>OU343222.1:43444401-43497484 GCA_910596185.1 Chrysanthemum makinoi | reverse complement strand
GGTCAAATTTTAGTTCGATCTCATTTTAACAACTTTAAGTATGATCTTATTTGATCTAGATTCTATATATATATATATATATATATATATATATATATATATATATATATATATATATAGAGTTAGGATCAAATAAGAAGAGTACTTAAAATAAGAAGTACAAGAAGAACTATAACCAAATCGATGCACCGAAGCAATTAGATGCATCCTTATAATCTTAGATGCATTATAACGCACCATAGTGTATTTTCTAGCTTTTAATCGATGCTATACGTATATTAGATGCATTTCACGATTTCTCTTGTTTTTGCCCGCACGCGCCAAAATCATGAAAAATCAATTTGCACCATCTGTACATCAAATTAATTTCAAAACTCAAGATGTTGCATCTATACTAATAAATGCATCTAATGCAAAGCCGTTGATCTCAAATGCGGTTTTGGTCACTTCTCACCACTTCTTATTTTAATTTACTTCACTGATCCTTACTTCTATATATATATATATATATATATATATATATATATATATATATATATATATATATATATATATATATATATATATATATATATATATATATATATATATATATATATATATATATATATATATAGGAGGTGTTACGCGGTCTTTCTAAACGATTCAGATAACATGCACGCTTTACCTATACGTGCAAATTTCATACCGCTTAACCTCTGAAATACCAAGGTTCGCCCTTCCTGCCGTTTTGACACCTCCATTTATGATATATGTGTAGGACTGTAGGAATGTAGGATCATGTGATCAGATTTTACAAAGATGAAAATGACTAGTATTATAACAAGTAAGATCTAGTTCTTGGCTTCATTTATTCAAAACCACATGATATTTTAGGTAATGAAGAATATGTCAAACATATAGGAGGGCACTCTTGTCTTTTCCAAGAAACTCACTCTTATCAACCCAGCTTAAAGACCTCAAACTTTTCTATTCTCATTAGTCCCTACTAAACCAACCAAACCATTTTGTTTTCTATACTTTGATCACCATTTCATTACCATCTTCATGGGATTACAGTATACCAGAATCCCGGTTCTAGCAATCACGATAATCATCCTCGTAATTGCTCCGGTCTCTAGTTCTCGTAACTTACACAGAATTACACTTGAAGAAGAAAATGATCAAAGTTTCCAGCCACAACACCATTCCAATCATCCATGGCATACGCCAACAGAAGCAGCAGCTCCTAGAGAATCAAGTAATAACGAACTTGACCCGCTTTTTGGTGTCTCACAGCGGATGGTTCCAGGCGGGCCAAATCCACTTCACAATTGATGATTTGTAGCTTATTAATTCATTGGTGATTTTGTAGTCAACTTATACAGTTTATTGCAGTTTCATACACGGTATATTAGGATTCTTGCTACATGTTCAGCTCTTATATTTCCATAATAGCAAGTGTATAGCATATTACTAGAATTCGGATAATCCGAATTATTTGTGACACATATTTTTTGAATTTGGTTGTAATAAAAAGATTTCACATGCTGAACATTGCTTTTGTTCCACCTTTGACTTCTTTAGTTATTAAATATATGACAAGATTACTTATTATGTATCTTTTTTATTGCTAGTTACATAATACTAGTACAAAACTTGGTTGTGCTATATATACAGGTCACTTTGATTTTATGTAATTATAAGGAGTCTAATGTCAAAGTTACAAAACTAAAAACAAGGCACACTTTGACGGTCAATCGGAATTCAGAAGAATTTCTGATAGACAGACCCGTAGCACATTTTATAAACGTCGTAGTAACTGTTTAAAGCTCTATGCGATCACAGTTACGCGTTACAGCATTTTGACTTTTACCATCAGTAGTTAAATATTTTTCTAACACGACCTTTTACAATCCCAAGCATCAAAGGTTCTAAGTTTGGTAGGACTTTATAGGTAGATGCAAAGGCCAAAACACATCTCTTTTTCTTGAAATCGATTGAATGTTTTTATATGTAAACGTCCGGCTAATCACATAAAAATCTATATAATTACAAGCAAGATAACATAATTATCATATATGAAATAGTTTACATCAATATGAACATAAACAATACAAAAAGATCAGATGAGACATGGTAGGCATATGGTACCAAAAGATAATTATTAAGTACACACTAAAAGTCAAGCATATAGACTTATTAAATCCTAACAATGTTCTATATTTCATGCTTAGTCACATTGATTAATGCATATAACAATAACCTAACAAAAGAAGGATCTGCTATCAAAAGTCAAAGTCAATAACTTCTGCTGTTTAATGGAAGACTTTAAGCTAAACCATGCTGTTTAATGGAAGACTTTAAGCTAAACCATAATATTTAATCTGTTAGACCTTAGGTTGAATAGCAACAAGACAATTTCAACACATATTTATCTATTGTATATATATCCTTTATTTGTATTTTATGTGGGGCATAGTTTTAACTTTTAAACAAAGGAATCCAAGATACAAGCAACACAGAAGAAAACAAGACAATTGCTGAAGACTTGTAGCATCATGTATGCTCAAGAAATAACAGTTACCAAACAATTTTTCTGTTTTCAAATAGTTAATATATACAAGAGTCCAAGAACTTTTGAACCGAAATAGCCACATAAATATAACACGAGTGTAAATGCATGAATGTGGATATGAGATACTATATGATTATGCTCTAAAAATGGAAACCTTTTTCTATGGCCTAAATAGTGTCGGGTTTCCTAAAAGGAATTGTAATCCACTAATCAATTATTGGTGCATCATGAGGCCACATAGTGATACATGGCACGTCAATAACATATCCTAGCTCCTGAAGGGTTTATCAATGTATTCTCTTTATCCAATGAAAACTACTATGTCAACTTTTGTTTCTAGTTCAATTACATGTTTGATTATTTTCTAAATATCACAGACCCTTGAAATCCTTGTAATTCCCGTTAAAATAATAAGAATGTTGTCTTTTGAGTTTATTGTTTTGTAACAATGATATCATGTGTGTAGGCTGTTTTCGGAGACGTGCATGGAACAAAGTGTTACAATTTCATATCTTCTGTATCCAGAGCGGTTAGTTGACCTGGAAAAACTAGAAGCCGGAAATTGGCCTGGAGCTCACTCTTAGGCTATGCACAATGGCCACCTAGTTCGTCGGTGCCACATCAGCTTTCTCTCCCACTAATCTCTGACGACAACCTAGCTGCCACAAAGTTTTTATTATTAGATTTTTTAATTCAAATATTTTTTAAAACAAAATTAAACTTCATTAATAAAAATACTTAACATTACAACAATAATTAAAAACTTAAACTAATAAAACGTAGACGTTATAATACTTATTAAAAACTGCAACTTAATAATCTAAGTTGTAACGCTTTTTTGATTGCTCAAGTTGTTTCAAGTTCATAGTTGTCGTGTGGGCATATTTGAGTCGAGAGGTGTTGTAGAAAATTAAATCTTGCGTCCGTTTGATTGCGCCATTGCAAGTCGGACGCTTGGAGCTCAAGTTTCTCCCCTTTTCAACTCCTCGGCTCGCTTGCCCTTGCCTCCGCAAGCTCCATCTCTTTCTCGCTTCAACTTTATGTATTCTCTTCCATATTCTTGGTTTTTCCTTATTTGAACTTTTGATCTTGAAAAAGTTCTTGGCCATATTAGTAACAAATAAAGCGGGTGCCTCGTGCTTTCTTCTATTTCGCCACCGACCTTTTGGTCGTGATTCTCGAGTCCCTTCTTCTTCAGAATCATCCACCTCTTGGGGATGAAAAGACCTTGTTTGACCCCGAGGTGGTTTCAAGTCCTGGATTTCTTCCGACTAGTCTGCCGAAGCGAACATCTCAACAGCTTTTCCAAGCGTAATGCCTCAAACTTTCCAACACTCCTTCAATGTAAACTCATGTTTGTGAAGCACACGGTACTCGTTACAAGCCTTTTTCAGTCATCTTCGCATTCTCACCGCCTTCGATTATCCTTGATATTATCCATAATTGCACAAAAGAAACCAACCCTAGAACGAATCCTACCCTTCCATTTGGTCGTTATGGAGTTGTAGGTTCTTGTTGAACCGCTTCATTTTCAAAGTACGCTATCACCTCATCCCAAAACCCACTCCGGTTGAGAGAGTTCACTCTTTCCTCAATTTTCCACACATGTACCCAAGCTCTACAAAGCGCGACCTCTTCCGCTATTGTCCATGGTTTGACGGGTGCGGTTGCAACATTCTTGCCCTTCCCCTTTGTAGCCCATTTTGTAACCTTCTTTGATTTGACGGGTGACGCCTCTTCACATCGCTTCAATACGAATAGAACCGTGGTATGAATCAGGGGTCGAACCTTGTCCCATCGAAGCATCTTTGAGTCGGGTATTGTTGAGACGCGGTAGCATTGAGCAGAGGGAACTCCATAAAATGCTCATAATCCATATCAAGATTAACAAAGATGAAGCGTGAAACGATTGATTAGTTGGGAAGATTGTGGAAATCCCATGTTGATGATATGACGAACCATTGGTGCTTGGTTTTGATTGATACTCGGACGACCCGTGGAAATATGGACGATTTACGTAAAATGGGTTTTGATTAGGGTTGGGTTGTGGTAGTCGTGTTTGATAATCAAAACCGGATGCTTGAAAACGAACATCCCGATTTTGTGGTGGTGTTAAACCGGTTAATTGAAACGGTGGATCCAGTGAGAAATTCAAGTTCGGGGAATTTTGGGGAAGTCGGGATCGTCGGGTTTTGAGTTGGGAGTTTTTCTTTGTGACATGATGATTATTGAAGAGAAGTTGTTTGAATTGTGTTTGAAATTGTGTGTTTAAAAATGTGTTTGAGGTTGGTATTTATAATGTTGTAAAAGTGGTAAAGTTTTGAAAAAAAAAGGGTAAACTTTGAGTTTATACTCGGTTGTGTGCTCAACCGAGTTTGTCTTCCTTCTCTCCCCAACCGACCCCGACCGACGGTGGCAACCGAGCTCAACCGCCTCCACTGCGCATTGCCTTATATTAAGATGATGCCAATTACTTAAGAAAACTTTAGTTTATTGAAGACTAATACACAGCAGAATATGACACCAGCTACAAGCCTACAATTAACGCGTCAGTATATGATATTGTAACTACTTCCCCTGTCCCTAAATAAATGTCCACTTTGATTTTTTATGGTATTTCTTGTATTTCTTGTTCAACTTTGACCTTAAATATTTTCATTTGTGTTATATAATACTTGATGAAAAATATATGAATAGATTGAGTTTTAAATGTATTTTTATTGGTATAATTTTCAGCAAGTATTATATAACACAAACAATATTATTTAAGATCAAAATTGAACAAGAACGACTGCAAAAAGTCACAGTGGACATTTATTTAGGGACGGAGGTAGTATTAATTAAAGACTATGAAAACTTTTACTTCTCGGTGCTAAAAGATATGAAAACCTTTTAAGAATAATAGACATAACATAAATGGTTAACCATACAACATAAAAAAGGAGTACAAAGTATACAAAAATATGATATAGCTATTAAATTAAGACTGATACCCATAAATCTTAAATATTAATTTAAGAATAATGCACATCCACATATGATGAGTTAATTTAAGGCTAATGCACATGATAATATGATAGTTTTCTATAGATTGACGTTCACTTCTAAGACTGATCCGTGAGCTCACCTTTGGAGGTGAGGGTCACACGCCACCCCTATGGAGGCCGGCCACCTCACGCGTGAGGTAGAGGAAAAACAAAAGGGAAGGGTGATGCCAGTCACCTCTCGGCATTTGAACAAAAGTGTGTGTTTTAATTTATTACATTTATTTGATTTGTAAGTGTGTGTGGGATATGTTTGAAAGGTGAGTGGAAAGGTGACCATTGCACCAGAAAGGTGAGAGGAAGGTGATGAAGAGAGAAAGTTAAGGTGGCGCTGAGTTGGAAGGTGAGAGGGTGAGAGTGAAGGGTGACAACTTATGAAAGCCACTTAATAATAATTAACGGTATACATAACAGAAAATGGTGAATCATACAACAACACAAAAAGTTACAAAGTAAATCAATAGAGAGCCAGCATTGATAATTTTTACAATCTATATATACTAATAATTGAACTATAGAACCATAGAACCGTTTTGCTTTTGCAGGTCATCAGTTCTAACCATCAATTTGTCATGTCTCTATTTTTAGGCTGATTTTCTAACATTTGATTTCTTATATTAGCCCAAATGGATTTTATTATCAGTAGAAACTCAAACTGTCATTTCGAGCTAAGATTCCAAACACCGAGAATATGAATTCAATCCGTGACAAGAAAATACTGTGAAAAGGACTCCTCCTTTATAGGGTAATAATTTAATACAATGTGGCAAATATTATATAATATCAAGAAAGAAATCATGTGCAGAAAATAGTAAACCACCTGCAGACTTTTTGCAAACAAACAGAACTTCCATGAACTAGAATGGCTTGTGAAGTTACCCTGAAATCAATGCAACAATGTAACCATATAAAACTTAAACTGCTTATTTATGACAGCTAATATCACTCACATATAATCAGATGAACAGTTCGGATAAGCTATCCCAAACACAATATGCTAATCAGCAACCCCCCCTTAACAGACAACACACCTTAACATAAGTCATAACTTCACTAAGCTTATATGAATGATTAATTTAAGACAAGAGGAGTGGAAGAACAATTTGACAAAGAAAATGTTAAATCATTTCAACTATTACTAAAGATTTACATTTGAAATTTGATAAAAATTTGGTGGGAACAATGAAGTTGATATCAGTACGTGTGTGTCGTGTAAAAGTGTAACTGACAACTTTTTTTCTTGGAATTTGTAACAAGAAAAGAAGGTGTAAAGTGTTTGTTCTGTTTCCCTTTAACATACTATTCACCAATCATTATTCGTATCCTCTAGATTAAACTTCTTATTAAAGTTTACAAAGAAATACAATATGTTTGGCATTACAAGTCAACTAGGCTAAAAAATGGAGAAAATTGAACAGGGCAACATTTATACATTTTTGTACTCAACCCGACTTAGTAAAGAACAGGTAACGAACCTAAATTCGGTGAAGCTTGCTACATCAAATTATTTCCAATCGGATCTACAGAAAAGCTAATGGACAGTTTCTTCTCGGTGATGGGCTGAAGCTTAGACCTCCAAATCTGTTCATATTATGACAAAAGCATATAATAAGTGAACTTTATGTTCATATTATCAGCCACATAAACTATTTCATTTTTCGCAAACTATATCCTTAATTGCATATTATACACTGACCATGCAAATAAACTTTTATTAAAAAAAGGACTTCGAATATTACATCTTTATATTCTGAACAGTCCATGAAAATTTCGAATGCATCGGCTGTGGAAGGACCGAGAACAAGTAGTCAGATACAAAGAGATGCAAAAGTGAACAATTTAAAAGTCATAGACTGAAAACAAAGCTCACATGATCGAAAACGTATCACTATAGCATGAGTATAGTCTTTGCTGCCAGGATTGAAGTTTGACCCTATAAGTCAAAATAACTGCAAGTTAGTCACTAATGAAGGACCATATATACTCTTCAAAATAAGTTTCCTTGTATCAATGTACGATCACATGTTCTGAGAAAAGAAATATAGCTTTGCCTTTTGAGGACATAATTACTACTTTCCAACAGCTATAACAAATGCCAAAATACCACATTTTCGACTATGATATTAGACATGAATGGGCATTCTTCGGATAGACCAATGTTTCCTATGATCTATAAGTTTTAGGGAAATAGGTAGATCAGGTGTGTGAAAAACAACAGAGGTGGCAAAATGAACGGTGCGGACTGGTTGGGTAACATGTCAAAATGGGTTTGGGTAAAAATGAGTAATTGTCTGTACTTGTCGAAACAGCTTGGGTCGGGTATACCCAAAACACTTTTTGAAAATAAAATAATTTAAATATAGATAATTATGGTGTCAAAATGCAATCAGATAATCTATATAATCTTATTAATATGAAGAATTAATAAACATAATAGTTTAAGATAGAAACATAGCCCATCTGAGATACTGCATAACCCAATTTGATGCTTTACAAATGCACTGTAGGGAACTTTTAGAACTGTTTGCCCCATTTTTTAGCACTTTAATCTTTTTTAACCCACTTTGAGCTATTAAAGATAGAAAGATAGCCCATTGGAGATACAACATAATCCAAACCAACCCATTCAAAAGTAAACGGCTTGAAATTGCTGCCTCTAGAAAACAAGAATACATTGACAGTACCTTTTGTAGCCTGAACAATCAACGATGGAAATTCCATCAACAACTTTGAAAAATATGTTAGTGCATCATCTGCCACCTCACCCAACGAGCTTTCTTTAAATGCAAGAAGAAGTATGAATTCCACTCCAAAGTTAAACTCCTGCCACCATAGAAACTCTCGTCAGCTCTTTTAAACTTAGAATTGCATATAGCTAAATCAAACTTGTAAACCAGTAAAAAACTATCAGCGTTAACTTTGTAAGAAAAATCGCATCAACATTACATAGTGTATATGACAGCTTTCCATTTCTAACCTCTCCTTTACGAAAGATAGGAAGGATATCATCTTCTACTTCAGATTCATAATCAAAATAAGTTAATCCAGTGGACAGAATACAGTATATTACAAGTTAACCACCACATTATTTAAATGTGTAAGAACATATTAAAAAAAGATATCGAGAGTATTGGTGTTTACATGTTAGGGCGTACATGACAGTAAGGCGCCCTAACATGGTCCTTCAGGACTCCTAAGTAGAACTGATTTTCATAAAACTTCGCAAGGTCTTCCTTCTTTTGAAAACGCATGAAGACAGCATGTGTATAACTTTCAAGCTTTTGATACGAGATACGCCCTACACAAAATAATAAGGATATCTCATGAAGAATACAAATGTGTGCCCATGACATGGAAATAATCTAAAAGTCAGTTGCATAAGACAGTACCTAGCGAGATTGCAAGAATGCCAGGCATTTGATATTGGCATGTATAGAGAAAATCCAACATGTCCTTTTCATCTTCATCAGATAAATCCGCCTTTGCTTTAAGCAAACATATGTGTTCTATAACTTTTATGCTACAAAAATAAACCAAAATACATCAATCATTTCGACTTAAAAATGTATCCAGAATCTTGAAAAGAAGAGTGGGTAAGATATTGATACAAAAACCTCGTTGTCTCGGCACTGGTGCTCGAGTTCTGTTCCTCTGAAGACGAGTTAACAGCACCTATATTTTTAAAACGAGCAACTTTTAATATTCAAAAGCATTGTAACTGATTAATGGATTGTCACATTCTTATAGAGAAATGAAAAGCTTTTTGTTGTCAAATAGTGTTTGGCTAAGCTTATTATAAAAGCTTACAGGTTGCTACTTCCAAAGTGTTTTTGCAGAAGGCCCTTGTAACCTATTAAACACTTTCTAGTAAGTGTTTGCATAAGCTTTGAGGGTGTTTGAGATTGCTTACTTATCTTTTAAGAGTGTTTGGATAAAACAAGTTATGCTTCTCGTTATCTGCTTATTTCAGTTTTCAGTACCTAGTTTACCGCCTGCTTAGTCTAAAATGTTTGTTTGAGACGAAACTGAAATTACTCGTTTACCCTGATAATTTTTTCTTTTTCCGGACGTTATTGCATTTAATATACCATAAGGAAATCCAAACAGCATTTCCTCATAACACCCTCTCATCTTATCTAGATAATATAATAAACTTATCCAACTACCAGAGGCACATTTTGACTCTTAAATCAAACAGTGACATTTTCATTAATTATACAATTAGCATAACCAATAATCAAAACAGTAAGGGTTTATTATATTGAATTCAATAATAACTAACTAGTCTGATAAGAAAATTACTTGAAGAACTCATTTGCTTAAAACCCAAAGGGGACCGCATATGCCGAAAAATCACTCCGTTGCCTGCGATATACAACAGATGAATTATCAAACACAAGAATCATATTTGAATAAGCAAATTTAGAAAACATAGCTAAATAGTACCAAAAAGGGGTTTGTTGGAAAAAGGTTGGGATTTGAAAGGTGGAACAACATTGTTAAGGTAAGTAGAAGAGGTGAAAGTATGTGTGTGAATTATATGCATATTCTTTACTGTGTGAGTGTTTTTGTTAGTAATGTTTGAATAAGAAATATGGGGAAGACGAGTGTGAGAATGAAATTGAGTGGACTAGATAATTTGGAATTGGCGCCTAATTATCAAGTAAAACATTATTCATGTGTTATTTTTGGTGGCTGTTTGGTCATAACTCAAAACCTTAAAAGCAATATTGTATGGGATGGTGTTTGTTTAAGCTTATTTGTGGGGTTATCATCTTGTGTAGCTTAGGCTTATATTTTATAAATCTAAATTGTTTGACTTATTCTGAAACTTATGGTTTACAAAAGTTTTTTTTGGGTAAAGAGTTTATACCCGGTGAATGTATTAATGAATGATATAGAGTTTAGGTTACATGGGAGGGTGGTAATGAGCCACCCTTAAACCTACAAACAATATGCGTAGAACATACTCAACGCATAACAACCAATAACTGCAAACAAGAGGTAAAAAACAATAAGAACTAGTGATATATAAAGGCCTCTAAGCAGCAACCAAACTCATCCATCACTAATTGCCAATTTCCAAACTCTTCTCATGTGCTCCACGGATAGCTTTTTTTTAAATTGTATAGACGCTAATTTGAGACGGACCATATCACCAACAATCTTCGCCACTTGATCAGGGGACCTTGTTCCTTTACCATGAATTCTATAGTTGTGCTCCCAAATATAGTACGAAGGCGCACCACGATTAAGCGAATCGACAATGGACGAGACATTATTACGCTTTGCATCGTGCAATAACCAACCCATGATACTTCAAAGAATAGAACCCATTTCACCGTGATACACAACTTCATTCCACACTTATGCGAGAATGAACATTCAAAATAAATGATCATGGGAATCGGGTTGAACATTACATAGTGGGCAACTAAGCAAGCTTAAATCTATATCGTTACCGACATCCCATTGCCTCATTCTATCTTGAGTGAGCGACGCCTCTCATAACAAGCCAAAGGTGAATAGCATGACGGAATGTTATATCTAGACCAAACAATGTGACATCGCTTTACTTCATTTCCTCGATCAACACTATGCCATGCATGTCTCACCGAGAAAGGAGATAAAGAGCCATCATGCAATTTCCAAAGAGGAGTATCGGCCTGCTCATGAACCAACGAAGGTGCACCAATCTGATTAAGAGCAGGATATAAAACATACCATGAATTAGGCCATTTACAATTTCCAAGCGCAACAATATCCTTCACAACTTCGGCCACCTAAATCCAAAGATGAAGATTGCTCGACTCGGAATAATATTTGCTAGAGGACATTGAGGATTCCAGTTATCAAACCACGCCGAAGCCTTTTCGCCATTGCCTAACTTGACCCAAATATGGGGACGAACTTTATCACGAATTTTATTATGTCATAACATGTCTTAAAATAAGTCAGAAAATTAGGCTTTAAAATATAAGCTGAAATCAAATAAGCTTAAACAGCATCACATAGACTTTGAAAAAGTGATTTATCTAACACTATATAAAGCTAGGTTGACACAAGGAAACTACCACCCCAAAACTCTACAAAAATTACACAAGGCATTTATTTTAATCCAAGGTTCGAGAAGCTTTTTTTTCCCAAAAAAATCGCCCTTCATTAATTTTACCCCAAACAAATTCTTCCACCCCAAAATCAGTTTCACATCCAAGAAATAACCGATCAAAAACTACAAATCAGTGAACCCTAAAATCAAAGCCTCTTTAATCCCATATAATCAATTAAACACTAATCACACGAATCTTCATATAGAACCAATTGATATTTAAATTTTATTATCTCTAAATTAGGGTTCATACTCCATTTAGTTATCCCCAAATAAATATGATGTCAGACTATAATAATCATATATCAATGTTCATACAACATCCGATTAAAAACGATGTTAGGAATTCTGAATTCATTGGATGGTTTTGCAATACAGGTTTGTTATTCCTATCCTAAATTCTTATATACATTTTTTGTTGTTACTTATGTTATTAATGATTGTTTGTTATGCTTAAAATTTTAATAAATCAATTGTATGCTATTTGATATATTGGTTTTAATATATTTTTATAAAAATGTTATAAATCAGTTATGTTTATCAAATGTGTTACATGATATTCGTACTTGAGATAAAACTGATATTGATATTAAAAACGTATATAATTAACTTTTACCAATTAAAATGTTAAAAAATCAGTTTGAAAATGGAGTAAAGGTTGAACAAAACTGATATTAATATTGCAAAGTTTGAAAATGTTTGTATTAATTGATTGTAAAATTGATATTAATATTGGAAAGTTTACAATTGGTTATATAAATTGATTTGAAAATTAAAAACTAATTACTTTTGAAAATAGTTTCCTTACTTACAAACATATGCTCCTTAATTTGAAATACATTTTAACCTAATATTACTCTATAAATTGGTTGAATCATATGCAGAGTTTATCACTCAATCCCCCATCTCCCCTGTGGCCTATTCTCTGAATCATAAGGTATGTTTTCTATGCATATAAAACCAAAAATTCTAATAAACTACATTCATATTGATATTTATTTGTGATTCTGATATTCTATTTTGGTTTGTAGAAAAAAAAATAGAACAGAATTTGACTCCATTGTGTGACATTGATCCTATGTTGGATGATGATGCAGGTTTTACTGACCATGTTTTAATATTTATATAGTCTCGTTATACCTTTGGTCTACCCTAATGCAATAACGGGCAGTGTACCCGGTCGTGTGTAGTGTAGTATGCGGTAAAACCGAGGTCGTCCCAAGAGCTATGTGTGTTGGATTATTACTAAGTCTAAGTGTCACAGTTTCAATATGATTTTGACAAGGAATTAATTAATTAACTACGAAAGCAGATAAAAGGAAAATGTTTAATTAATAGAGGAGAGTGGTGCTAACCTAGTTATTCCTCCTAGCTAGTAATGTCTACGTCTACTTACTTCCAATTACTTCAGGTGGAGTCAAATTCGAGAGGACATCATTTGGTCAATTCGCCCTAACCTATCAGCAAAGATGCCACCACTAGAGAAGTCAGGTGTCCCTTCATAAGTCCTGTTGTTCTTGGTCCCCTAAGCCAAGTCATTAAGTACCTCTACATGCTAGATTTATAATAGTGAGTGCCCGGGCATTAGCAACTTAAACACTCACCCCTAATTCTTAAGTTCATCCAAACGATAGGTGATCAGTTGGTCAAATCGCACAAGTAGAAAGGGTCGTCAGTTGGTCATATCTTACCCTTCCCGTCTCAGTCTGGTCATATCTCCTAAGCAACTAGCCTCTACCGCCATTCAAAACTACCGAAACAAGGGTAGATACCAATAAACTATGCATGCATACACTTAGAAATAATTATACGGAAGTAATGTAAACGCAAACAAAACAATTAAGGAATCATAACTAGGCCAGCACCAAGAAGTGCTTAGCCGCTCATATTAACCATACAAACCAATTAAATATTCAAAGTTACGAAATACATTAATCGAAAGTAAAGAAAAGATAAAATGCTAATGCTTATCGTAGGGGACTGATTTTTCCCTTGGAGACAAACCGTATGCTCCTCTAGACCGCCTTTGGCTTCTTCCCACGTTCTTTGGTTGTGGTGTGGAATGGGATGCTCAAAATGCTGGAAATCGTGGGGTATTTATAGGCCGATCCGGGTTACTACGGTGTAACTAATATAAGAGTTACGCCGTAATCTTCAATTCCTTCATAATTTTCACTAGATCTGCTGGTTACGACGTAACCTTATAAGTGGTTACGTCGTATCTTTAATATTACTTGGTTACACCGTAGTTGATGAAATAGTTTCGGCGTAGTTATCAGCGGCGTGGAACCTCATTTGACCTAATAAGTTACGTCGTAGTCTTTTGGGGGAGTTACGCTGTAATCTTCTAATGAGTTGGCTTTCTGAGTCACGCTTTAGTTACGGCGTAATGAGTCAAGATACTATGATAAATCTTGATATTTCCAATCTCTTTAGCTCCAATGCTCATAATTTACCTGAAAGTGGAAAACAATGGAAAACAAGCATAAATCTATATAAATGATATAAATTACAAGCATTATCGGGGGAAATTGACACTTAATATTCAGGACTATTTGATGTTATCAAATATCTCCCCACTTGAACTCTACTTGCCCTCAAGTAGACCTTATTAGAAAGATTCCTAAAAAGATATCTCTCATAACCTGGAAAATATAAGTTTACCAATCCCTTATGCTAGAATAAAACAAAGCCGAACACCTCACAAAATGGGAACGAAACACTCAAATCTCTCAACTATTCTAAGTGTCAATTTGGGGTGATCACTCAATCGCACAGTCATAGCATGTATTCTATCATAAGCTTGGCGGTTACACAAATATCCACCACTAGAGTTAAGGGCTAAACAATTCTTGAAGGCAATATGGGTAGACACGACAAAGGTTAAGGGGTGACTCGTCATTACTAACATGTCACGGCGAAGTGGACAAAATCAATGATACACGACCAAATCCATGGCCAAGACACCAAAGATTGCTCGCTGCATTACCTAGACACGCTTCATGACTAAAGGGTAGGATAAGACATGGGAAGTATAAATGGTGTAAAATAAAAATCAAGTAGGTAGTCTAAATCTATAACCAAGTCATCACCACTTACCGTCCGCCCAAAGTTCAAGCTTTGAAGTTAAGAAACCGGATCATGAAATACTAGGTAGATGTGTCATTAGAGGACGTCATGATGGGCACACTACCTTTTCTCCAACTGTTGGCATAATTACCAACTCCAATCTTCGAATGTGACCGAGGTGGCCTCCTCGATACTAAATCTATAAAGCTTGTAACATAGTGCTTATAACAATGCACTTTTACAATAACTAAATAACATAACATTTTTTTTTCAAATCATTTTTTTTCAACATAACAATAACAACTAAACATAATATCCCCCCACTTGAGATGAACAACGGGAATTCGGGGGGTCTTCAATGATCTTTAGGAATATGTCGTCGACGAAAGCGTGATTTTCGAACCATTCCACTTGAACCTTGAACTTAGGCAAATGATGACTTACCAATCACAAATAAAGACTACAGGGTAGGCTAAGGTGTATAGGTGTATCGAAACGATATATTGGGTTAACAAAATGAAAGGCATGGCTCAGATGGGTGTATCTAGGGGCATCTTGCACTAATGGTGAGTGCAACAAAAGGGTTTCACATGGGGGTCGAGAAGTCGAGGTGACTAATCGATAGACACATAATGGTAGGCTATTTGGGGTGATAATCCTATAATATTGCCTTCTTAAACTGAAAAGTCCAAATACATCGAGCTAACTCAACATACCTCGTCTATGGTCTCGAAATGATGCAAAGGCCAAGTTCTAAAGTTTACAAGCTACCGGCACACTCATAATTTGGTGGATTTGGGGTAGAATATTGGAAACGGATAAGGCTAATCTCACCATATAATATCAAGGGTTGTATGTGCTCGGCTAAGGTCTAATCTAGTTAGGTTAAGAAAAACATGTCAAAATTTTAAAAATGGCATAATTTTTCAAAATAAACTAGAAAAACGAGGGAAAAATAAAGTTCAAGAGATAATTCTACTCCCACCCCCACTTAAATTGTACAAATTCCTTTTTGTAATAAGCGTTAAATAAAGGTGAAGAGAAAAGTAGAATTAGAGCGAGAACTTCCCTGAAATTTGCTCCAAAAAGAAAGAAGGCCACGAAAAAGAGACGTGCCTTTGTATAAGCATCATGAACAAACTTCAATACCTGAAATCACACTACCGACAAGCATAATTCTAAAAAGAAAAAATGAAAAATGAAAAACAAACCTAACTCACTTTCGTAGGAATCACGGTTGCATTTAGCATATGCAACAAGCCTTTTAAACCACTTGGTGTCCCAAGTGGACGAGTGAAGTCTCGTGAGGGTTTACAGGGAACACACCCACAAAGTTCATTTAAAATACTAATACAAGGTTATTGTGTTTTAAAATGAAAGAAGTAAAGCAGAGGAAAGTTACGTCGTAAATCTTTGAGGGAGTTACGCCGTAACTGGCAAAACCGAACATATGCTGCAAATCGAGTGGCTACGGCGTAACCACTGAGATGGTATTACGCTGTAATTGGTAATGCGTCTAAAATTCTGCTGCAAAGGGTTGGTTACGGCGTAATCAATGAGATGAGTTATGCCGTAACTATGGTCAGATTAGCAAACTGCAGCAGCAATCACTTCCTCGTTTCCTGCAAAAATGGTTAAAAATACAAAACCCTACAGAAATGGAAACAAAATAAAAGAAAGGGATAATTCGGGTTGTCTCCCGAAAGAGCACTTTTCTTTATTTACGAGTCTTTAAGTTACACTCAGAGTCGCGAGGCTTTATGGGGGCCTTTGGACTTGCCCGATTTCCTCCATGTCTTTTTTATTTGAAGAGGGCTGGTGATAACATCAAATAGTCCTGAATATTAAGTGTCAATTTCCCCCGATAATGCTCGTTATTTATATCATTTATATGGATTTACGCTTGATTTCCATTGTTTTCCACTTTCAAGTAAATTACGAGCATTGGAGCTAAAGAGACGCGGAAATGGAAACATATCTAAAGATTTATCACAACATGCTATTTTGAAGAAGTTACGACGTAACTAATCTCTCACATTATGCCGTAAATTTTTGCGTGACTCAGTATGCCAACTTATCAGAAGGTTACGGCGTAACTCCTCCCAAAGGTTACGACGTAACTACATTAGGTCAAAAGAGGTTCTACGCCACTGATACTTACGAACCGCCTGATCACTTACGACGTAACCAAGTTTATTGAAGACTACGGCGTAACCACTCATTAGGTTATGCCGTAACCAGCAGATCTAGTGCATTTTACGAAGATATAGAAGGTTACGGCGTAACTCCTATATGGGTTACGCCGTAACCCGATCTGCCTATAAATACCCCACGAATTCCAGTATTTCTAATCATCCCATTCCACACACAACACTCTGAGAACGTGGAAAAAGCTCAAGGCAGGTCTAGAGGAGCATACGGAAATGTTTCAAGGAGAACTCACTCCATTACAATAAGCATTAGCGTTTTATATTTTTTTTTACTTTCAATTCATGTATTTCGTACCTTTGAATATTGAATTGATTTGCATGATTAATATGAGCGGCTAAGCACCTTTTGGTGCTAGCCTAGTTATGATTCCTTAATTGTTTTGTTTACGTTTACCTTTACTTCCGTACAATTATTTCTAAGTGTATGCATGCATAGTTCATTGGTAGCCACCCTTGGTTCGGTAGTTTTGAATGGCGGTAGAGGCCAATTGCCTAGGAGATATGACCAACTAACCCTAGGTGAGCGGACTGAGACGGGAAGGGTAAGATATGACCAACTGACGACCCTTTCTACTTGTGCGATTTGACCAACTGATCACCTATCGTTTGGATGAACTTAAAAATTTGGGGGTGTAGGTTCCTAACGGCTGGGCACTCACTATTATGAATCTACCATGTAGCGGTACTTAATTACTTGGCTTAGGGGACCAGGCACAAGGACTTATGATGGTGAGCTCGATTCTCTGTGGTGGCAACTTTGCTGATAGGTTAGGGCGAATTGACCAAATGTTGTCCTCTCGAATTTGACACCACCTGAAGTGATTGGAAGTAAGTAGACGTAGACATAACTAGCTAGGATGATTAACTAGGTTAACACCACTTCTCTCTATTGATTTCTCTTTGCCATTTATCTGCTTTTATTTACTTTATTATGCATTAGTAGTTTAATTAATTAAATCCCTATCGAAACCATTATTATTCTATGACACTAGACTTAGTAATAATCCAACACACATAGCTCTTGGGACGACCTCGGCTTTACCGTTTACTACACTACGCATGACCGGGTACACTGCCCGTTAGTGCACTAGGGTAGACCATAGGTATAGACACTATAAATATTAAGACCTGGTCAAGAAAACCGCATCAAGTTTGGCGCCGCCGGAGCTATTTTAGGATTTCATATTAAGTCTCTGTTTTAATTTTCTTTCTCGATAATGTCGATACAAGACTCGCAGCTCGAGGCCTTTTCTCGCCACCCATTCGATGACCCGAGAGGCAATTTTAAAGAAGGAAAGTCTATTCTACGGTTCCTATTCACAACATCTTCTCATTTTACGAATCAGACTGAACGCAGAACCGGAGGTCATCAATGAAAACAATATCGATGACCTAACTATGGAGTAGTATTTAGAGCGACTGAATGAGAACTGCCAACGAAGCTTCACTCAAGATTCTCACACTGAAAAATACTCTATTCCTGATCATATTATTCGAGAGTTACATGAACTTGAGTTTTCGAAACGAAGATGAGACGCCGTAATCACGTCAAAGAAGTTCTCCACTTGTCCTCTCTTTTCAACGCCGAGGTACTCCGAGCTATTCACCACTGTAGGATTTTTCCTATGACTCTTTCTGGGATAGCGAAAAGATGGTATAACAAACTCCCTTACGATTGTAAAGGATCATGGGATAAACTTAGAAAAGAATTCGTCCCGCATTGCCCTCCTTCAAAAATGGCCAAGCTTCTTGGGAAAATCTATCAATTCGTTCAGGTTGGAGAAGAAACGCTTTACCAAGCATTGGAAAGATTTAATGAGCTTCTCTATCGATGCCCTACTCATGATTTAAACAAACATCGATCGTACGTCTTCTATCGTGGGATTAATGCGCGAACACGAGAACTTCTCGATTCACCAAGACTTATTCCTAGCATGACTCCCCGACGGCCCTGGAATGTATTCAGCGGATTTCTGAACATTACTACAAGTGGCACATGGATACAGGGTACGGACCGAGAGACAATTTCAATCATAAGGTAATGAAGACGATAACAAAGCAAGAATACAATTACGGGGAAATTTTTGAAAAACAAAGGTTAGAAAGAGAAGTGAAGCATGCGTGGTTGAAAAGGTTAAGAGCGTGTTTGGGACCAAACCGGAGCAATATTGAAAGAAAATTCTTGACCACATCAAGGAATCAAGAGAACGAGATGATAGGATTGAAAAATTGATGAGGACATTCGTGGATAATACAATCTCTTCTCTCAAAATGCACGATGATAGGATTAAAAGATTGGAGAAGAGTGTTAGTTCATGTTCAGTAGCTATCTCTGATTATTTAGCAGCTAAGGAGGAGGAAGTTGTCCACACTATAGAAACTATCCTCGAAGAACCTTTGACCTTTTCGGAAAAGTTAGCGATGAATCAACATGGAGAGACAGTCACTTCTGGACCAAACTTTGCTGGTAAACCCTCCTATCAATAATTCTGTTAATACTAATCATCATGATATTGCGCAGGAATTAAGTAGTGATGAGACAATTCACCTCAACGAAAGAGGCTCAGCGGTTTTGAGGAACGAGCTACCGCAAAAGGAAAAAGATCCAGGATGCTTCTCTCGCCTATATTTGGAGTCTAAACATGTGTAATGCCCTAGCTGATCTTGGAGCAAGTATTAGCATAATGCCTCATTCGATGTTTTTGCATAGAATTAGTAACTTAAAGCCGGCCAAGATGAAAATCGAAATGGCTGATCGATCTTTGCAATCGCCATTGGGAATTGTTGAAAATGTGTTGGTGAAGATTAAGAAATTCCTTTTCCCAGTAGATTTTGTGATTCTTGACATTCCGGAAGACAACAGAATACCATTCATTTTAGGAAGACCTATGCTTGACACTGCTCATACTAAGGTGGATGTCTTTGCTGGAAAGTTAACTCTTGAAGCTAATGGAGAAATTGCTACTTTCGGACCTAATGAACATTTGTCTACCCCGGAGAAGGTATGTGCAATTGACCCCGTAGGCAATTTTGGTGAAGCTTTAGAAAAATTTCTTAGCGACCCCCCGGATCCTGGAGAGGTTGACTCGGGGAGAGATTTTGATGTTTTCGTCAATTTTGAGGAAGAGGATAACTTAGGATTGAGTGCTGAAGACCTCTCTAGTGATGTCGAGATGGCCCATTGGCAAGATAACTCTGGAAAGACTTTTTCGCAACCAGACCAACCTAAATTTCATGAGGTAGGAACACGCATTCATCATAGAAACCCATATTATCTTAAGATCTCATGCAAAATCGGGTTCATCGACTTCTTCCCATTTATTGACACTACTTCCCTAGTCAACATCATGTCAAAAGAGTGCTACAACCAAGTTATGAAGAAAGAGTTAGAATATAAGGGGAATAATTTTCTTGGATTTGCAACTAACATCCATGTCTTCGTTGGAACTCATTCATTTTTGGTAGACTTTATGGTTTTAGACGACGTAAGTGAATTTGTGGAGGATGGTCTTACGGGAGTAATTTTAGGGAAGCCCTTTCAGGAAATGTCGGGTTTAAATAAAAATGAAAAAAGGGTTAGTATGGTTGAAGATTAACGATGACAAGACTATTTTCAAAATGCCGAGAACGATCAAGAATTTTAGAAATTGGACCAAGAGGCAGTTGAGCCAAGCTCAACCTTTACTCGATATCAGTGAGGAAGACAAAGAAAAAGGCGTTGATCACCCCTACCAAAAAATCAAAAGTTTCTACTTAGGCTGTTTAGAATTGGGAAATGACTACATAAGGGATGAGAATTTGGTAAGTTGGATCCAGCGTGGAGATTCCATGTCCACGAAATGACCAGAAGCACGGTAGCCCCGTGGCTCTGAGTGTAACTTAAAGACTCGTAAATAAAGAAAAGTGCTCTTTCGGGAGACAACCCAAATTATCCCTTTCTTTTATTTTTATTTCCTTTCTGTTGGGTTTTGTGTTTTCTAACCATTTTTGCAGGAAACAAGGAACTAATTGTTGATGCAGTTGCTGATCTGAACAGAGTTACGGCGAACTCATCTTGGTGATTACGTCGTAACCAACCTTTAGCGCAGAATTTTGACGCATTACCTATTACGGCGTAATACCATCTCAGTGGTTACGCCGAACTACTCGCTTTGCACTCATTCTGTGTTTTGCCAGTCTAGCGAATCCCTCAAAAGAGTTACGACGTAACTTTCCTCTGCTTTAATTCTTTCATTTTAAAACACAGTAACCTTGTATTAGTTTTTAAATGAACTTTGTGGGTGTGTTCCCTATAAACCCTCACGAGACTATACTCGTCCACTTGGGACACCAAGTGGTTTAAAAGGCTTGTTGCATACGCTAAATGCAACCGTGATTCCTACGAAAGTGTTTTAGGGTTGTTTTTTATTTTTCATTTTTTTCTTTTTAGAATTATGCTTGTCGGTATTGTGATTTCAGGGATTGAAGTTTGTTCATGATGCTTATACGAAGGCACGTTTCTTTTTCGTGGGCCTTCTACTTTATGGAGCAAATTTTAGGGAAGTTCTCGCTCTAATTCTACCTTTCTCTTCGCCTTTATTTTAATGCCTAGTACAAAAGGGACTTTGTACAATTCAAGTGGAGGGACGGGAGTAGAATTATCTCTTGAACTTTATTTCGCCCTCATTTTTCTAGTTTATTTTGAAAATTTATGCCATTTTTAAAATTTTGACATGTTTTTATTAACCTAACTGGATTAGACCTTAGCCGAGCACATACAACCCTTGATATTATATGGTGAGATTAGCCTTATCCGTTTCCAATATTTTACCCTAAATCCACCAAATTATGAGTGTGCCGGTAGCTTGTAAACTTTAGAACTTGGCCTTTGCATCATTTCGAGACCATAGACGAGGTATGTTGAGTTAGCTAGATGTATTTGGACTTTTCAGTTTTAGAAGGCAATATTATAGGATTATCACCCAAACAGCCTACCATTGTGAGTCTATCGATTAGTCACCTCGACTTTTCGACCCCCCATGTGAAACCCTTTTTGTTGCACTCATCTTTAGTGCAAGATACCCCTAGATACACCCTTCTGAGCCATTCCTTTCATTTTGTTCACCCAATATATTGTTTCGATACACCTATACACCTTAGCCTACCCTGTAGTCTTTATTTGTGATTGGGAAGTCATCATTTGCCTAAGTTCAAGGTTCGAGTGGAAAGGTTCGGAAATCACGCTTTCACCGAAAACATTTCTGAAGATCATTGAAGACCCCCCGAATTCCCATTGTTCATCTCAAGTGGGGGGATATTTTGTTATGTGTTTGTTATGTTGAAAAAAAAATAAAAAAAAAATAAAAAATTGTTATGATTATGTTATTGTAAAGTGCGTTGTTATAAGTACTGTAGTATGAGCTTTATTGATTAGTATCGAGGAGGCCACCTCGGTCACATTTGAAGATTGGGGTTGGTAGTTATGCCAACAGTTGGAGAAAAGGTAGTGTGCCCATCACGACGTCCTCTAATGACACATCTACCTTGCATTTCATGATCCGGTTTCTTGGCTTCTAAGCTTGAACTTTGGGCGGACGGTAAGTGGTGATGACTTGGTTATAGATTTAGACTACCTGCTTGTTTTTTATTTTACAACAATTATATATCCCATGTCTTATCCTACCCTTTTAGTCATGAAGCGTGTCTAGGTGATGCAGCGAGCAATCTTTGGTGTCTTGGCCATGGATTTGGTCATGTATCATTGATTTTGTCCACTTCGCCGTAACATGTTAGTAATGACGTATCACCCCTTAACCTTGGTCGTGTCTACCCATATTGCCTTCGAAAATTGTTTAGCCCTTAACTCTAGTGGTGGAGATTTGTGTAACCGCCAAGCTTATGATAGAATACATGCTATGACTATGCGATTGAGTGATCACCCCAAAATTGACACTTAGAATAGTTGAGAGATTTGAGTGTTTGTTCCCCTTTCGTGAGGTGTTCGGCTTTGTTTTATTCTAGCATAATGGATTTTTAAACTTATATTTTCCAGTTTATGGGAGATATCTTTTTAGGAATCTATCTAATAAGGTCTACTTGAGGGCAAGTAGAGTTCAAGTGGGGGGATATTTGATAACATCAAATAGTCCTGAATATTTAGTGTCAATTTCCCCCGATAATGCTCGTTATTTATATCATTTATATGGATTTACGCTTGTTTTCCATTGTTTTCCACTTTTAGGTAAATTACGAGCATTGGAGCTAAAGAGACGCGGAAATGGAAACATATCTAAAGATTTATCACAGCATGCTATTTTGAAGAAGTTACGGCGTAACTAATCTCTCACATTACGCCATAACTATTGCGTGACTCAGTATGCCAAGTTTATTGAAGACTACGGCGTAACCACTCATTAGGTTACGCCGTAACCAGCAGATCTAGTGCATTTTACAAAGAAATAGAAGGTTACGGCGTAACTCCTATATTGGTTACGCCGTAACCCAGATCTGGCCTATAAATACCCCCACGAATTCCAAAGATTTCTCATCATCCCATTCCACACACAACACTCTGAGAACGTGGGAAAAAGCTCAAGGCAGGTCTAGAGGAGCATACGGAGCTGTTTCCAAGAGAGAAGTCACTCAATTACGATAAGCATTAGCGTTTTATATATCTTTTACTTTTAATTCATGTATTTCGTACCTTTGAATATTAAATTAATTATTTGATTAATATGAGCTGCTAAGCTCCTTTTGGTGCTAGCCTAGTTATGATTCCTTAATTGTTTTGTTTACGTTTACCTTTACTTCCGTACAATTATTTCTAAGTGTATGCATGCATAGTTCATTGGTAGCCACCCTTGGTTCGGTAGTTTTGAATTGCGGTAGAGTCCAATTGCCTAGGAGATATGACCAACTGACCCTAGGTGAGCGGACTGAGATGGGAAGGGTAAGATATGACCAACTGACGACCCTTTCTACTTGTGCGATTTGACCAACTGATCACCTATCGTTTGGATGAACTTAAGAATTGGGGGGTGTAGTGTCTAAGTTCCTAACGGCCGGGCACTCACTATTATGAATCTAGCATGTAGCGGTACTTAATGACTTGGCTTAGGGGACCAGGAATAATAGGACTTATGACGTTGGTACGCTGATTTCTCCTGTGGTGGCATCTTTACTGATAGGTTAGGGCGAATTGACCAAATGTTGTCCTCTCGAATTTGACCCCACCTGAAGTGATTGGAAGTAAGTAGACATAGACATAACTACCTAGGATGATTAACTAGGTTAGCACAACTTCTCTCTATTGATTTCTCTTTGCCATTTATCTGATTTTATTTACTTTATTCTGCATTAGTAGTTTAATTAATTAAATCCCTTTCGAAACCATTATTATTCTGTGACACTAGACTTAGTAATAATCCAACACACATAGGTCTTGGGACGACCTCGGCTTTATCGTTTACTACACTACACACAACCGGGTACACTGCCCGTTAGTGCACTAGTGTAGACCATAGGTATAGCGAGACACTATAAATATTAAGACCTGGTTAGTAAAACCTGCATCAGCTGGTCCCAAACATATGGAGAAATAAACCGAATCATGGCGTATCTTTTCTGCATAAAGTTAGCTTGTGCCCACTCGCAACGAAATTTAGCCTCTTCTTCCCATTTTATTTTAACATATCCAAACTTTACTCGTAACCAATTTTCAAATGAGATTCCCCTGTATCCTACTTCACTTCTCTTATCTTCGTCAAAACATGCCCATTCCTTGCGTTTGAGCCATTTAGGTTCAGGGAATTCTCCTCCATCGCAGATCTGGCGTTTGGGGTTGCATGTAGGCCATGCCACGGTGAAGTCATCAGACATGATAGCTGGTTCACAAAAATGAATGTTCCAATCAATCTCGGTGAACCATTCGCTAAAAACATTATGCCCTTGTAACCACTTTTTCCTGATAAGCTTTTCGTCTTCCCAGCACCACCAAACTTCCGCAGCCTCTTTAATTATTCGGATGAGATGTTGTCCTCCTCCGTTGCATCGTTTTTGAAAAGGGGAACACGTGGGCAATGTTACTTTGGTCCTATTAATTAAACAAGTATCAGGGATGCAATAGTGAAGTCTTCCCGTAACAACGTAACTGGGTACAAAAGGTGGGATCTCTTCCTCATTGCTTCCATTGTCACTTGATTCGGTCCCCTGTAAATGGCCAAACTTTGACGGCGGAAACCTATCGGAATCATCTAATTCAATCCTCGGTGAATCTTCAGTTGTAACAATTCTATCCGGTTCAAGGCATAAGATTTTGTCCAATTTAAATTCTATTCTATCACCATAATATGCCAATGAGTCGAGGAACGGTTTACCAAGAATCAAACGTTTATTTATGTTTTTCTTCATGTCCATAACCACAAATTCTGGGGCAGAAAAGAATTTGTCGATCTTTACACAAGTTCCACCTGTAATTTAACGGAACAACCTTGGTCTTATTTGCCGTCTCAATCACGATATCCGTTTTCCAAAGATGAATTAATTTGAGTGTTAAAAATATGGAGAGAGGCATGATATTTACGCTAGACCCAATATCTACAATCCCTAAAATATCATAATTCCCAACTGAACATGGAATGACTAACCCGTTAGCGCTAATATCCTTAACCGGAAACGAATCTAACCTGGTTAATCTTTCTGAGACATAGTTACGCCGTAACTGGGGGAAATAGTTACCGCGTAACCGATCCTGGTTGTCGACATTCGCTCCTTCATAATTTTCTGTTGTAGAATAGCATTCCTTAATCAATTCCTTCGAATTATTATTAATAAAAACAACATTGAACCCAACCATAGGTTTGGTCGTCTCCGGCTCAATGTTACTCACCTCTATCTCTGCACTGAGCTTTTCTATCATGGTTTCAAGGTTTTATAGGGTTTCGTCATGCCTGGAGAGATTTTTATTTGTGTTTTCCTGGAAATCCCTGAGCCATTTATCTTGTTCTTTTTGCTTCTGGGCTGAACTTTCCAGGAACTTGTTTATGGTTTCTTCAAGGTTGGGCCTTTTTTCTCCATAAGGCCCACGGTTGTAATTTCCACGGTATCCGTTATTATTTCGATTATCTCCTTAAAACGATCGATTTTCTCTATATTTGGCTTCTTCAATTATATTTTCTTCGTCAACGTGAGGACAATTCTTAGTCAGATGTCCTCCCCCACAGCTTTCACAACCCACTTGAATGGCATGAACGGTTTCTCTGACTTTCAGCATATCTCGACTAAGATTTTCAATTTTACTAGCGATTGTTGCGATACCGTCAAAACTTCCGCTTTGGTTTCTCTTGCTTCCTCCGTCATGCCATTTTTTAGAATGATCAGCCATTTTTTGAATGGCTTCAATTGCTAGAGTATGAGTCATGTTCGGAATAGGTCCTTGATAGTCCAAAGATATGTCTTGTAGTTACGTTGATTCCTTTGTAGAAGATATTGACCTTTTGCTGGTTATTCAGATCATGTGTAGGACATTTGTAAAGGAGATCGTTGTATCTATCCTAGGCCTGATACAACGTTTCATCGTCTTCTTGTTTGAAATTATGGATTTCCAAAAGCTGGTTAGAAATCTTCGACGGCGGACAATACCTTTGAATGAAGTGCTTTTTGAGTAGAGCCCAAGTATTAATTGCCCCGGTGGGCAATCTTTCAATCCATCTTTTGGAAGCCCTAGTAAGAGTCATGGGGAATACCCGTAGCATAACAGCATCATGAGACACGCCCGGAATGTTGAAAAGGCTCGCGATGTATAGGACATTTTTAACGTGCTCATATGCATCTTCGTCCCTGTTTCGTGAAAAAGGGTTTGCACGAAGCTCCCTCATAAATTGGTCTTTAATTTCGAAACGGACATCAGCTCCAATTGCCGTTCTTACGAGACCCGCCCCTTGTTCTGCTCTTGTTAACGCCAAATATTCCTCAAGAGTGAGGTCATTGATGTTAACAACTTCCATGGTACCTGAAAACTTGAATAATGATCGTGAGAAATATAGAAAAGTTTAAAACAAAACGAAAATGAAAGACTTAATAGCAATCCTAATATAACTCCCTGGAAGCGGCACCAAAAACTTGATGCAAGTTTTACTGACCAGGTTTTAATATTTATATAGTCTCGTTATACTTATGGTCTACCCTAATGCACTAACGGGCAGTGTACCCGATCGTGTGTAGTGTAGTATTCGGTAAAACCGAGGTCGTCCCAAGAGCTATGTGTGTTGGATTATTACTAAGTCTAAGTGTCACGGTTTTAATATGATTTCGACAAGGAATTAATTAATTAACTACGAAAGAAGATAAAAGCAGATAAAAGGAAAAGGTTTAATCAATAGAGGAGAGTGGTGCTAACCTAGTTATTCCTCCTAGCTAGTAATGTCTACGTCTACTTACTTCCAATTACTTCAGGTGGGGTCAAATTCGAGAGGACAACATTTGGTCAATTCGCCCTAACCTATCAGCAAAGATTCCACCACTAGAGAAGTCAGGTATCCCTTCATAAGTCCAGTTGTTCCTGGTCCTCTAAGCCAAGTCATTAAGTACCGCCACATGCTAGATTTATAATAGTGAATGCCTGGGCGTTAGCAACTTAAACACTCACCCCCTAATTCTTAAGTTCATCCAAACGGTAGGTGATCAGTTGGTCAAATCGCACAAATAGAAAGGGTCGTCAGTTGGCCATATCTTACCCTTGCCGTCTCAGTCTACTCACTTAGGGTTAGTTGGTCATATCTCCTAAGCAACTAGCCTCTACCGCCATTCAAAACTACCGAAACAAGGGTAGCTACCAATAAACTATGCATGCATCCACTTAGAAATAATTATATGGAAGTAATGTAAACGCAAACAAAACAATTAAGGAATCATAACTTGGCCAGCAACAAGAGGTGCTTAGCCGCTCATATTAACCATACAAATCAATTCAATATTCAAAGTTACGAAATACATGAATCGAAAGTAAAGAAAATATAAAATGCTAATGCTTATCGTAGGGGAGTGATTTCTCCCTTGGAGACAACTCTGTATGCTCCTCTAGACCTGCCTTTGGCTTCTTCCCACGTTCTTTGGTTGTGGTGTGTGGAATGAGATGCTCTGAAATGCTGGAAATCGTTGGGTATTTATAGGCCAGATATGGGTTACGGCGTAACTAATATAAGAGTTACGCCGTAATCTTCAATTCCTTTGTAAGTTGCACTAGATCTGCTGGTTACGGCGTAACCTTATAAGTGGTTACGCCGTATCTTCAATATTACTTGGTTATGCCGTAGTTGATGAAATAGTTACGGCATAGTTATCAGCGGAGTGGAACCTCATTTGACCTAATAAGTTACGTCGTAGTCTTTTGGGGGAGTTACACCGTAATCTTCTAATGAGTTGGCTTTCTGAGTCACGCTTTAATTACGGTGTAATGTGAGAGATGAGTTACACCGTAACTTCTTCAAAGTCAGCATACTATGATAAATCTTTGATATTTCTCCAATTCCGCGTCTCTTTAGCTCCAATGCTCGTAATTTACCTAAAAGTGGAAAACAATGGAAAACAAGCGTAAATCCATATAAATGATATAAATTACAAGCATTATCGGGGGAAATTGACACTTAATATTCAGGACTATTTGATGTTATCAGATGATATCAAGGTTGTTGCACGATGCATTAGCAAGTGGAAGCCCCATACTCCATGAAAGCCAAATGACATTTGCTCATTGGACTTTGTATTACAAGATTAGGAGGTATGTAGAATCCGACATACTAACCAATTTATACATTTGTTATAAAAATTAGATACATGTTGTTTAGATTAGTATACTAAAATGTTATTGCTATTTAATGCCTTCTGGTCTTTAAAAGTCTGCAACTTATATGGCATATAGGGTAAATTCTGGCTTAGCAAATTGATCATTTAGGGTGAACTGTGGCCTAGCAATTTGATTATTTTATTGTTTATGCACATTTGGTTTAATAAAAGGTGTATCATTTTCATTTACAATTCATGATTGTTTATCTAACCAACTGATATGTCCAAATTTGTCCAACTGATAAGAGGTTTTTTATCTCTATTTTCCCAAACATTATATTTTCTTAACAATGATGTACTTTATGTTATTATATTTTGTGATATGCCCATTTTATGACTATTTAGTTTAGTATAATAAAGGTGCATGCTTTTTAAAGACTTATGATATCATATACTTTCCAACTGATACCAAAAAAATTTCTGATTTTCCTTATCAACTTTGATATGATTTTAGTAAACAATCCACTTTTGATATCCAACTGCGATATCATCATTTTAATAATAATTTCATAAATATAATAAAAGGTTATTAACTTTTTATAATTGATAATGTATTTCAGGGTAAAGTATACACTACAATTAAAGAAGACCATATCAACAAGTTCCAACTTTGCTTTCGATGAAGGGTCATGCTGGACTTGGTAACTTTGTGCCGGAGAATGGTGACAACTACCCATTAGTCGTCCACCGTTACAAGATGAATCTTTTAAAACAACTCTTAACAAGACTAGCCGGTTTTGACAACAACGTTCGTGGTTTTGATTTAGCCGTTTCCAAACTTCGCTTAATGGACGTTTCGCGAAGCGATGCGGTTGGTAAGCATTATATATAAAAATCCTATATTAGTTAACACGTATTGTTATTATATTTCCGTTGTCAATCATTTCTTTTTCTCATTTAACATGCAGATGTCATTGGTACGATTGTTTCGGTTTCTGATTTGATTTCCTTCACCAAATTTGGCAAGGATAAGACAAGAAGAAATGTTATTCTTGAAGACGTTGAGTATGTCTTTATTTAACCAGTTTATATAAATAACAATACTATCAACATATGCATACATAAATTATATGTTATGCAAATGTATCAGAGGTAGGAAGATTCATTGTTGTTTCTTCGATGGTTGAAATTTTAAAGTTTGATGATTTACGCTAAAAGGGACAAAGTGGGTCATGTTGTTATATGATAATGCGACTTGCTAAAGTGACCTATTTTAATGGTATGTATGATATCAACACATATCGTACAATCATATAATTTAGCATACCAGTTATATTCGCCATTGGTATGTTTTTGAACACCGCAAGTGACAAATGCTATGTGGGGCTCAAAGCGTACATCAACGATGTCATACAATCACGCTTCACCGGGCCGAGGAGTAACTATCCTTTGCAATATAAATTATGTTTATTGACTACATATTTAGATTTGATTAGAAATAATATAAATTGTTACGGTATGCGAGAAATAGAAGGTATGATCCCGCCAAACATACCATTCTTGTTTTCCCTTAAAAGGCCTGACTCTGGAAGAGTTTTTCAATGGTGCCGTTAAGAAAATGGTCGGCAGTATCCGTGATACAGACACTGTGAGTCTACTTTTTAAATTATTTTGTAATTCGTTATTTAAACATGTCAATTTTTTAAATCATAAAAGTTAGATAACCAATTTAATACTTTTATTTGCAGAAAATGAATTATATTGTGTATGCCAAGATACACAAGATTCATCGAGAGCATGGCTGGGCATTCCTTGCTTGCAAGAGGTGTGGATGTGCCGTCAAAGAAATTGAAAATAAGCAATCATCTTCCAGATCTTCAAAGTACAAAAACCACAGGGTTTGGCATTGCGAGGGATCATAGAGAAATCACAAAGTGCTTGGGATGAAGTATGTATTTTTTTCATTATTTAATTATATATTTAGTTTCAATATTTTTTTTGGATATTAATTTTAATATAAGAATATACACAATGAACAAATATTACATTTCAGGATGAAAATCATCGTCCGTGTTATTGATGATCAGGCTCTACATCCTTCTGTACGTTTTGCGACATGATAGTCAAGCTTTGTAGATCTGATCTGCGGTCTTATTGAAAGGTATGGAAATGAAGTCGATGACTATTTTCCTACTGAACTTAATGTCATGGTTGGTAAAAAGTCGATGACTATTTTCCTACTGAACTTAATGTCATGGTTGGTAAAAAGTTGCTTTCAATATACGGATTTCAACATAAGCAATAACAACCATGTCTACCAAGTCAAATTGATGTCGGACGAAGAGGTTTTGATCAATACCTTTATAAAGGATTTCATCACTGAGGTAATATATTATTAATATTCTATCTTATATTGTAGATGTAAATAAGTAATAACTAAAACAATTTTACAATAGCCATTATATAATTTTGGTGTTAATAATATGTTATTAGGAGGTCGCTGACAATGTCCAAACTCCTCAAGTCAATGCTCCTAACACAACCAAGTTCAGTAATGTAGAGACTATTGCTTTTAATATTGAAGATACCCAGACAATTGTTACCATGTGGCTCCGTAAGTCCAATTAGATCTGGTCAAAAGAAGAGGCGTGTGGTTGTCGATATTGATGATAGTTTGGTGGTTGATCTTGATGAGGTTGTCAGCGAACCTCATGAGGTTGACCACCAGACTTAATGTGTTAATTATTTGGTTTTCCGGTTATGCAATTCTGTTTGCAAAAAACAATTTTTTGGTTTTTATCCTTTTATATTTTTAATAAGTGTGCTTCCATTTTGAAGCAACTATCATCCTTCATCTACCATGTAGATGATTGATGTTAAACAATTTTGCCAATCTTTTTGGCTATTTTATGGATTTCATTTTCATATTCTTTATTTCTTCAGTAACTTTATGTCTATAATATTTATCATATGATTGTTTAGGCATATTTTCAGGTTTTGAAGTAACTTTCTAAGTTTTAGTGTGTGCTTTATTGCTTTTCTTGTTTATATGCATTTACATGTTACCATTTACTTACATCTTTATTACATGTTACTTTAACCGTTTTCAACAATATTAGTAATATATCTACTTTTAGCTTTCATGTATATAAAAAAGCATTAAAAATAATGTTACTTAATCTTATCACACTTTTGTAATATTATGATTGGTTCACTAAAGTATCAATCTCATATTTGTCACAGAATAAAAGGATAATAACAAAGTAATTTACATTTTTAAAAATCTGTATTTAACACAATATCTTCTTATAAACTTAAATCTCATATACATTCTCAAAAGATATAAACTATAAGTCAAATTAAACCATTCATCTAAACAAAACAAAAACATATCTTTTCCTTAACGATTTGGTGCTTTAAATAAATATTCATACAAAAAAGTTTATCACACTATCAAAACATTCGAAAAAATATGTCACACATTTAAAATATATCGTTTCCTCATTTGAAAATTATACATCCTATATTAACACACCACCATCATATACAAAATATAAGTCTATTATCAAAATTATCAAAACATGACAAGTGCAAAATCAACCAATGCAATCAATGAAGAAGACACTAATAAGTCTATCGACCCTCCCATTATGGAACAAGAAACTCATCCAGTAATTGTCATATCAGATAATGTGGTATGCTTCTATTATATATATATTTATATATATATATATATATATATATATATATATATATATATATATATATATATATATATATATATATATATATATTGTAAGCTTTACCATGTTCCATTTTTAAAAACTTAGTTATTGTCTTTAAATTGTAGGTTGATACTGGCACAAAAAAACGTCGAAGATTAATAAAGAATGGTACCTTGGCAAATAGGCATGCTAATGAAAATGTCGCTACTCACCATCGGTTTGAAGAAGATTCACATGATAAAAATGACGTAATTCCACCTTTAATACTTTTTATGTGCTTTTGGTATGTGCAAAAACACATACCATTTCTTTACCAAAAACAGGCCCAAAATAACCAGAAAAGAGCCGTTTATGCCTAATATTTATTGGTTTCTAGAGTTGATGCATGTGCAGGTATGGATATAGCAAAACACACAAAAGAAAGACAAATTAGACAAAAACCGAGCACGAGAAGGAAGAAAGAGAGTGCAAAAGCGGCGAATCGAATGTAGTGAATTTGAAGATTTTGATGCTCAAAGAATGATTTTTGAAAGTTTTGATCAACTTTGAAGAAATTACGGATTTAGTCCCTCAAGTCACAAAGTTGGCAGAATCTACCCTTGAACTATTGAAAATGTCAAGAATGGTCCCTCATCTTTCCCTCAATTACAAAATACACCCTTGTGCTCAATTTCCCAAAAATACCCTTTCACTATTACCAATTTACATTAAATACCCTTTGAAAATAAAGAACCTTTCATTTTTATCCTTAAATAAAACAAAAGGTTAAAAAAAACCTCTCTAACCCCTTTTACCTTTGCTGACCAGTCAACAATAATAAAAACCTTTGAACCTTTCTTGTCACATGAACCATGTCAAAAGCCAAAAGAACCCCTCACTTTTACCTTTGGTCAAATAGTCAAAATAAATAAAATAACCAACAATCCCACCCCGCGCCTAATTTTCCCCAAATTTACCCAGATAACTATAACCTTAAAATTCACTCGTACACAATTACAAAAATTAAGGGATTTGAGGGTCGTGATTAAAAGAAGATAGATGGGATGATTGGTCGATCATATGTCATCAAATGGATTTGAGGGTCGTGATTCTGCGAAGTAGAATGCCACCTTGGCAATCTGTGTGCCAAGGTGAGCTCTGATTGGTCGATCATATGTCATCAAATGATTTGAGGGTCCGTGATTAAAAGAAGATGGATGGGATGATGATATAAGGCTAAGGATCACTCAAAGAAACACAAATGGATACCTTCCTGAAGCTTCTGAAGACTTGGCTTGGCTATAAATAGCCCTTAGTTTTCACTCAAAATTCGTGTAGAATTTAATAGGTGTTTAGTAGTGTAATTCTGTTCTTATTATATTTTCAAGCTTTAATCAATGTTGTATTTCCATTTTCTAAATTTTATTTAGCTTTTCTTAGTTAATGAAAGTGAACTTTTATTATCAGATTCTTCATAAGCTTTAATCTCTGTTTTATTCTTTCTTAATTGTTTAATTAGCTTTCATTTGAGTTACTTAACCTTAACAAACCTTATTTTAGCTTATTTCCACTTTCAAATCAAAAATCATAAAAAAAGTGTAACATATTGGATTTCATAAACACACAATCAATCACAAATAAGGCGTATGATTAGATGGTTTTAGAGAGAGAAAGTGGGATATTCTAGAAAGAGAAACTCATGGAAGGTTAGATTCCTAATGAACATACAGAGGTAGAGGGTATTTATAGGTTACAAACTAAAGCGACCTCGTGACGTGGATCGGGGATCACATTGGTTAAGACGATCCCTTCCTCCGCGGTGTTACACTAAACTATTCTACGCTACAAACTAACTACTAAATAACGTAACAAACGATATGTCTACGAGCTAACTTATGCTATATAATATTTGGGGTGTGGACTCTTCACTTATGGAATTTCTAATTCTAACAATCTCCTAAGGGAGGTAAGCCCCATGATTTACATTTTGCATCCTAGCATTCTATTCTTGACTTTGTTCTTGAGCTCGTTGACATCAAATCTTCAAAATATTCAAACTTTGTGCTTCCGTGGTGATTTCATCATTGTTCAACTACAATGTATATATTGTGGAGGTTATAGGCGATCCATTGATGACCTTTGAGCTTTAATAGAGATCATCGGCCAGTTAATCTCGGCATCACCCATTGTTGTGTTGCGGCCTATGATATTGACACTTGGACGTATGCTCACATACGGATCATGATTTCTTCTTATCGAGTAGCGGAAACTTTCGTTGATTCATGATATTGGCAGCGGTTTAGTAGAAGCATGGGATGAGAATGTATGAGTCATTAATGCACTAATCATGATTTCTTTTGAGATGAATGTGATGTGTGAGCATGCGGTTATGGATTGACGCGTCATACGATCAATTTGCAAGCGTCGAGTACACACGCATATGAGTTAGCAATAAAAGCGCTACGAAAGTGTCTTTGATCACTTCGTTGAATGAATTACCGCCCACGGTTCCCCGTTGATCGATACAAATGCTGCACGTGATGCGGTATAATTCAAGAATTTCCTTGGCCGAGTTTCGCTTATTTGCTCTAGCTGTTCTCAAACCGGAAGCGTCTCAAAGACAACAACGAGTGAGTGAACCCGGTAATTGAGATTCGCGATTGATGAAAAGAGATTTGAAAAACAATGGTGTGCCGCTCAATAGAAATTGTTTTGCAATACATGCGAAAGTTTTAATGAAAATCAATTATCAATCACAAACACCTTTTATTTTGAAATATGAGTACGATGATGTGCTAAAAAAGAGTTTTTAAGCACAAGCGACCGGTTTTCAAAGGTATCGATTATCCATAACTTTGAACCGGGATTGATTCAAAAGATTAGTAAGCCCCATTGTTTCTATTCAGTTGTCACATGGTTGATCTATTGGATAGATCTCACATGTCACCTACCAAGAGCTTGTTTGATGTTGGATCGGAAAGGCTTTCCATCTTCATTGTAAATATGTTTGCATATCACTTTCGAGATGTTACGGCAATACCACAAGGATAATGCGGAGGAATCATAAGATATCATTTGTCTTTCCATATTGTGTGAAACAGAGAGTCTTCATTGGCCATTGTCTAATGAGATTTATTGATGATCTCGTGGCTCTAGACTCAATTAGTGCACATTTGGTTTCCTATATGGAGACTAGGGAGAGGTCTCCTTCTTCAATATCAACAATCTCTAAGAGAAAGTCGATAGATTATGTAGGTTCCCGTGAGAATGAAACAAGCCCTTTTAAGAGGAACTTGAGTGGCTTGGGAAGTTGTAGTGCGATCGGTCCCATGGGTCATGGCGTCTTGTCTTCAATACCAGTGTTACCTTAGTAACCACTAGTAGCATATGTATTGAACCCGGTTTCTACCCTAAGGTTGAATAATTGGAGGGCTATTTATTTTCACCCTTTTCTCATTCAATTATCTTTCATTCTTCAACCGCCCGGTGCTTACAAAGGACTTCATAACTAGAACCTTGTTGGGTTTATTCGATTCAGATACTCTCGATCCGCACTCTTCCCATATCTCACTTTTCTCCTTTTTCATCATACCTAAGGACTCTACACTATCTAGTGGATTGTCCTTGGGTAGATCCCTCCAGTTACGGCCGGATCGTGGGAACTAATACCTAACCTCACCATCCTTATAACTCCATGCCTAAAGCAAAATGGTCGGTCTTTTGGTACAATTCATTCTTCCTTGAAACCAATTGAAAAATCATTTGGAAAAATCAATCAAGGTACTTGTGATGTAAAATCAAAGCATTTTGTACCTTAATTGTTTTGATCATTTAGAAATACTCCCCCTCAACATGTGCATATGATTATATAAATTTTTTAGTACATTGAGGCAAGAGTTCTTTGAAATATTTCTTTGAAATAATTTCTTGATCACAATTTCCTTAGAAAAAGCCATTTGATTTTCTTTGGTAAATTCTCCCCCTCAATATGTGCATAGGATATTAGAAATCATTTTATCACATTGAGGAAAGAGACTTTTTGAAGTACAACCACGATTACCAAATATTTAGAAACCATTTAACACACAATCAAGGTACCTTATGATAAAACATGGAAATCTTTGTACCTTGAAGATTTGTATTTGTTTTGAAATGCTCCCCATAATATATGCTTGAGATTCGAAAAGAGTTTAGCACATATTAAGAAGCGTGTATGCACTTTGAGACAAAATGACCATCTTTTATTATCTTTCATATTTATATCACATTACTCTCCCGATCAAAATTTCAAATCCTTTTAGATTTTGGATCTCAAGTGATTTAAATATGTATGAAACAAAACATTTGTTGGAGAAAAATGTGTCCGGTTTTATATGATCAGAAGTGGACAACATTGAAGTTCCCTTTTTAGACAAAAAGGGAAACCACAATACATAACCTAACACTATTACATACATTATATTTGTTCATAGTACATACACCACATTTTTCACATCAAAAATACAAAACAGAAACTACTTCCGGAAGATGTCTTCAGTCAGTTCTTTGAAGCAATTTGTAATGTCCTTCATGAAGTCTACCACCTACAAAACTTTCAAGGCTGCGGAAGATCATTTGAGTCTTAAGTCTTCGCGCGATCGCAGCAATGAAATCTTCACACCTCTTCAAATCCTCATCAGACCAGAATTTTGTTTTGTTCTATGGCTTCAGATCAACTTTGATTTCTTTCACTCTAGAGTTCAATTCTTGTTCAACCATCCTGAGTGTACCATCACTGAACTTGTATAGCTCGCATAGCCTCATTAGCATTCTTGTCCCGTATCTGTCGGTAAAGATGATGGCTCTAGGAGTGTCAATCACTTTATATTCGTGGTTAAATTCAAGACCTGAGGCTTCCCATTGCGGTCTTGTTAGGTTGACGCAGGTCTATTGCTTTCCATTCCTACTGAAAATCCTCAACCCTTTTTCGAATGACCAACCCTGATCTAGAGATTGACAGCAGCCGAGAGAGCCTTCTTCTCACGAACCGGAAGATGGTCAAGGTGTCCTTGTAGGTTCAGAAGGTAGAGATCTTCAAAGTCATTTGGCATTAAGTGTTTGAAGTCGTTCTCTTCAATAACATGCTCTTTCAAGTTCGCAGAACAATCTTCTTCAAGTAATCATAGCCATAGATTGAGAAGATCTCTATACTGATGACACTTAGAATGCGAAGCTTGGATCGAACAGCTTTACGACTCTTGTTAGCACCATGTCGGTCAATGTAGAATTTCTTATTCTTGAACCACCAATGAGAAATGCCATATGAGGCGGCAATGTCATACTTTTGTTCTTTTTCAGCCCAGAATTGATCCAGAACCATCTGTTCTAGACCCTGATCAGTGTAGGTAGCAGCTTTCATCTTCGAAATCGATAAAGCTGGTCTTCTTTCAGTAGAACGAGCACATAGAAGACCAGGTTTCTTGGTTGAAGAAGAATTCAGACTGAATTGTCATTTATCCAGGTTCACCACCGAGAGGAAGAGGCTTGTTCACATTGAAACGACTAATCTTGCTCCTGACTTGATCACTCATCATCTTATGGCATTCTTCCATCTAGTATTGGAGCTGATTGGCTCTGAGTGAAAAACTTGACAATTTCAAAAGCTTGTCCTTCAAGATCCTTTGGAGTGATGGACGAGATTCCCTTCTGTTTACAAAACCACTTAATGATCTGCCCATATCTCCGACATGGAAGAGAGTCTTCATCGGGGTTTCATAGTTGGTAAAATGTTGAAGCCCAGTTTTGTCAGGGATCATTGTTCAACTCTGGATGGACCATGAAGGTTCTAGAGATTGAGGTCTCTCTTCGGCAAGCCAGCTTTGAATTGTGTCTTTTGAAGGTGTAACTCTAGAGATATTAGAGCGTTCACCTGATACGTATGCATCAAACCAATCATCTTCAGATGGCATGGGGATATGTTTGGTGGATGCATCATCATCATCATCGGATTCTGACTCTGCGATGACATGCGATTCTTCATGAAGCACTTGATCTTCAGGAATAGAAGAGAATGTGGGTGTAAATCTGGAATCAACCGTGGTCCATGCTGCAGACTTCTTATGATTACCCTGATCACCGGACGAGCTGGATTGATTTATCGATTTTGGATGAGATGTTGGTGGTTGTGGTGAAGGTGTAGTGTTTGTACCAGATGATCCACCAGCCCCAGAAGTTCCAGCTCCTCCAGTTGGAGGTGAAGGAAGCGGTGGTGGCTTGGGGCCTCCGGGCGTATCCTTTGATTTCATTGGAGCAGTCTTTCTTTTCTTCTTATCTTCCCTTTCACATACATCCTCTACAAACTGCTGATAATTATCACCTCACATCGATTCCTCGAGAGCTTCGTATAATTTCTTATGCGTATTGTCCAGATGCTCTTCTGCTTCATACATTCTTTCTGAAAGAACTGATCTCATGTCAGAGATCGGCAAGTCTTTGAATCGCTGAAGTAATAGAGCATTCATTGCCCATTCAACCGCATCTTTAATATCTGCTACTATTGCCTTTGTAACAATCTCATTGAGATTAAGATTCTCTAGCTTTTTGACACGACTGTCTAGATTATTGACGGCGATAGGAAAATGCTTCTCAATAGTTGCAATACGTGACATAGCCTCTTCGAGCACTTGCTCAGTCGTTTTGACTGGAGAGGTGAAGCAAGGGTGGTGAGGTAGGTGGAGTGACGACATCACTGACAGTGACAACTTGTACTGGATCAATATTGGGTTTGGTGTGGAAGTGCGGTTGCTTGAATAGGTGCTGACGTTAGAGGGTGGTTTATGTGGCGTTTGCTGAATATCAATAGTATACATGGACTCAGCTTCCTCTTTCTCATCATTTTTCTTAAACGGTTCGTTATCTGAGGGTTTGTCATTTAAGAACTGATCACCAAAGAGAGGATCAGTATCTAGATTCTTTAATGAAGATAGAGAACCAGTAGACAGGTTTGGTTCTTCCAAGTGCATGGTTTCTCAGATCTTGACTCAAGGTTTTCTTGTGAGTCTTTCAGCAATTCTTCATCTTCATTCTTATGTGATTGAGTATCACTTGATATAGTGTATCTTCATGTGCAATCGGATACCTCCTTTTCCAATCCAGATTGTTCTTGAGCTGAAGATGATCAACACTTCTTTCTTCAGTTCAATTAAGTGGTATTCTTGTTGGTGAGGAGGAGATGTCAGAAGCATGTGCGCACTTGTTCGGCATCTACACCAACAATCCCTTTCCTTTTGTCTTGTGTGATAGGAGTTGTTTGGTGTGGCTCTGGTTCAGGTTCTCTTAACACAACACCTCCAACTGGTGGTCTCATGTTCAAGCTATCCAGGATTTATTGAATTCCTTGCTGCAAATTAGCCTCGTCTTCATCAACCAATTGACTGTCACCCTTTGGTGTCTCAGTTCCCCTAACAATTTCCTTTTCTGCATCATTCTTTCTCTTTTTCTGCTTCTTTGAAGAAGTGTCAGTAGGATGTGATCTGTCACGTCTCTTCTTAGGAAGGGCAGCATATGAGGACTTTGTACTGGAAGTGGGCTTTGTAGCTTTGGTTTGGGATGGAATGGGAGAGTCCTCAACATTGGATCTCGGTGCCTTTTCCTTGTATAATTTGAAGTGATCATCTTCTTATAATCGTTGTGAGAAGAATATCATGAATGGGCAATCCAAAGATTTCCTTATTGACACCTCTCGCCTGTATTTGAGATTACCCAGAACAAATCCATCATTAGCATTATGGAGGGTTGATTCACTCCTGGGATTGAGGTTATGAGTCTGTTTTCAAGTACTGGATAATACAATCGTCGAGAGCTTATGCTAAATCCCAAGTTTGTGTACTTTCTTTCTTCCTTGAGCTTTATTCTGAAAGTTTGTTCTATCCGTGATGAATGTGTTCATTGACAAAGAGAATTCTTCCCAAATACGTTCTGGGACATTAATGTTCACCTGTTAGGAATTAGAAAATTCAGTCGTTAAAGAGTCGGTCACCTCAAGTATATGTATTTGATAGAAAGCTCGTAGTCGTAGTCATGTTATGTTAGTAAGTAGTTTGTTAAGTAACACCGTGGAGGACGGACGGGTCTTTACCCACTGTATGCCTGATCCACAGCCCGTAGGTGGCGATTATTTGTAAGACACTATAAATACCCTCTACCTCCCAAGGTAGAGGGTTGAGCTTCAATACCATTTTTTTTGTTTCACATAGTTCCCAACTCTCTTCCCTTTCTCTCTCTAGAACTTTTTCTCTCTAAACTACTTGAACGCCTCATATGATTATGGTTTAGTGTGTTTGTGAAATCCAATATCTTACAATTGGTATCAAGAGCCATGGTTTGATCACTCATCTTTCATGCTCTTTGTTTTGGTGGATTTTAAGGTTTTTGGGGTTGAGAAAGTGTTTAGGAGAGTTTGAATCATTTGGACAAATTCTAGTGTTAAAGTTTGAATTTTGCGTGTACTTTTGTGTTTAGGATCATCATATGTGTTTATGTTTTGAATTGGAAGGCTTAAATCATTGTGGTTTGGTTGTTTTGATTGATAAAGTGGTTATTTGTGAAGTTGTACTAAGCGAGTTGAGTCTCGACTTTTGTTTCTTCATCAAGCGAGTTGCTTTGTTACTGGAAGCGTAAAAGGTAGCGACTTGGTGTTAATTGGTAGCGATATTTGACTTGTCTATTGAGACAAGCGACAACAGACTCTTATGTGGATTCTCCACTAACTTGGGCTAGCGACTTGGCTTAAGTTCTGAAGTTCTAGCGACTTGGTTATTCAATTGTTGTACTAGCGAGTACTTAGTATTTTAAGCGACTTGGTGTTAGCGAGGTCGTCTATGGACTTGGCTATTGCGAGTTGTTCTATATGCGACTTGGCTATTAGCGACTTGTGTCCAGCGAGTTGGATTCTTGCTTAAGCGACTTTGTTTCTTAAGCAACTTGAGTTCACAGGTTGTTTAGCGAGTTGATAACTAGCGAGTTGGTGTTTAGCTACTTGTCAAGAATTCTTGAGACTTGTTACTTTTTCGTGTACATTTTTACGTTGTTCTTTTGGTTTAGTAAAATCCCGTGAAAGAATCAATTTCCCGTTTAATCAAGAGAATAGTAAAATCCCGTAGAACTTGTAATCATGTCAAACATCGTACCTACTATCATTTCTTCGTGCTGAGGACGTTCAAGCAGCTGTATCAGATACTCGTCCACCTATGCTTGACAGAACTGATTATGACTCATGGGCTCAACGAATCCGATTGTACTGTCTTGGAAAGGAAAATGGGGCCAACATTCTCAAATCCATTGATGAAGGACCTTATCAGATTGAGACTACAAGAGACTTAATTGATACAGCTGCAGATGGAACAATGATCTATGGATTAGACAGACCAAAGACGTATGATGAGCTCAATGATAAGGAGAAAAAGAGATTCGATGCTGATATCAGGGCTTCTAACATTATACTTCAGGGTCTTCCAAAAGATATCTACAAGCTTATCAATCACAACACTGAAGCCAAGGCAGTTTGGGATAATGTCAAGATGCTTCTCTCAGGTTCTGAATTAACCAAGGAAGACAGAGAATCACAACTGTATGATGAGTTTGAGCACTTCAAGATGAAACCAGATGAGAGTGTCTATGAGTACTACGTGAGATTCCATAAGCTTGTGAATGATATGAGGAACATCAAAATGACCATGCCAAACATTCAGCTGAATTCAAAGTTTGTAAACAACATGAATCCCGAGTGGCACAAATTTGTCACCTCTGTGAAGCTAACCAAAGGACTAAAGAATACAAACTATGAGCAATTGTATGCCTTCCTTCTTCAGAATGAGAGGCATGCTATGTTTGAAAAAAGGATTCTGGATCAGTTCAAAACCAATCAGGGAGAAACAAGCTCACCAAATGATTCTACAGCTTTCTACACCAATGTTGGTATTACCACCAAAGCATCTCAAGTCATACCCATGGGTAATGGTAATTACAAACTCATCCCTGATCCAGCATATAAGCCTCCCGAATCAAACACACTCATGGAAAACTTCATCAATCAACTGTCTCTCATGGTTAGTCAAAACATGAACTCTCTCCCACACACCAACAATAACCTCAGAACTGCATCCAATCCACACAATCAAGCTACTGTCAGAGATGGGAAGGTTGTGGTGCAACCAGTTCAAGAAAGGCAGTATGAACAGGGAAGAGGTGGAGTTGGTAGAGGATATGTAGCAAATCAGAATCGTGGAAGGAATCAAAATCAAGGACAAGCAAAGCCAGTCAAATGCTACAACTGTGGTGGTGAGGGACACATTGCTAGGAACTGCACATCTCCAAAACGTCCACAGAATGCAGAATACTTCAGAGACAAGATGTTGCTCGTGCAAGCTCAGGATAATGGTGCAGCTTTGGATGAAGAGGAGTTGTTGTTTCTTGCTGAGGGCAATGCCAAGACATATGATGCAGATGTGGATGAGCAGCCAATTCAGGAGATAGGTCACAATCATCAGAATGCCTTTCAAGTCGCTGACTGTGATGCATACGACTCTGACGTCGATGATGAACCTACTGCACAAACAATTTTCATGGCTAGCATTTCTCCAATGGTCTCTCCTAAGGTCTCATCATCACAGCAAGCTGGTCCATCCAAAGAATCAATCATCTCAGAGGTATTAAAACTATATGATGATGTTGATGAGCAAAAGATGCATAATAAAGTACAATCTCTTGAAACTTATGAATCAGATATTGATGATGAGGGTAATAGCAATATTGTCCCATATGATCAATATGTGAAGCAAAGTGAAAGTGAGGTTGTACCAAGTAATGCATCTTCTGCAGTCAATGATGACTATGTTTTTGATGAATACACTGCATGTGCCCCTGATGATTCTGTTATCTCTGAACTGAATGCCTATAAAGAACAAGTTGCTATTTATGAACAACGTGCTAAGTTTGAGTTAACCACCCGTGAGCAGGAAATGGATGACCAAATGCGTACAATTATTAGAAAAAGTAATTTTAGAGAAGAAGTATTAAAACAAGAGTTAAACTCCTTACAAGAAAAGCTTTCTAAAACTGCTAAGCAAAAACAAGAACTTCAAGAAAATGTTAAAATGCTTAAGCAAGAATTCAATGCTAAGGAATCAAAACTTTTGAATGATTTTTCCAATCTAAAAACTTTGAAAAACAAGCTTGAAAATAAGTTGTACGTACAAGGGAATACCATTCAGACTGCTCACTTGATCACTAAGCATAGAGTCTTAAGCGATAAGCATAGCATTCCCCTTGTTGTGGAACCTAATCCTAAGGTTGTTAAAAAGGCTAGAGCTGCTCATAATGTAATCTATGATGGCAATGAGATTCTTAAACCTAGACAGAAACCTAGTTGCGTTGAGTGCACTGAGGAAGATAGAAAATTAGATGATGCATCTAGGGAGAAAATGAATAAGAAGCTTGAAGATCCTGAATGTAAAAAGAATAACATAACGATCAAACCCCATGATTACAAAAAGGAAAATTGGATTTCCTTGAACAAGTTTAAGCCTCAAACGTTGTTAACACCCGAACAAGTGTTCTGGAAAAAGGATTTAGATAAGCAAAAAGCAGAGAATCTTGTTGTAACAAACCCTCCCTTTAGGAAAATGCCTTCAGCGACTGTGTATCCTCCAAATACACCAATGCATTTAGTTCCTAGAACTATTGCCACTAAAAGCAAGACCTTAATCAGTCAATATGTTATTTTTCAATTATTTGTTGATTTTGAGAAAACTTGTAAGAAAAGGATCACACCCACTGGGATAACTGAAGGGGAAAGGGGTTTTGAGCAAACTAAAGAATGCTATTTAACTGAGGTCATGCCTTTCTTTAAACAACTAAAAGATCAATTTGAGAGTCTTAAAAAGGGGATGGATTCAGATATTAAAGAAATGGAAAAGGAATTTGATGCAATGATAGTTGAGGTTAGTGACTATGAGCGAGAATTAAAATATAATGAGATTGAGAGGAAGAACTTGCATACCTTGAATGAGAATCTTATTTCTGAATGTATTACTCAAGATGTGTTTTACACTGCTACGAATTGTTCCATTAATGCTTCTCAATTTCATGAATTATCTGTTGCTCTGAAAGTCTCCCATGATCGTGTCATTGAGCTTGAAAAAACTAACTCTAAACTGCATGACAAAGTTGAACAGGATGATCATGATAACCTGGTGAAACAGTTTTCTAAATTGAAGTTGAGCATCTTGCTTTGCAATTAAAATATCAACATCTGAAAGAAAATGTTAAAACCTCAAATATCAAGACATCCTTGGATGCTCCTGAATTTGATGCAGTTTTTGAAATTAGCAAACGTGATGAACAGATTCGAGCTCATTGTAACACGATCAGAAAGTTGAAAGCCAAATCTCTCAATTAAAGGGTGAAAAGAACAATGTGACTGGCTCCCAAATGCCTCCTCCTTTAGATTCTCAGTATTCTCAAACTTTTCATCTTCAAAACTTAGTTAATGCTTTACAAAAGGAAAACGAGAGTTTTCTAGAAGAAAATGAAAAAGTTAAACGACACTTTAAAGAGTTATATGATTCAATGAAAGTCACTCGTGACCAAAACAACGAAAAAATAACGTCTTTACAAAAAGAAATTGAGAATCTGAGGAGTCAGGAAAAAGGGAAACTGCCACTTGTTTTTAATGAGAATGTTGCATCAAAGTCATCCTCAGACTGCAAATATACTGTGACTGTTAAATACATTCCTCCTCATCTTAGGAATAATGAACTTGTGTTTCATAACTATTGTGCTCACCTTAAGGATAGTCTAGAATGTCTCCGTGAGATTGTGGAAGAGGATTTCATAAATAAGCCTCTTGATAGAGAAATTAGGTTTGCTTGCATTCAGGCCAAACGATCTCAGGAGCTGCTATAATGTTTAATTGCAACATGTCCTAAATCCTTAGGTGCGAAAGGTCAAGCTGTGATGCCTTGTTCTATGCCTAGTGCCAAGCATACAAATCATTCTATGCCCAGTTTTAAGAAAGTGAACACTAATGTGCCTTCAAGTAGTTCAGATCCCTGCACATCTAGTTCAGGAATGCAAAAAGTAGATCAACCAACTAATGTTCCCATAATTCCCTCTACAGGAGTAATCAGTGACATTAAAGCAAGCGGGTCAAAGCCTCCAGGCAATACCAAGCAAGATAGGACCTCGCAAGCTAAGAATGTGCATTGGAAGAGAGTAGAAGATCACCCTAGGAATATTAAGTTTGAGTTGAATAAAACGAATCGTGTTGATTCTAGTATTAGCTATAAGCGTACTGTAATTAATACGAATTCTGCTACTTTTGGCAAAACATGTAATGATGATTGCGTTGTTTCTGTTACTAATCATGAATGTGGTGTGAATGATTTGTCTAATGCTGTTAAATGCCTAGATAAAACTGTTAATGTTAAAATTCAAGCTAAGAAGGCTAAAAGGCAAAGGCGAAAGAAAGTTAGAAAACAGTGGAAACCCACAGGAAGGAAATTTAGTAATATAGGTTATCAATGGATACCTACTGGCCGTAAGATTAATGAGTTTTGCCCTAAAGTTGCTAAATCAATGCCCACTAGAAAATGGATGCCTACTGGTAGAACTATTCCCTTAAGAAGTGAACATACTTTGAATAGGTCAAATATTGACACTAGCACTGCATCTATTTCTAATGATTCCATTGTTTCTACCTCTGATGTGGGTGTTCCAATCACTGTTACTAACCAAGTGGAACCCATTCTTGCATGGGGATCCCAATTATCCAGTTATCCATTCTTGTCTGTGTTCAACTGCAGATCGTTCAAATCGTTCTGTGGTACCTGGACTCAGGCTGTTCCAAGCATATGACTGGAGACCGTCGCGGCTCATGAACTTCGTGAGTAAATTCATCGGGACTGTTAGATTCGGGAACGATCATTTTGGTGCAATTATGGGTTATGGAGATTATGTTGTTGGCAAAAGTGTAATCTCCAGGGTATATTATGTGGAAGGTCTTGGTCATAATTTGTTCTCTGTTGGTCAATTCTGTGATTCCGATCTAGAAGTGGCCTTTAGAAAACATACTTGCTTCGTTAGAGAACTTGATGGTAAGGAAATTTTAAGAGGAACTCGTGGTTCAAATCTATACACCATCTCTATCGAAGATATGATGAAGTCTTCTCCAATTTGCTTGTTGTCAAAGGCTTCTAAAACAAAGTCATGGTTATGGCATCGTCGTCTCAATCACTTGAACTTCGGCACCATCAATGATCTTTCCAGAAAGGACTTAGTTGTAGGTTTACCTAGATTAAAGTATGAAAAATATCATCTTTGTTCAGCATGCCAATTGGGAAAAGCAAGAATATGCCCACAAACCAAAACCCACAAACTCAGTAATGGAAGTTCTTCATACCCTTCATATGGATTTATGTGGACCAATGAGAGTGCAAACAATAAATGGGAAGAAATACATTCTAGTTGTTGTTGATGACTACTCTCGATTCACTTGGGTAAAGTTTTTGAGGACAAAGGATGAAACTCCAGATGTCATCATCAAACTTATCAAGCAGCTTCAGGTTCGACTTAACAATACTGTCAGAATTGTTCGAACAGACAATGGCAATGAGTTCGTTAACAAAGACTTAGTGAGTTTTATGAAAGTGTTGGAATCAGTCATCAAAGAAGTGTTCCACGAACTCCTCAACAGAACGGTGTAGTTGAAAGACGAAATCGAACTCTTGTGGAAGCCGCAAGAACAATGCTAATTTACTCAAAGGTTCCAATGTTTCTATGGGCTGAAGCCATTGCCACTGCTTGCTACACTCAAAATCGGTCCCTAATTCACACTTCTCATGGAAAAACTCCATATGAACTTGTCCACAATAGAAAACCTAATCTCTCCTACCTTCGTGTGTTTGGTGCTTTGTGTTATCCAACGAATGACGGTCAAGATTTAGGTAAATTAAGAGCTAAGGCAGACATTGGAGTTTTTGTAGGTTATGCACCAAACAAGAAGGGTTACCGAATCTACAACAAGAGAACCCGAAATATCATGGAAACAATTCACGTTACGTTCGATGAGCTGACCGGTCCAATGGCTCCAGGACAATCCAGTTCTGGACCCGCATCTCAACTTTCATCAAGTAGTCCTATCAGTTCTACTCTTGTTTCTAATCCTTCTCCAGCAACTCCTTATGTACCTCCTTCAGAAGATGATTTGAAGAAACTGTTTGATCCAATGTTTGATGAACACTATGAGCCAAATGCTAATGAAATGTCAATTCCATCAACAGAGGCTGCTCCTATCCCTGTGAATGCAGTCAACCCTTCAGTTTCTATCATTAAGTCAAGAAGCGCCTGCTGCTGATCACTCTGTCTCATCAACAAATCATCAATCATCGAATGTACATCATGGAATTGTTTCTGGCATCAATGATGAAGTTAATCCCTTTGCTACTCCCGAAGATGCTCCATTTGAAAACATATTTGCTCCTGAATCATCATCAGAACCATCTTCATCAGGAGAAATCGACTCTGCTACTTCAGTTCCTCAACAACAACCACATGAACACCTCTCTCGTCCAGTATCCACACGGAAACAACTTGCAACCGATGCCTTATGGTGCTTCTTCAACTCCGTACTCTCTAAGGTCGAACCAAAAGATGTTAAAACCGCCATGAATGAAGACAGCTGGTTCAATGCCATGCAAGAAGAAATTCATGAGTTTGATCGACTTGATGTATGGGAATTAGTACCTGCTCCAGATTGTGCTATGATCATTGCTCTAAAGTGGATCTTCAAAGTGAAACTTGATGAGCATGGTGATGTTTTAAAGAACAAGGCTCGATTGGTTGCAAAAGGATACCGTCAAGAGGAGGGTATTGACTTTGAAGAATCATTTGCTCCAGTTGCTCGTATCGAGGCAATCAGAATCTTCTTGGCTAATGCTGCAAGTAAGAACATGGTAGTTTATCAGATGGATGTAAAGACGGCTTTTCTTAACGGAGATCTTAAAGAAGTCGTATACGTCAGCCAACCTGAAGGCTTTGTGAATCCAGAACATCCTACTCACGTCTATCGTTTGAAGAAGGCTCTTTATGGTTTAAAGCAAGCTCCAAGGGCATGGTATGATACGCTATCAAAGTTTCTTCTATCTACTGGATTCAGCAAAGGAGCAGTTGATCCGACATTGTTCACCAGAAAGTCAGGCAAACATTTAATTCACGTTCAAATATATGTTGATGATATTATTTTTGCCTCGACTGACCCCAATGAATGTGATCGTTTTTCAAATGAAATGGGTTCCAAATTTCAAATGTCAATGATGGGACAAATGTCATTTTTCTTGGGATTACAAATTTCACAAAGTCCCGGAGGCATTTTTATAAATCAATCTAAATATGCAAATGAGATTTTAAAGAAATTTGGATTTGATTCTAGTGACCCTGTTGACACTCCCATGATAGAGCGTACTAAACTGGATGAGGACCACTCAGGGATCATGGTAGACCAAACGAAATATCGTAGTATGATTGGATCCCTGATGTACCTCACAGCCAGTAGACCAGACATTCTGTTCGCTGTTTGCATGTGTGCTAGATATCAGGCTAAGCCTACCAAAAGCACCTTGAAGCGGTTAAACGGGTCTTTCGGTATCTCCAAGGAACCATCAATATGGGACTTTGGTACCCGAAGGACACCGGTATGTCACTAACAGCCTATGCAGATGCTGATCATGCAGGATGTCAAGATACTCGTCGAAGTACGTCTGGAGGTGCTCAGTTTTTGGGTGATAAGCTTGTGAGCTGGTCTTCAAAGAAGCAAATGAGTACTTCTATTTCCTCTACAGAGGCTGAATACATAGCCATGTCATCTTGTTGTGCTCAAATCCTATGGATGAGATCCCAATTATCTGACTATGGCTTTGAATTCAACAAAATCCCTCTGTATTGTGATAATAAAAGTGCTATTGCTCTCTCATGCAACAACGTACAACACTCAAGAGCAAAGCACATCGACATTCGACATCATTTCATCAGGGAGCAAGTGGAAAACGGTGTGGTGGAACTCTATTTTGTGAGGACTGAATACCAGTTAGCAGACATCTTCACCAAAGCTCTTCCTAGAGAACGTTTTGAGTTTATCCTTCCACGACTTGGTCTAAAGAGTCTACAACCGGAAACACTCAAACGTCTTCAAGAGGAAGAAGAGGAGTAAAGGTCTTTCTTCATCCATATCTTTGTATATATTTATTCAAAAAACCAAAATACAAAATTATAAAACCAACAAAAAGCAAAGAGAAAAATATAAAACTTTCAAAAATCCATAAAAATTAGAAAATCTTGAAAAATTCCAAAAATATTGTTATTTTGTCATGTTTTTCCTTATTCGATATCATCTACGGACTTTGTGTTGACATTCAAAGAATGTCACGGGTCTTTAGATGTTCTTCGAATGTACATAGTTTTGTTTAAAAAAAAATGAGGCGGAGAAAAATGGTGGTTTATTGTCATTTCAGGCAGTAACCCGTTTTAAAAGAAAAGAACAGAGCCATGCTTTATCTTATTTTTCAAATCTCATGCTCTGATTCTTAAAACAAATGTTTGTCATAAAAAAGACAAATGTTTCTCTTTCCAAATATTTTTCCGTCTAATGATTCTTCTGAAAAATATTTGCCATCTAATGAAAACTAAATTGCTTTGAAAATACCTTGTACTCTATTATTCGTGTAAATCATTTGTGCTTATCATCTGTCAAAATCTCTATCTCTCAATCAACAACTAGTGTCATTGATTGAGGGGGGAGATTAAAAAGGTTATTGAAGGTCATTTTCAAATCAAATGAGCAATTTATTGTTGAGAATGATTTTATTCGAATTAAAAAGGTTATTTTGAAAGGTCAGTTTTCAAACAATTGGCACGTAAATGAGCAAGGTTTATTGTTGAACAATCAAAAAGAATAATGTTTTATTCAGTTGATTCAAAACCTTTGCTAATGTTATGTTTTCAAAAGACAATCTTGCATGTTTAATCAATGGAGTTTAAAGTCTGAAAATCTGATCCTTATCAGTTAAAAAGTTTTTTTCAAAAGCAAGTCACTATTCTCCTCAAAAGCTCTCAAAATTTAATTTAAATCAATAGAGATCACATCTCTCAAAGGATTTGGAAAGTGTGATCGGGGGAGAATTTGTGATTTAAATTGGATTTAAACTGATAACTTGATAATTGGTTTTATAAGTGTTTAGCAAGCTTTCCTCCCCACATGTGCCAAACGATTTCAAATTTTCCATGCACATGTTGAGGGGGAGCATCTATTTTAAACCACAAAGATTTGAAACGTGATCAATTTATTTCAATGTGCAGTCTTTTCCTAATATGTGCAAAACATTTTCAAATATCTATGCACATATTGAGGGGGGAGCAACTATTTTGAAAACCACATTCTTTATATAACTACTCTTAGATGCAAGCCAACCCATCAAAGATGAAAATTATTTCTATTACAAAATGATGCATGATGCACATGTTGAGGGGGAGCTCTTGTTCTAAAAATATCAAAAACAATTCAGGTACAAAATGCTTTGATAATATATCACAAGTATCTGGATTGATTTTCAAATGGTTTTCAATTGGTTCCAATGGCAGATGAACAATACCAAATAGACCGACCAACTTTACTTTATGTATGGTGATATAAGGATGATAAGGTTAGGTATTTGTTCCCATGATCCGCCAGAACCGGAGGGATCTACCCAGGGACAATCCACTAGATAGTGTAGAAGTCCTTAGGTATGATGAAAAAAGGAGAAATGTGAGATATGGGAAGAGTGCGGACTGAGACAGAGCTAGTACTGGAATAAACCCAACAAGGTTCTAGTTATGAAGTCTCGGTAAGCACTGAAGGGGTTGAAGAATGAAAAAGAAATGAATGTGAAAAAGGGTGAAAAGAAATAGCCCTCCAATAATTCAACCTTAGGGCAGAAACCGGGTTCAATACATATGCTACTGGTCGTTACTAAGGTAACACTGGTATTGAAGACAAGACGTCATGGACCCAGTGACGCACTGCACTAAACTTCCCAAGCTACTCAAGTTCCTCTTAAAAGGACTTGTTTCATTCTCACGGGGAACCGACATTATCTATCGACTTTCTCTTAGAGTTTGTTGATATTGAAGAAGGAGACCCTCTCCCTAGTCTCCGGCATAGGAACCAAATATGCACAATTGAGTCTAGAGCCACGAGATCATCAAATAAATCTCTTTAGGACACTGTCAATGAAGACTCTCTGTTTCACACAATGTGGAAAGAGAGATTATATCTTATGAGTCCTACGCATTATCCTTGTGGTATTGCCAGAACATCTGAGTGATATGCAAACATATTCACAATGAAGATGGAAAGCCTTCTGGAGCCAACATCAAACAAGCTCCTGGTGGGTGGCATGTGAGATCTATCCAATAGATCAACCATGTGACAACTGAACAGAAACAATGGGGCGATTCAATCTTTTGAATCAATCCTGGTTCAGGTTATGGATTGACGGATACCTTTGAAAAAACCGGTCGTTGTGCTTAAAAACTCTTTTCTTTAGCACATCGACTGTGTACTCATATTTCAAAATAAAAGGTGTTTATGATTGATAATTGATTTTCATTAAAACCTTCGTTGTATTGCAAAAACAATTTCTATTGAGAGGTACACGATTGTTTTTCAAATCTCTTTTCATCAATCAGTGAATCTCAATTCGCTGGTTCACTCACTCCGTGTTGTCTTCTTTGAGACGTTCTGGTTTGAGAACAGCTAGAGCAGCTGCGAAACCCTGTCAAGGAAATTCTTCGGAATTATACCTGATCACAGGCAGTACTTGTACTGATCAACGGGGAACCGTGGGCCGTGTACCTCAATTCAACGAAAGTGATCAAAGACACTTTCGTGCACTTTATTGCTAACTGTTGTATGCAGGTACGCCCGACGTTTGCAGCTGATCAGAATGAAGCGGTCAATCCATAGCCGCATGCTCACACTACACATTCATATCTAAAGAAATCATGATAGGTGCTTCAACGACTCTGATACTTTCACTCCATGCTTCTGCTATGCTGCTGCAAATATCATGAATCAGTAAAAGCTTCCGCTACTCTGATGAGAATATATCATGATCCAGAATGTGAGCATGTCGGTCCAAATGTCACAACATCACATAATACCAACACCACAATGGAAGAGTCAGAGATTCATGTTAGCTGATGATCTCAATGCTGGCTCAAAACTCATCATCACGTGGATCAGTTAAAGACCTCCACTTGAAATTATCCAAACATGCAGAACATGAAGAATCAATGACTACGAGCTACTGAGCAAAGAACTTAATCAAGAATCCTAGAACAATCTAATGTAATATCTGTTTGTATTCATTGTAAATTGAGGTGACCTCCCTTAGGGGGAGATTGTTAGGAATTAGAAAATTCAGTCGTTAAAGAGTCGGTCACCTCAAGTATATGTATTCAATAGAAAGCTCGTAGTCGTAGTCAAGTTATGTTAGTAAGTAGTTTGTTTAGTAACACCGTGGAGGACGGACGGGTCTTTACCCATTGTATGCCTGATC
>OU343222.1:43410076-43444301 GCA_910596185.1 Chrysanthemum makinoi | reverse complement strand
CGCAACGGACTTGATGGGGACGAGGAAGTCCCTAACCTGGAGGCCACAGTTGCAACTGCTCTTTCTAACCTATTCCCGAGCCTTACTACTACTGAGATGATGACATGGATTATTAGTGATATCCGTAATGGGGTTGGTTCTTCTAGGGGTGGAGGTGGTCAACTGATGCAGGTTTTACTGACCAGGTTTTAATATTTATAAAGTCTCGTTATACCTATGGTCTACTCTAATGCACTAACGGCAGCTGTACCCTATCGTGTTGTAGTAATCCAGTAAAGCCGAGGTCGTCACAAGAGCTATGTGTGATGGATTATTACTAAGTCTAGGTGTCACAGATTAATAATGGTTTCGATAGGGATTTAATTAATTAAACTACTAAAAACGTAATAAAGCAAATAAAAGCGATAAAGGATAAAGGGAAATCAATGAGAGAGAGTGGTGCTAACCCGCTAATCCTCCTAGCTAGTTATGTCTACGTCTACTTACTTCTAATTACTTCATGTGGGATCAAAGTCTAGAGGACAAGATTTGGTCAATTCGCCTAACCTATCGAAAGATGCCACCAAAGGAGAAGTCGTGTCCCCTCATAAGTCCTGCTTGTTCCTCGGTCCCCTGCCAAGTCATTAAGTACCGCTACATGCTAGATTTATAATAGTGAATCCCCTACCGTTAGAACTTAGACACGCACCTCCTAATTCTTAAGTTCATCCAAGCGATAGGTGATCATTGGTCAAATCGCCAAGTAGAAAGGGTCGTCGGTTTTGCCATTCCCGTCTCGGTCAGCTCACCTAGGGTTAGGTTGGTCATATCTCTAGGCGGTTTGCCTCTACCGTATTCAAAACTACCGAACCAAGGTGGCTACCAATAAACTATGCATGCATACACTAGAAATAATTATGCAGGTAAAGTAACAAACAAAACAATTAAGGAATCATAACTAGGCGGCACAAGAGGTGCTTAGCTGCTCATATTAATCATGCAAACCAATTCAATATTCAAATGTACGAAATACATGAATTGAAAGTAAAAGAAATATAAAATGCTTGCTTATTGGGGAGTGATTTCTCCCAGGAGACTCTGTATGCTCCTCTAGACACCTTGCCGAGCTTTTCCCATGTTCTCTAAGTGTTGTGTGTGGAATGGGATGATTAGAAATCTGGAATTAGGTTAGGTATTTATAGGCCGATCTGGGTTCGGCGTAACTAATATAAGAGTTGGAGTCAACCTTCTATTCTTCGTTATTTTGCACTAGATCTGGCTGTTGCAGTAACCTAATGTGTGGTTACGCCGTAGTCTTCAATAAACTCGGTTACGTCGTAATAGATGCATTACTACGGTGTAAGTATCAGCGGCATGGAACCTCATTTGACCTAATATAGTTCACGTTAAACCTTTGGGAAGGAGTTACTGTAACCTTCGATAAGTTGATTTTCGAGTCCGCAATAGTTACGGCGTAATGTGAGAGACGAGTTACGCTGTAACTTCTTCAAAGTAGCATACTGTGATAAATCTTTAGATATTTCTCCATTTCTGCGTCTCTTTAGCTCCAATGCTCGTAATTTACCTGAAAGTGGAAAACAATGGAAAACAAGTAAATCGATATAAATGATATAAATTACAAGCATTATCAGGAAATTGACACTTAATATTAGGACTATTTGATGTTATCAAATATCCCCACTTGAACTCTCTTGCCCTCAGTAGACCTTATTAGAAAGATTCCTAAAAGATATCTCCATAACCTAGAAAATATAAGTTTATAAATCCCTTATGCTATAATAAAACAAAGCCGAACACCTCACGAAAGGGAACAAAACACTCAAATCTCTCAACTATTCTAAGTGTCAATTTCGGGGTGATCACTCAATAGCTGCATCCATAGCATCTATTCTATCATAAGCTTGGCGGTTACAAATCTCACCACTAGAGTTAAGGTCTAAGCAATTCTCTAAGGCAATATGGGTAGACACGACAAAGGTTAAGGGGTGACTCGTCATTACTAACATGTTACGGCGAAGTGGACAAAATCAATGATACATGACCAAATCCATGACCAAGACACCAAAGATTGCTTGCTGTGTCACCTAGACTGCTTCATGACTAAAGGGTAGGATAAGACATAGGATATATAAATGGTGTAAAATAAAAACAAGCAGGTAGTCTAAATATATAACCAAGTCATCACCACTTACCATCCGCCCAAAGTTCAAGCTTTGAAGTCAAGAAACCGGATCATGAAATATAAGGTAGATGTGTCATTAGAGGACGTTGTGATGGGCACACTACCTTTTCTCCAACAGCTGGCAAAACTACCAACTCCAATCTTCAAATGTGACCGAGGTGGCCTCCTCGATACTAAATCAATAAAGCTCATACTACTGATTAGCCATCGCACTTAACAATAACATAATCATAACAACTTTTTTTGTTTTTTTTTTGAGAATCACTTTTTTTTTCAACATAACAATAATAACATAACATAATATCTCCCCACTTGAGATGAGCAATGGGAATTCGGGGGGTCTTCAATGATCTTCAGGAATATGTTGTCGATGAAAGCGTGATTTCGAACCTTTCCACTTGAACCTTGAACTTAGGCAAATGATGACTTCCCAATCACAAATAAAGACTACAGGGTAGGCTAAGGTGTATAGGTGTATTGAAATAATATATCGGGTTAACAAAATGAAAGGAATGGCTCAAAAGGGTGTATCTAGGGGTATCTTGCACTAAAGATGAGTGCAACAAAAGGGTTTCACATGGGGTCGAGAAGTCGAGGTGACTAATCGATAGACACACAATGGTAGGCTGTTTGGGTGATAATCCTATAATTTTGCCTTCTAAAACTGAAAAGTCCAAATACATCGAGTTAACTCAACATACCTCGTCTATGGTCTTGAAATGATGCAAAGGCCAAGTTCTAAAGTTTACAAGCTACCGGCACACTCATAATTTGGTGGATTTGGGGTAAAATATTGGAAACGGATAAGGCTAATCTCACCATATATATCAAGGGTTGTAAGTGCTCGGCTAAGGTCTAATCTAGTTAGGTTAAGAAAAACATGTCAAAATTATAAAAATGGCATAATTTTTCAAAATAAACTAGAAAAATGAGGGAAAAATAATGTTCAAGAGATAATTCTACTCCGTCCCTCACTTGAATTGTACAAAGTCCCTTTTGTACTAAGCATTAAATAAAGGTGAAGAGAAAAGTAGAATTAGAGCGAGAACTTCCCGAAAGTTGCTCCATAAAGAAGGAAGGCCCACGAAAAGAGAGCGGCCTTATAAGCATCATGAACAAACTTCAATCCCTGAAATCACACTACTGACAAAATATAATTCTAAAAGACAAATTGAAAAATGAAGAATGAAAAACAAACCTAACTCACTTTCATTAAGAATCACGGTTGCATTTATATGCAACAAGCCTTTTACCACTTGGTGTCCTAAATGGACAAGTGAACTCGTGAGGGTTTTGAGGAACACACCCACAAAGTTCATTTAAAATACTAATACAAGGTTATTGTGTTTTAAATGAAAGAATACACAAAGGAAGGTTACGTCGTAACTCTTTTGAGGAGTTACGCCGTCTGGCAAAAACTGACATAAGTGCAAGGCGAGTGGGTTACGGCGTAACCCTCCCGATGGTATACGCCGTAATTGGTAATCGTCAAGAACTTCCTTAAAAGGTTGGTTCTGGTAATCACTGAATGAGTTCGCGTAACTCATTAGAATCAACAAAGCTACGGCACAATTACTTCCTCGTTTCCCCAAAAATAGTTAGAAAACACAAAACCAACAATGAAATAAAAATAGAATAAAGGGATAATTCGGGTTGTCTCCCGAAAGAGCACTTTTCTTTATTTATGAGTCTTTAAGTTAGACTCAGAGTGTTGGGAATCGCAGATTACAAAACGAGCAAGAATGAAGAAAGAAGAAACAATGCGGGCCTTATAGATAATTTAATAGTAGCTTTGGTAGTAAGCTATGTCTAGGGTTTTTGTAACCTCCCTCTCCTATATAAAGATGGTAGGCATCTAGTTACAGATCATCCTTTTCCATCATCTCTTTCATTTCATTTCATAGTAATCTCCTAATGAGAGTCTAGACCTGATTATAGCGTGTGTATATTGAATAGTTGTAGTATTTTATATTCAATAAAGAAAACTTATTAGTGATGTTGATTGTGTTATCATTATCTGCTGTTTTCATTCAATCAATTGATATCCTCATACCAGTTGAGAGTCGGATCGTGGTTTCAACCACAGATCCGCGGGGATACCAGTCTTGTTGGTCATTTTCGTGGATGGCAATCTCCGCTGGATCAACTTACCAAATTCTCATCCGTTTGTAGTCATTCCCAATTCTAAACGGCCCGAGTAGAAACTCTTGATTTTATGGTAAGGGTGTTCAATGCCTTTTCGTTGTCCTCTCGATATCGGCGGTGGTTGAGCTTGGCTTAACTGCCTCTTGGTCCAATTTTTAAAGTTCTTGATCGTTCTCGGCATTTTGAAAATAGTCTTATCATCGTTAATCTTCAACCAAACTAACCCTTCTTTTTTATTTTTATCTAAACCCGGGCATTTCTGAAAAGGCCTCCCTAAAATTACTCCGGTAAGTCCATCCTCCACAAATTCACCGTGTCTAGAACCATAAAGTCCACTAAAATGAATGAGTTCCAACGAAGACAAGGATGTTAGTTGCAAACCCAAGAAATTTATTCCCCTTATATTCTAACTCTTTCTTCATAACTCGGTTGTAGCATTCTTTTGACATGATATTGGTGGGGAAGTAGTGTCAATAAATGGGTGGAATCAATGAACCGATTTTGCATGAGATATTGAGATAATAGGGGTTTCTATGATGTATGGGGTTCCCTCTGAAATCTAGGTTGATTGGGTTAGAAAATGCCTTAATGAGTTATCTTGATAATGGGCCATTTGACGTCACTTGAGGTCTTGACACTCAATCTAAGTTATCCTCTTCCTCAAAATTGACGAAAACATCAAAATCTCTCCCAAGTCAACCTCTCCAGATCCGGGGTCGCTAAGAAATTCTTCTAAAGCTTCACCAAAACGCCTCTGAGGGTCAATTGCATACCTTTTTAGGGTAGACAAATGTTCATTAGGCCTGAAAGTAGCAATTTCTCCATTAGCTTCAAGAGTCAACTTTCCAGCAAAGACATCCACCTTAGTATGGACAATGGCAAGCATAGGCCTACCTAAAATGACTGGTATTCGTTGTCTTCCGAATTTCAAGAATCACAAAATCCTTGGGAAAAGAATTTCTTAATCTTTACTAGCACATTTTCAACGATGCCCAATGGCGATTGCATAGATCGATCTGCCATTTCAATTTTCAAATTGGTCATTTAAGTTACCAATCCCCATATGCAAAAACATGAACGAGGCATTATGCTATACGGCTCCAAGATGAGGGGCATTACACATGTTTAGACTCCCAATCAAGCAAGGAAGTGAAACATCCAGGATCTTTTCCTTTTGTGGTAGCTTGTTTCTAAAACCGCTGAACATCTTTCGTTGAGTGAATTGTCTCATCAATGCAATTCGCAAATATCATCTGATTAGTATAAATAGAATTATTGATAGGTAAGTTTACCGGTAAAGTCCGGTCCGAATTGTTGTCTTTCCATGCTGATTCGTCTTAACCTTTTGAAAAAGTCATAGGTTCTTCAAGGATAGTTTCTCGATGTGGAAAACTTTTCCTCCTCCCGATGCTAGATAATCGAGATGGCTTCGAACATGAGCTATAACTTCTCAAATCTCTTAATCTATCATCGTGAATTTTGAGAGAAGACTATATTTCCACGATGTTTCTCATCAATTTTTCAATCCTATCATCGTTCTCATTTCCTCCATGTGGTCAAGAATTTTCTCTCAAGATCGTTCCAGTTTTGGTCCCAAACACGCTTTTAACCCTCACCTCGACTTCTGCTTTTGCTTTTCTCTTTCTAACCTAGTTTTGAAAATTTCCCATAATTGTATTCTTGCTTTGTTATTATCTTCATTACCTTAGATGAAATTGTCTCCGGTCCGTACCCTGTATCCATGTGCCACTTGTAGCAATGTATAAAATCCGTGAATACATTCCAGGCTTGGTCAGGGGAGTCATGCTAGGAATAGGTCTTGGTGAATCGAGAAGTTCTCGTGTTTGCATTAATCCCACATAGAAGACGTAGCGATCGTGTTTGTTTAAATCATGGGTAAGGCATCGGTAGAGTAGCTCATTAAATCTATCCCAGCTTGGTAGCGTTTCTTCTCCAACTTGACGATTGATAGATTTTTCCAAGAACCTTAGCATTTTTGAATGAGGGCAAATTAGGAACGAATTCTTCTAAGTTTATCCCATGCTCCTTTACAATCGTTAGGGAGTTTATTATACCATCTTTTTTGTCCAGAAAGAGTTATAGGAAAAATCCTTGCTGATGGTGAATAGCTCGGAGTACCTCTGACGTTGAAAAGGGAGGATAAGTGGAGAACTTCTTCTACGTGATTCGAACGTCTTCATCTTCGTCTCGGAAAACTTAAGTTCATGTAACTCTCGAATAATATGATCTGGAATAGAGTATTTTTTAGTGTGAGAATCCTTTGTGAAGCTTGTTTGGGTTCTCATTTGGTCGGTCAAATCTGCTCCCATAGTTAGGTCATCGATATTATTTTCATTGATTACCTGGTTCGGCGTCAGGCTGGTCGATTCATAAAATGAGAAGATGTTGTGAATAGAACGGAGAGTAGACTTTCCTTCCCGAAATTGCTTCTCCGTTCGATCGAATGGGGTGGCAGAAAAGGCCTCTAGCTGCGAGTCTTGTATCGACATTTTAAGAAAGAAAATTAAAACAAACTTAATATGAAATCCTAAAATAGCACCCAAACGCGGCAAAACTTGATGCAGGGTTTCTGACCAAGTTTTAATATTTATAAAGTCTCGTATACCTATGGTCTACCCTAGTGCACTGCGGGCAGTGTACCCGGTCGTGTGTAGTGTAGTAATCTATAAAGTCGAGGTCGTCCCAAGAGCTATGTGTGATGGATTATTACTAAGTCTAGGTGTCACAGTTAATAATAGTTTCGATGAGTTTAATTAATTAAGCTACTAATGCAGAATAAAACATAATAAAAGCAAATAAATGATAAAGGGAAATCAATAGAGGAGAGTGGTGCTAACCTAATTAATCCTCCTAGCTAGTTATGTCTACGTCTACTTACTTCTAATTACTTCAGGTGGGGTCAAAGTCGGAGGGCATTTGGTCAATTCGCCTAAACCTATCAGCAAAGATGCCACAGGAGAAATCAGGTGTATTCATAAAGTCCTGTTGTTCTGGTCCTAGCCAAGTCATTAAGTACCCAAACATGCTAGATTTATAATAATGAATGCCCGGCCATTAGGAACTTAGACACGCACCCCCTAATTCTTAAGTTCATCCAAACGATAGGTGATTAGTTGGTCAAATCACACAAGTAGAAAGGGTCATCAGTTGGTCATATCTTTCCCTTCCCGTCTCAATCCGCTCACCTAGGGTCAATTGGTCATATCTCCTAGGCAATTGGCCTCTACCGCCATTCAAAACTACCGAACCAAGTGTGGCTACCAATAAACTATGCATGTATACACTTAGAAATAATTATACGAAAGTAAAGTAAACACAAACAAAACAATTAAGGAATCATAACTAGGCCAGCACCAAGAGGTGCTTAGTTAATCATATTAATCATGCAAATCAATTCAATATTCAAAGTACGAAATACATGAATTGAAAGTAAAAGAAATATAAAACGCTAATGCTTATCGTAGGGGAGTGATTTCTCCTTGGAGACAGCTCCGTGCTCTTCTAGACCGCCTTAACCCACGTTCTCACAGTGTTTGTGTGAAATGGAATGATTAGAAATGCTTGATTCGTGGGGTATTTATAGGCCAGTCTGGGTTACGGAGTAACTAATATAAGGGCATGGCCTTCTATTTCTTTGTATTTTGCATTATACTCTGGCGGTTGCGTAACCTAAATGATTAGTTCTGCGTAGTCTTCAATAAACTTCGTTATCGTAATAGATGCATTGTTACGGTAAGTATCGCGGCTTGGAACCTCATTTGACCTAATATAGTTACGTCGTAGCCTTTGGGAAGAGTTACGCCGTAACCTTCGATATGTTGATTTAGAGTCGCATAATGGTTCTGTGTAATGTGAGACGAGGATTAGCCGTAACTTCTTCAAAGTAGCATCTTGTGATAAATCTTTAGATATTTCTCCAGTTCGCGTCTCTTTAGCTCAATACTCGTAATTTACAGAAAGTGGAAAATAATGGAAAACAAGCGTAAATCCATATTAATGATATAAATTACAAGCATTATCGGGGGAAATTGACATTTAATATTTAGGACTATTTGATGTTATCATCAGCCAACGTTTTATGTCTAAATTTTGTGCGCGCACGGGACCTATAACTAATTTTTACTATACCGAATAACAGATTCTTGATAAACCTACTGCAAAACGCAATAGTTATAATCCTAGTTACATAATAGGAGGTTTGGTGGGATGATATAAATTGATATATAATTAGCATCATGTGCTCACCTTTGAGTAAGGGTTCATATCGATCAACAAGTAGATCAATGTAAACTATAATCTCGACATTGCTTCAAATGACAAGGACCAAACTTGGTCATTACATAGTTTTAAACCACCAAGCGGTTAATAGTAGTTATAGTTAGTACTATAACCGTTTTTGATTTATAAACGGTTATGGATGGTTTAAAGCGGTTACTCATGAACGGAATTTCGCGTTTGGACATACGTTTCGAGTATATATATGGTAACATGTAAATGTTACAACGTTGGACGATTTATAGTTATTCAAGTTTATTATTGTTTGCATTTCATATCGACTCACACATTTGGGACCAACATTTAGCATCAAGAGCCTTTGTTTACACTCGTTACATGCAATCATCATAACCTTGTTAACGAGAATATCACAAACTGAAAACTTATCGAGACTAGAAGGAACCAGGAAAGAAAAAGGATGAAACCTTGTTTCAGGGAAGAAAGAATCATGACATATAAACCTATACATCTGTGCTTGGATAACTAGGGCGCAAGAAAGTAGTGCAGCCGTACTTGTGTAGAAATTGCAAAGCGAAAGGGCGTAAATATTGTGGTGCTGATTCTGTTGTGATACAATACAGTTCGAAAGAACAATTGTTTGAGTACCTTGTTGGTGCCTTGCACACGACAACAAGAAGAAGAAGGATACCTTGTCATAATACTTGACAAGAAGAATTGAAAGACGTCAAGAAGGATACCTTGTATATATATATATCTGAGATATACAAGAAGAAAAAAAAAAGAAGTTGCTTGGAGATTTAAGAAGGTATACGAATAGAAAAACAATCTAAGATTGTTTGGAGAGAACACGCTAACAATACAAGGAACAACGAAAACAATCGATCAATTGTTACTTGTAAATACGAGGAATGTATGTTTGTGAAGCTGTATCACGATTGTGTGAACGAGAAAAATTATTGTGGAACGCGGACAAGCAACGAGGACAACAAGGATACAAGCATATCGCTCTCCTTGTTTTAATACTACTATCTTAATAGTAGAGAAAAAAACAAGCAAATATGCTTGTTTGAATAAAAAAATACCGAAGGTATTTTTGGATACTTAAATTCGAATAAGCCTTGAAATAAAAACAACAAAACAACAACCTTTGTTGTTTCACAGAAAGAAACCCCAGACCAAGAGATCTAGGGCACGCTTATTTCAAGTCGACAAAAAGGAAAGAAAAGAAGATCATGTGGTGAAAGTGTGGTTATTGAAAAATCTATTCGACAACATCAAAGAAGGGTGTACGCGAATCAATTTAGTGTACGTGGGAAAGAAAGAACGTGGTTGGTATTACACTCAAGTACCGACACACAAGTGGGAATATGATTGTGTTTAACATAACAACGAGGTCACAAATTCAAACTTTGGATTTCTTTTATACTTTAGATAGTATAGATCGATATTTTATATTATTAGGAAATCCCGAGAACTTTATATTGGTCCCGTACTATTAGTTTCCCGGATACTTTTTGTTCCCGTAGTATTAAGAATACCATACTTAGTTAGAATTCCACAATTAGAAAGTGAAGATCATAAGCCTATCAAAATGCCCGTGGCGATGCGAATAATAACACTAACGCACCAAACCCATAACCCCAATGGACATATCAATGCCTAAACTCAAAACCACGAACTACACAGTTTGGACTATACAAATTAAGGTGATACTAGAAGCACAAGGTTTATGAGGCGATAGAACCTAAGGAAAATACGCGAGTAGATGATAAGAAGGATAAGGCAACGACGGCCTTTTTATATTAAGCATTGACCGAAGATGTGATCTTACAAGTAGCAAGTTGCAAAACGGTAAAATAATTATGGGATTCACTAAGAAAGGAACCGTTGGAGAAAGTGCAAGCACGGTTACAATCACTGATGATTGGATTTCAAACCCTTCAGATGAAGGAAGATGAAACGGTGGATGCATTTACAGCCAAACTAAACGGCTACGCCACGAAGACTAAAGAATTAGGAAAAGCGTTGGATGAATCACTTTTAGTACGAAAACTATTAGATTCCACACCAGATAGGTTCATTCAAATAGTAGCATCCATAGAACAGACGAATGATCTCGACAACATTACATTAGATGAGATTTTGGAAGACTTAAGGCATTCAGAGATAAAACTCGAAAGGGAGGAGAAGTAGAAAGCCAAGATAACCTATTATTCGCACAAGGCGAACACACTAGAAATAAGAAACGATTTACTAAATATAGAGGTAGATCAAACTATTCACGAGGAAATTGGCAGAATAAAGGAAATAGAGATCTTCGAATGGAAAATTCATCACGATAAGAATAAAGGTAGTGGGATAAAAAGCAAATGTTTCAATTGCGGGAAACCAGGACATTTCAAGAGAAATTGTAGAAATCCACCAACAACTCAGGAACAATCAAACCTTATCTTAGAAGACGATGAACCATCATTATTAATGGCTACACACGAAACTGAAGAAATCTTGTTAAATGAAGAACAAGTACAACCCCGAAAATATGCTACAACAGATGCTAGCATATGGTATTTAGACAATGGTGCAAGTAACCATATGATGGGCACCAAAGGCCATTTTAAGGATATTGAAAACTTCACTGGGCAACGTTCATTTTGGAGATGGATCGTATGTGGAGATAAAGGGTAGAGGTTCAATATTATTAGGATGTAGAAACCTACAAAGATGATTTCGGTTTACTACATTCCAAACCAAAGAACAACATACTTAGTCTATGACAACTTACAGAAATAGGTTGCAAGATCATCATGGATGGAAACTTACTGACTTTGTATGATAAGAACAAAGTTGTTGATGAAAGTAGAACGATCTAGATCGACTTCTGATGTTAGATTACATAACGTAGCACCTATATGTCTCTTAGCAAACGTAGATGACCAAGCATGGTTATGGCATGCTAGATTGGTCACGAACTTTGGCGCAATAGACAAGATGACAAGAAAAGGTATAGTGGATGGAATACCGAGAATAAATCATGCAGGACAAATCTGTGATGCATGTTTATTAAGAAAACACGTCGAACACACCCTTTCCAAAGCAAGCTAAATTCAGATCAAAGAACCCGTTGGACTTAGTATATGGAGATCTTTGTGGTCCCATAAGTCAGCCACACACACTCTGGAAAAGCTCATCTTCTTATTAGTAGATGACTGCTACGTTCATGTGGGCTTACTTTCTTGAAATATCAAGCATTCACACATTTAAAATTTAGCAGCAGATTGAATCAAAGTTGAAGTTGAAAATAAGATGCTAAGAAGCTGATAGAGGGGGGTACATCATGAATTCACCAAATCTTTCGAGGAGAATGGAATAGAAAGACAATTGTGACACCATACTCACTTTTGGATCGATATACTTTAATCAAACTATCTTAACTAGCTTGTTAAGGTTTAATAACCTCGGATAAATCCTAAGTTATTAACAAAGAAACAGTGAGCAATCTTTATTAAGTGCGAATTTACTTAACAAAGCTAAGAAGAATAACTTTTATTATAAACTCTAAATCTGCTTATTATGCGGATACTCTAATACAACTCTAAGATAATCGAACTTTTCTCTAAAACTCTAATTCTAAAATAGTAAGTCATATCTCTAATGCCAATCTAGGAGTCCTTTTATAGGCTCAAGGATATCCTAGTCGGTTTACAATTGATAACCTTGTATGACAAGTAATCTAAACATAGAATACAATTCTTTCCATAAGCGAATATAAGATTCTTTTGTTCTTGCTGTACTTTGACTTCATATTGCAGTACTTTGACTTTGTCTTTAACAGTACTTTGAGTCTTTAACTTCTTCCAGTACTTTGCAACTTGATTACTTTGATATCTTGATTACTTTGATATCTTGACACTTTCATATCCCAACAATCCTCCTAACAATTCTACTTGCTTGACTTCAAGTTCCTTTGTGAATATATCTTTAACAACTTCATCTTTTAAAAACGGATTATTTCTTAGTCTTTAAGCTTTTATCTCTGTAACATCTGTTCTTGTCAAAGTATCTCTTAGAATTGTTCTCTTTACGTGACATCCAGCAAGCTCCATCTTTTCAGCAACACAGCAACATATGACAATTTGTTCACTAATTCAGTTTAAGTTGCATACTATTCTCATCACTTTTAAGTGAATCATTGAAAAATTAATGGATTTAGAACTCTTTACCAAAGCCATTATCTCTGGGGTAGCCAAATGTTTTGGTGTGTAAGACCATGGTACATTGATAACCATATGATTTTTAGCAAACCACCGGCTATCAACAGATTTGTTTTGTCTTTACCAAAAGCTGTACCTTACGGACTAGTTAGTTCTTTAATCTAATGGTGAACTAATTACCAATAATGGTTTTTCCACAACCTTTACCACAAGCCATTTTCTTGTGGGCTAGCCAACTCTTCACATTCTTGATGGTGAGTTGAATACCATCAACTTATTAGCAAGTTGTCAACTAAAAGCGGTTTGATATATCTTTACCAAAGCCGTTTGCTCATGGATTAGTCAATCCTTTTGTAACCATGGTGGATTGATAACCTATTGATGTTATCATCACAAAAACCATTTACTAAACCTTTATTTCAAAATATTTATTACTTAGCAACAAGGTTTCTTCTAAAATTTATTTAGCGGTTTAGTTCAAAAACGATACTTTGATGAGAATCTTGTCTGATCAGCGATACTTTAAATAAAATCTTGATATATCAAAAGTATTTATTCAAATAAAATGCATACCGGTTATTAATCATTCTCACAATGGTAGTCGGTTTATAAACAAGTTGATAACCATGCAAGCAGTTTCATTATCCTCTTCCACTTCCAATCCATGCTCTAGCATTCTTCTCATGAGCTCAACTGTGAGAGGATATCTTCTTTCTGCAAACATGTGTATCATTGTTCCATTTTCCGGCTCCAAAACATGAACTCCAGATTCTTCAAAGAATCTCCAGCAAACTATTTCCCAGCTTTCTTGATTCTTCCGGATATCATCGATGCTTTCTTCATTGATTTCCATATAGTTATGAGATAACCATGTAAAACCAAACCAATCCCTTCCAATGGATTATTTTCAAAGTAAGCCTTCACAACATGATATAAGTAGAATAAGTCTACTCTATCTATAATATCAGATAAATCCCAAGCCTTTTGAAAACTTAGAAGCTTTCATCTTCTTTATGAAAAATCATGTAATCTCCATTCTTGGATTTTACAACTTTAAAAACACTGATCTTTGATCTATTCATCTTCATGTCATTATCTTCTTTTGAATAATCAAAATCTACCACTCTGAGATAATTCTTCAATTCATCACTAGTCTCAGATCTTAATTCTACCTTTTCTTTCTTTGAAACCTGAACATCTGTAACTTCAGTTTTTCTTTTTCTCTTTAAACTCTTCTTCTTTGGTTTAGTCCGGTAGCTTCTTCTCAAAATCTTTGATGCTCGCAACATTCTTCTTATAATCCTCACTAGCAGCATCATATAATCTTTTCATCTCAAGATAATTAAACTTCGTAATCCTTTACCCTTGACTTTTCAAATAAGCCATCATAGCATTCCTGTCCTTAGCTAAATTAGGTCTTCTTGGCATAAATCTAACAGGTGTAGGGGTGTAAAGGTTCAGTAGTTTCAACATCTAATTCATCTTGCACCTTTTGCCTTTCTCTATTGAGCTTCTTGAGCTTCCTGTTCTTTTCTATCTTTAGCATCTAACTCTTGAACTTTTCTAGCTGCAGCTTCATTCCTAGCAACTTCAATTGCTCTAAGTTTTGCCAAAGTGAGTTTCTTTTTCTTTGTTTCAAGCGAATACCTTTCCCTTTGTCTTTAGGATCAATAGCTGGTTGAGAAGCTCTTGGTTGTTCTTCTTCTTGTACATCTCTAATAGTAACCCTCCTCTTGGTTGTGATAAATCTAATATTGTAGCAATTACTTCATCATCACTAGCGAGAATAAATAGGTATGAATGTGGCTTCCTCCTCTTCTATAACAAATGTAGAAGGACCAGCTTCTTCTTCAAAATTCAATACCCTTGGAGTTATTACTTCTTGCCTAGATGTATCATGAAAATGTTACTTTGATGTTGATTACCTTGAACATCGTACCTGAACATCGGTACCTTGAAAATCATACCTTGATGTTCTTACTTTGAATATCATACTTTGAACTTACTTCCTCGAATCACGAAATAATCTTTTCTCAGATTACCTGATTCTTTCTTCTTTGTAACATCTTCTTTCAAATTTTCCTTTTCTAAATTCCTCCCAAGTTGACGAGAGAGATGATTTAGGAACCTTCTTTCGTTTGAATTCCTTTCGAAGTTGTTTATGACGTTTGTTTTCCTCTTTAACCCATAAATTGAAACCTTGAATATAGGGTTTAATAAAATTCCTTAACCAGATATATACTCGTCAACTTCCTAAGCTCTTTAGCTTGAGACTCAACAGTCTTATTCAACCTAACTAGCTCCCTTGTCAAAGCATAATTATCTAAAGTCAAACCTTCACGAGGAATAGTATGATCATCACCTTGAAGATGTGAATGTTCTTAAACAGGCGAATGTTGTGGAGAAGTAGGTGTTCTTTCAATCTCTGCGAATCTCGGGGCTTGGAGAAAGCGAGTACCACTGTAAAGATCAGGTACCTTCAATAGAAGCGACACTGTGAGCGGATCTTGGAGAAACAGAACTTTTGGCGGTACCATGTACGAATCAGGAGCTTCACTTTCATCATCCTCTCGGCTTCATTATATGCAGCGAACAACTTCCATCATTATAGAAGTTAATGGAATATCTCCACCTCTGAACAAAGCACTTCTCCTAGCCATAAATGTAAAGATTTTGGCTTGTTGCACAATAACAGGTAACAAAGCAGCAGGTTTTGGAACATCAACCAATTGCTTGTTTAAGAAAACCTGTACAAACCTTGGGTACATTAGCCATTTTGACCCAGAGGATATATGTGATAGCATCCCATCCAAAATAAGCTTTGAAAAATTAAACACTCTGTCGGTAGCTAGCCCAACCACTGCAGATGCGATATTAGACCCAAATTGCTCCCAAGAAGTACTTTTAGAACTTATGCAATGAAGCAGTACATGAATCAAAACTTCCATTGAGGACAGAATAATGCTTTCTTGAATGTTTGTTCTGTTAAAGATCCTTCATAACCAAGATTCTGAAAAGTATCCCAAATCAGTTGCTTGTCAAATCGAATAGCCCCATCTTTATCTCCAAATAATAAATCTTCTCGAATAGAGTACGTAATCTTGATAGTCCGTCCGACAGCGTAGATCTAATATAATCTTCATCCTCCTCCATGTTATCTCTAGCATTAGCCCAAAATTCTTGAATCCATGTTTCAATAACATCTGGTTCAACTAAAAGAGCATAACTAATAGGCGACCCAGTAAGATAATCAACAATATCATAAAAGCTATATTAAGCCTCGGTCTTGTCCAAATTAGCCACCATATTGTGCTTTGAAGCATTAAGCGATTCGCCATTGTTGAATAAGTGAGCACAATAATGAATTTATCGAAGAATAAAGAGATGGTGATTGAGAGAGATAAGTATGGAAAGATGAGAGGAAAATGGAAAGTAGTTATTTATAGGTAGGATTTGAAAAATCACAACCTATAATAACAAAGATACCGTTATTATCAATTACCCATCAATATTACCGTTGGACGATACTTTATCGACAAAGCGATACTTTCCACATAAGCGATACTTTCCAAGCGGTACTTTCCAAGCGTACTTTCGGGAAAAACGATTACTTTGCCAAAATTTCTTCATATAAACTAAGTATCAACAAGCATCCTCCCTCAAGCAATACAGGGACTATACTAACACCTTATAGTCCTCCTTAACGAAGCTTAGTAGTCAATCATTCCAATGCTCACGACCAAGTGATTGAATCGTGACACATCAAAACCTTTGTGAGTAAATCACTACATTGTCATCGTGTGAACCTTAACAACATTGATGAGCCTATGCTCATAACAATCTCTGATAAAGTGATGCCTAATCTGAATATGCTTTGTCTTGGAATGATACAGGATTCTTAACAATCCAAATTGTACTCTCATTATCAATATTGATAGGAGTATTTTTGAAATTGAACCCATAGTCCAAGAGTTGATTCTGCATCCACAAAACTTGACCACAACAACTTGCGGCGGCTACATATTCGACTTGTAGATGATGTTCTGCAATTGTCACCTTTTGCATTGCCGGAGACCTTCTTCCAGATATTGGCATCCACGGTTGTGGATCTTCTAGCATAATTATCACCAGCATAGTCACTATCTGAAAAAGCTTCCAAGTGAAAAGGTGACTCTTTAGGATACCACAACCCAACTTAGGTTGTTGTTTCAAATAACAGAAAACTCTTTTAACGCATTCATGTGAGATCTTTGGTGAGACTTGATATCTTGCACATAGACAAACTGCAAACATGATATCAGGCCTAGATGCAGTAAGATACATAAGAGAGCCAATCATTGATCTATAAAGCTTGACTTCAGCAGGGTGTCCATCTTCATCTTTACCCAATGAATTGATAGATTTAATAGGTGTAGTAACAACCTTCATATCATCAAAATTGAATTTCTTAAGTATGTCAGTAACATACTTGTCTTGGTGATAAATACCTTCCTTTGCTTAACACTGAAGTCCTAAAAGAAAGTCAACTCTCCCATTGAACTCATTTGAAATTCTTTCTGCATGTTGCTCAAACTCCTAACCATGGATTGTTTGGTAGCCCCAAAGATGATATCATCAACATAAACTTGAACTAACATGATATCTTTCTTGTCTCTCTTGATAAACAAAGTTTTGTCAATAGCTCCCTTTCTATATCCATGTTGCAATAAGAATGTGGAGAGTCTCTCATACCAAGCTCTAGGTGCATGATGAAGGCCATAAAGAGCCTTAACAACCTTGTAGACTTTGTTTGGATGTTTAGGATCTTCAAAACCAGGAGGTTGTTTGACATAAACTTCCTCTGTAATCTTGCCATATAAAAGGCACTTTTAACATCCATCTGGTAAACTTGAAAGCCCATATAAAAAGCAAAGGCAAGAAATATTCTAATAGCTTCTATTCTTGCTACAGGAGCAAATACCTCATCATAATCTACCCCTTCCTCCGTCTAATAACCGAGCAACTAACCTTGCCTTGTTTTGATAACATTGCCTCTTTCATCTCTTTTAACTCTAAAAACCCACCTGGTTCCAATAACTCTCTTCCCATATGGAAGATCACATAAAATCCAAACTTCTTGAAGTTTAAATTGAAGAAGTTCTTCTGGCATAGCTTCAACCCAGCTTTCTTTAGTCAAAGCTTGAGCAATATTCTTGGGTTCCTCTTGAGATATGAAACAAGTAAATAAACGGGTTTGATGGTCCTTATGATTTGTTTTGTTTATACACAAAGCTAAGTAAAGCATTGTGAGGTTTTGTGAAACCCTTAGCTTTGTGTCTAGTCGACCGCAGAAGTAGAAGGACAAATGATTTGATCAAAAGGATGATCCTTATGAGTTCTTAAGTTTGGAGACTGTGGAACTTCATAATTATCATCTAAATTAGTATCATCAGCACCTTCATTGGAATTTGGAAAATACCTTCATCTTCAATTCATCATCGTATCTTCTAATCCGGCATGGTATGATCATCTAGATCATCTAAAGTCTTCAGCAGTGCAATGATACTTTGTTCAAAAATCTTGTCAAAATACGTAAGAGTACTCTGCAGTCTTGTTCTTCTTCTTTGCCTCTTCATAAGCTCTCCTTTGTTCATCGGTGTAAGAATGTGCTAAAACATCTTGAAGAAGCATCTGATTAAGTTCCTCTTGAATAGATTGATCCTCGGCAGATAATGAGGATTGTGGTGCAACGATACTTTGTTTTGAAGAAGCATTACTGCTTAGGACAGCAGTACTGGTTTGTACTTACAGATCTTTAGCGAAACGACATCGGGTCTAATATGAACATTATGAACAACATATTGGATATCTTCTTCATTGTGCATAGGTTGATTTTCTTCTCTCACAGGAACATAATTCATTGAAGGAGATAAAATCTCAAGATCAAACATCCAATCAGGACCTTTACCTTTCTCATTGTCTTGATCTTCTAAAAACTCAACATGAAGACAATCTTGAACCTTCTTAGTAACTTTGTTGTATACTCTAAAGCCCTTACTTAGTGCAATAACAATAAATATCCTTCTTGGACTTGCCATCAAACTTTCCCAGATTATCAATAGTGTTTAAAATAGTAAGAGGGCATCCAAAAGGTTTCATAAAGCGAATGTTGGGTTTAGTGCCCATCAGCAATTCATAGGGTGTCTTCATCGTGGTTTAGTGGTGAGACTCATTAAGTACATAACAAGCGTACTTACACTACGCTTGGCCAGAATAGGTAGGTGAGAATCTGCTAACATTGTTCTTCTTTGCTTCAATCAAAGTCCTATTCTTCCTTTCGCAACACCATTCATTTGTGGTGTTCTTGCAAAACTAAACTCCCTCTTTATGCCTTTGTTTGCACAAAATTCATCCATAAGTTTGTTCTTGAATTGATCCCATTGTCATCTAATACTTCTAACCTTGAGTCTCAATTGGTTTTCAAGAGCAATAATCGAGTGTCGGATAGCATCAAAAGTATCATCTTTAAAACCGAAAACCCAACGAATCTACTACAATCATCGGTAACAACCAAAGAGTTTTTTTCTTATTTAAACTTGCCACAAAGACATGTCCAAATAAATCCATATGTAATAGCTCCAATGGTTCTCTAATAGTTCTTTCCTCAAGCTTCTTGCAGGAAGCTTTGTGTTGTTTACCCTTCTTGCATGCCAAACATGATTGATCATTCTTGTAAGTCTTTGAAGGTAGACCTCTAACTAAATTGCCTTTGACCGTTTGTTGATATTCTTGAAATTAACATGACCCAATCTTCTATGCCATTGATGTGCCTCTTTAGATGTTGCTTTAGCCACCAAACATGTGGCTCTGCCATATGAATGTAGACTCTTCATGTCTAAACTATACACATCATTTGTCCTTGGAACTCTAAGTACTACCAAGTCATCATCAACGGGTTTAAAGTCGAGGAGGAAAGGATGAGACATTACGTGTCAGTGAATAACACAGGATGCTTTTATCACAAATTTGAGAGACTGACAACAAGTTGAACTTAAGCTCCTTCACATATCGAACATTTTCAAAATCGATTCTTCCGGCTTTAATTGTTCCTTTCCCAGTAATCCTTCCTCCATTGGGATCATTCCCAAATGCAACTTTTCCTCCACTAATCTTCCTAAAATCAGACGGGATCTCTTTGTCTCCTGTCATACTTCCAGAGCAACCACTATCCACAATAAGATGATCTTTAAGCTCCTCTTAGGGTTGCCACACAGCATAAAGAAAGAGTTAGAAACTTTTAGGAACCCAAGCCATTATTGACTTGTGTTCCCCTTGTGGAGTTACAAACTCAAATTCTTTGAGAATGTAATTCCCACTATCTTTCAAATGATGATCCAAAATTATCTTTTGATTTTTAGCATGTGGATTTTCAAAACTTTCAGGTTTTTCAACATAAATCTCTTTCACCAGTTTATTAGCATTTTCTTGTGTCACAACATATCGATTCACTTTTTGTTGAGCGTCTTGGTTGTCCTTTTTGATACCCCTTTAACCCATTCGTTTTTAACACTTGGTTCATCTGATCTAAATCTCCTATGTGAATTGGAATACCTTCTAGGTTGATAGTGAGATTGGCTAGAATTTCTATACCAAGTATTGTGATCGATTACCTTGTTTTGTCGAGCAATACTTTGTGAAAATCTTGGGCGAGTTAACGATACTTTGGAAATACTTGTGAGATCTTGAAGGTCTTCTCACAGTTGTGGGTATCTATGATCGATGTGAAGTTTACGTGATTAACCCTATTTGAATTAGTCCAAAGCGGTTTGTACTCTCAGGTTTACGGTTGGCGGTCATGTTCTTTGGAAATTGTCTAAGGTATTTCGAGTGATGTTCACAATCCTTAATTAGATGAGTAGGACTGAAACACACAAAACAGGTTTGACCCATCTTGTCAAAGTGACATCTCCTATGTCTATGCCCAAAATTATTTTGCCTTCTTGGTGAGTGATTAAACTTGTTTTGACCAAAATTATCCCAAAAAGGTTTAGCGATCTTGTTTTGAAAAGGTTTTGAAGAAGATGCTTGCTTGTGAAGCAGATACTTTGATTTAAAGGTGACTTGATTTTGATTTCTGTTTTCAACAGGTTTCTTTGGGTGTTTGAGACCTAGATTTAGCAACAAGCTTTTTCTAAACTCTAGACTGCTATTCCAAGCGAAACATCGGGCCTAAGGGGTTGATGAATGCCGATGGGATGTGGAGCAGCATGATAATCATTAGCTTTCTTATATGCAGGAGGTGAGTCACTTAATGAACCATCATTACTAGATGTATCTACATAATTAATGAGTTCTTCATCACTAGTGGTTATATCCTCATACTCGCCTTCATCATGATTACTAGATTGGTTTTCTACTATCTTACTAAAATCCATACCAAAACCTAATCGGTTTTAAGATAAGCTCGTTCTGTTTTTGAACATAAGAAACATGTGACAGACCGGCTTCACCCCAAGCAGCAAACTTAGCTAACAAATCATCTCTTTCCTTAATTAATTTCTCAATTTCAGCAATTTTACAGTTTAATTTCCATTCACTAAGCTTTAGCGGTAATCACTTATGCATATTTTTCATTAAGCTACTTCATTAGTTTCATGTGCTAAAATTTTGGCTTTCATAGATTCTAAGGTTATTTGATAACTGCTACCTCAAATAGCCTTAACACAATTATCTCTCTGTCACATAAGCGCTAAGCAATTTATGATAAAAATCATAGCAATTGAGCATACCTCGAGAGATAGGAGATTGACTTGGTGAAGTAGCCACCAATGCGAGTTGAACAGGATCATCTTCACTTTCCTTGCTCGAATCAAATCCTCCAAAGCCATCATCGATTCCAAAGCGGCATGTTCGAGATACTTCATCAAAGCGATACTCGATCCAATGCTTCCCTTTGTGTCTTCAACGCATCTTCCACTGCTACCATCACAGTAAGTCACGGTTCATCATCAAACTCTTCACTCGGTCAACTTCGATAACTTCTCTTGAGCAACAAAGCCTTTGTTTGTGTAGAAATTTCCTTAAGCTCAAGTTTGGCTTCTCGATGTCTGTTGCTTGATACTTAGCAAACCTGCACTCTCTTGCAAAGTGACCAATCTTTTGACAATTGAAGCATTCAATTTGAGATTTGTCAAAAGTTATGCTATTTGGTTTGAAATCAATGCTTTTGACTGTCTTCTTCATGTACTTTTTGATTCTTGCAGTGATCATAGCAACTTGCCACCTGATATCAATTTCTTCAAGTGCATCTTCTTCAATCTTGCTAGATCTTCTTCATAAGTGGCAGGTAAACTAGCTTGTTGTGCAAAGAAGGAGCACATAACTTCATCTGAGGCCATAGTGGTAGTTGGTGGGACTTGTTGAACATATGAGGGTGTATAGGCAGCGGTACTTTGAGCAGTACTTTTGGAAGTACTTGGCCCTTCTCGAGATGATAGAAAAGCAATCTTGAGACTTAGAACTTGATTGACCACTCATCTCATGCTCATACACCTTAAGTTGATGATATAGATCATCAAAGTTCATGACATCCAAACCTTGTTGTCCTCTGATCATTGTAGCAATCACATGCTATGAAGATGGCAAACTCCTTAGAAACTTCAAATTAGCATCTTCAACTCGTACTTCACCTTGTATAGCTCCAACATGTTGAGAGATTCGAAACCTATCATATCAGACATCAAGACTCTCTCTTTCACCAACTGTGAAAGTTTCAAATGTTGCTTTAGCAAATTTACGTGCACATCTTTTAGAGGCTTCATTCCCTCCAAATCTGGTCTGAGAGACCCGGTACTTAGCATCTTTAGCATCATGACGAGAAGATGACCATCGGAATGGCGGATAAAGAATATTGAGTGCCTTCTCTTGATTCCTTAAGGTTCTTTAGCGGTATCTTGGTTTAGGTGCTTTTGGTTGTCCAGGAATATCAATGGGTTCCCTACAACTTCATTCCCATTCACAATAACATTCCAAAGAGCATGGTGCAGTGATGGCAATGTCTTTACCTCATCTTCATGCACGAGAGATCATATTCTCCCTTCTTGATTATTGGAATTCTGAGTGAGGTGATGGAGGGTGGTGGAACGACCGGTCGACATCTTGAATATAGTTGAAGTAGGGTTTCTTCTAGTCGAGTTTCCACACGCTCGATACCACTTGTTGGAACGATATACTTTAATCAAACTAACTTAACTAGCTTGTTAAGGTTTAATAACCTCGGATAAATCCTAATTTATTAACAAAGAAACACTGAGTAATCTTTATTAAGTACGCGGAATTTACTTAACAAAGCTAAGAATAACCTTTATTATAAACTCTAAATCAGCTTATTATCACGGATACTCTATCAACTCTAAGATAATCGACCTTTCTCTAAAACTCTAATTCTAAAATCGTAAGTCATATCTCTAATGCCAATCTAGGAGTCCTTTTATAGGCTCAAGGATATCCTAGTCGGTTTACAATTGATAACCTTGTATGACAAGTAATCTAAACATAGAATACAATTCTTTCCATAAACGAATATAACAGTTCTTTTGTTCTTGGAGTACTTTGACTTCATATGCGTTACTTTGACTTTGTCTTTAACAGTACTTTGAGTCTTTAACTTCTTCCACTTTACCTTTGCAGTTACTTTGATATCTCGCTAATTCAATATCAACTGACTTTATCGGCACTCTGGCGGTAATTAGTTGGCGTAGGGAAATAGGACGGTGTTATCAACTACTAGGGTTTGATGAAGCGTCGTACCCCTTAACTTTTTGGCGAGGCCGGTCGGCCGCGCCATTTACATACTCAACAGGGTACCTATGAAAGCCCTGGTAGATAAAACACCATATGAAGCCCTCACCTTGAAAACCAAATCTATAATACCTAAGAATATTGGATGGATGACTTATGCTAGATAACTGATACCTCAACGTCACATGCAGCGGCGTTCGAGTCAAAGAACTTCCTTTTAATTCGAGCAAGTTTTTCAACACCCTAGGCAGTGATCCAAATCGTTGTAGTGTAGTATTAGGGTAAGCCAGGAATTGATATATCATTCTCTAGGGGAATAGGAATGCTAGTGAGAAGTTACTACGCTAAAGTTGGGGTTGAGGAAGATTATTTTTATCTTTTTATGTTTTAGGAAATGGAAGGTACAAATCTCGGGTTTGGATTGGGGTTGGTATTTCTCTGGATTACTTCTACTATCTAATTATCTAATTAACTAAGGTGAGGGTAGTCTATGCAATTATTGTGTGCTCCATATGATGGTTTAAAGATGTGTTTACTTAGGTTTTATTACTTCTTAATTATCTCCTATTGATGGTTGAATTGTCACATCCTTATTCTTAATGCAATTGGTGTGTCTGGAATTAGTAGGGTATGCGTTTATCTCTAACTCTTTGAAACTACCAAAGGTTATCGCCTACAAAGTCTCTAGGATTTATAAACTTTAACTCCAAGGTACTCTTCGGATGGTTTAGCCGACAACAACTCTAGGTGTTATAAACTAAGGTTCACAAAGATTAATCAAGCATTAACTTACAAGCGGATGACCTATGCATTACTAGATCATTAACAATTAAGATAAGAGACAATCAATATTCAATAATTAAGTTTCATATTCCCTAAGCAAACACACAAGTAAATTAGCGGGACATGGAGAACATGCAAGCATACAATTAATTGAAGACATAATTAAATTAATGAAGTAAAACACTTATCTTGATGTAAGATAGGGTTTAGAACCTAAAATCTTTGTACAAAAGACGGTAGTGGTTCGGTTTAGGTTTTTCTCCAAAAGACTACGAAAACTAAAAAAAATCGAGTTCTATATATAAGATTACATTAGCTGACGGCGTCACCTTTGATTTGTGACTGGTCGGTCCACCGTCATTAGGGTTTTCGTCTTGGCTCACGTTAGTCTTGCGGCGGCGTCACCTATCTTGTGACGCCGTCCCCTTGATCTCGATTGCGTGCGGATCAAATCTAGGTGATGCGGTTCGACGACCTACTCTTTAAAAGCGACCGTCACTTGTAAATAAGCAATTTGGCTCTTGGCCGTCACAAAAGTGATGCGGCGATTGTGTGATTAACACCGACGCCGTCCCCTTCCGGTTCCAGCGGCGAGTGTCACCGATTCTTGACTTTGGCCATTTTCTTGAATATTGTAGCCCGTCCGGGATAAGTGTCATTCCAAAGCATTTTGCCTTCAAGATACCTAAAAGTGAAAGGGAATGATATTAAGTAATAGGATACAAAGTGATCAAATAAGGGCTTAGCGACCCCTCAGGTACATTTTAAAACCTTATCCAATATCCTACACTTGGTATTTGCTTGTCTTCAAGCAAATGTGCTTTCGGCCAATTAATTTATAAGTTAGGGGTCATGAAGCATTGGTTTAGAATAATCCACAACACATATAAGCCCCCAAAGTCATAACAAACGAATTACATACTAGCACCTCGCATTGGGGTGTTTGGATACTCACATCTCTCGGTGTATATGAAATATAACAAGTTGGAAATGGAAGATAAACACTCATTAACCGGTCCTAGTACATAGATTACCATAGGCTTGAGACTGATCAAACCTCCATAAGCAGGCGTAGCACCTAGGAAAGACTATCAAAGAGGTCTTTTAAAAGGGTTGTAATGTTAGGCTTACGGGGGAAACAAAGGGTTTGGTGGGATAGGCTATTTAGTGGTGGCAAGTCAAAATCTTTATGTTACAAGCATGCTTGAAGAATGGCGTTGTTAAGAACTCGACACTCTAGACTCTAGATAACTGAAACAAACAAACATAAATTAAAGATAGATGTAGTATGGTAGCAGGTATGTTTTTTTTTCAACCTTTCTATTTTCTTTTTCTCTTTTCTATTTTTTTGATTTTTTTTTCATACACTTTTACTCTACCATCCTCTACGGTAATATCAAAATGATAGGGATTTATAGGCACATCCCTACACTTGAGTTTTATTACTCTAACACTAATTTGACGAAGTGAAAAGATCAAAACACTTGAGTACATTATTCGCAAATAAGGGAATTTGAATTTCCACTTCCCGTCATTCATAAACTTTAACTTTTCCATAGGTTCCAATCGTCCCAAAATTATGTACAAATGATATGACTCGGCTTAGCAACTTATGCAAGCAACTAGATAATTGAACTAAGGGTTTTAGGGTGATAACAATAATGCACTAAAAGTGAGTGCATAAAAGGTAGGCTAAGGCGATTTGGGTGTACATTTGAGGGTGGGGTGTAAACAATGCTCTTCATTGATATTCCGGAAAACCAAAACATCACGAGAACCACAAAAGGATAGGCTCTGAGGGGTTAACTAGGGGTATCGTGTACTAAAGATGAGTACAACGCAAAGGTGTGGGGGACTTACTTAACCGATGTGGAAAAAGTAATTATATTACGGGTATCAAACAAGGGTTATCCTAATGCCTCTTATCATTTAGTTATTCCTAACTACACAAGTGTAGTCTTACTAGCGATCTTGGGATGCATCACAAAACAAGTTCTAGAATCCATTATACTACCGTTTCACACACTAACCATTAAAGATGAATGCTTTAATTCCTACTAATCTAAGGGTGATCCTCACATTTTGGGTGGAATTTAAGTGGTAAAGGGTTTTTGTGCTAGTCATATAACTTCCTATCATTGAGAGCTTTTGTAAGACTAATGGCCTCTCCTATGTCATGAAAAATAAAACATTTGGTGCCAAAATTACCCTAACCGACATTTTCTCATGGTTTATTACACAAATGCAATTGGACAAAGCAAATAATCAAGGATAAGCATAGTTTCAAAGTTCCCGTTTTATTTTCCTTCCCTACACTTAAACTGAACATTGTCCCCAATGTTCCCCGAAAGTATCAAAGTTATGATAATGGAAGGTAATGAAAGATTAAAGAAACTAATACTCCCCTGATTAGCTCGGTAGGATCCGTGTAAAGTGGTGGTTATATTTTTCTTCAAGAAGAACGTTTGCGTGAAAAGCTCCTTCTCATCTTATGTATCTCCTTCTTAATAAATTAAACCTGCACACTTGAAGAAAACAAAGCGAAACTTTAAGCGTAAAATCGGGCGGTAATAATATATTTAAGACTCTACTAAACTAGGATATAATGCTTGTGGAATGGATGTTTACAAAATTTTTGGAAAATTAAGACCTGGAAAATTTCAAAAATTATAAGTAGCTCGGAAAGCGAGAAAAATTCCAGTTATTTTGCTCCTTCGCTTGTAGTCAGTTCTTGATCTGGCTTGTGGAGGTCAGGTTATCTGACAAAAGCGGTTTCGCGATTTTTGGAAAATTACGGAAAATTTACATCTTTAAAATGCGGAAAAATTTCCTACAAAACATCCATTATGACTCGATACAAGCATTTGACTCAGACAAACACACATGTATATCTTTTAATTAATTGAAATTCTCATGTTTAAGTTTCTTTTTGAAAACGTGTGTAATCCTCCCTACACTTATCCTTTATGTAAAATACCTTTATATGTAATTAAAGGCAGGTTAAAACAAAATAAAGCATTTTTAAATTTAAACATGAGAATAAGCAATCAATAAGATATGACACAAACAACAAACAATTAAGCATGGATTGCCTCCAAGCGGCTTTTCTTTATTTATGGTCTTGTAGCTAGACCATTAATGGGTATAAATGCGTACCCGATATAAGTAAGCTTATCCTTAACAATGTCATAAGGATCAAACTTATCATTTAAGTTCCTAGTAATACGTTTGGTTCGATATGCCTTTTCAAACTTTTCTCCATGGGATCATAGATTGTTGTTATCCTAATGTGCCACTCTCCATTATCATCTCACTAGAAGTCTATCCCAATCCCACTTATGTTTAGGCTTATCGTTCTCAACTTTCCACTTATTCATGACAAGGTTTCTGGGCGAAGCTTCTAGGAACTTGGTCATCTTCTAAATACTAAAGTCCTCGAACGGTTCACTTCCATGTCCCTAGCCATTTCTTTTCATGAAAGTTGCTTTACTAATAAAGGCCTCATCTAGGTAGAAAGGTCTTTGGGAACCTATGAAGTTCTTATCTAACCAAGGTCCATATCTAGATGGCGTTCTATCCAACCTAATCTCATGTGGGATTTCTTCTTCTTTGTAATGCGATATGCTTTTTGACATCGTAGGGTATTCTAGCACTCCCTCTCCTACCACTATTTTGGACATCTTACAATCAATGATGTCACTAGTAACTAAGAATCCTCTTCCTACTAGCAATGGGCATGTCGGGTCCTTATCCATGTTACAGCACATGATGACCAAAGAGTCAATTCTCACGTGTACTACCATGTGTTTTATTATCCCTCTGGGATATGTAACTATCCGCTAGACCTAAGATAGTTTCATTGGTTCTATCTTACCTAAGTTAAGGCTTCAATGGAGGGACAATGGAACAAGATTGATGCATGATCCTAAGTCGGCTAGAGCATCAGAAGGTTTGGAAATTCAAGCCTACGGAAGAAATAAATAGCAGGGATTGTCCTAACTTCTTAGGTAGATTATTAGCACAAAAAGCGGACCCATGTTTCCAAGTTTAAGTTCTAACTCATATTTTCTTTTTAGCGTTATAATAAGGTGCATGAGCTAAGACTTCTAGAGCCGGTTTTCTTGATGGAGTTCACTGTACTCCACCTAAATTAGGTTTGGGTTCATGGTTGACGGGTTTCTCAAGAGTAGGTTCTACCAATGGTGCGGGGCCTTGGTACCTCATTTTGGATTGGGACCCTTGTTGATAGCATTTAGAGTGAACCATTGGGTGTGAGGGCATGGATGTGCACTCTCCCGTGGTGAGCAGAACATGAAGTCGATGAAATCGAACTCACTTTTGGATTCTTTATAGTATCACTTGGGAGTGCTCAATTTCCGGTCATTAAAGGCTTTAAGGGGCATCAAGCTTATTTGTCATCTGCTTGTCTTAAGCTTAAATCGGCTTCAAGCTTAGTGTCGAGTTTCTTGAGATGACATGAATCTAGAATGTGATTGCCTCAAAATGGTAGGGGTTCACGGTGTTTGGAGGATTGAACCTATTAGGTGGACTAGATGAGATTTGGGGTGTGCTTGAGTTTTGGTTCCACCAGGTTAGGAGTGATTTCTCCATGAGGGGTTGTAAGAGTTTCCTTGATGTGAAGACTTAGGATTTTAAGTGGTGGACAAAGCAAATAATCAAGGATAAGCATAGTTTCAAAGTTCGTTTTATTTTCCTTCCTACCTTAAACTGAACATTGTCCCCAATGTTCTCCGAATGTATCAAAGTTATGATAATGGAAGGTAATGAAGATTAAAACTAATACTCCCGATTAGCTCGGTGGGATCCGTGTAAAGTGGTGGTTATATTTTCTTCAAGAAGAGCGTTTTGCGTGAAAAGCTCATTCTCATCTTATGTATCTCTTAATAAATTAAACACACCTTGAAGAAAACAAACGAAACTTCGTAAAAATCGTGGTAATAATATATATATATAAGACTCTACTAAACTAGGATATAATGCTTGTGGAATGGATGTTCTGAGAACTACGAAAATTAAGACACGGAAAATTTCAAAATTATAAGTAGCTTCGAGAAAGAGAAAAAATAATCGGTTATTTTGCTCCTTCTACGCCGTCGATTTCTGATCTGACGCCCGTCCGGGTTATCGACAAAAGCGGTTTTGCGATTTTCACGGAAAAATTGAAAAATTTACATCTTTAAAATGCGGAAAAATTTCCTACAAAACATCCATTATGACTCGATACAAGCATTTGACTTCGAACAAACATATATATCTTTTAATTAATGAAATTCTCATGTTTAAGTTTCTTTTGAAGCGTGTGTAATCCTCCCTACACTTATCCTTTATGTAAAATACCTTTATATGTAATTAAGGCGAGGTTAAAAACAAAATAAAGCATTTTTACAAATTTAAACATGAGAATAAGCAATCAATAAAGATATATGACACTAACAAGCAAACAATTAAGCATGGATTGCCTCCCACGAAGCGCTTTTCTTTATTTATGAGTCTTGTAGCTAGACTCGTAATCATGCATTACGTCTTGATATAAGTAAGCATATCATAACAATGTCATAAGGACCAAACTTATCATTTAAGTTCCTAGTAGTACGTTTGGTTCGATATGCCTTTTCAAACTTTTCTCCATCGGGATCATAGATTGTTATCTATTGCCACTCTCCATTATCATCACTAGGCGTCATCCCAATCCCATTTATGTTTAGGCTTATAAGCTCTCAACTTTCCACTTATTCATGACAAGGTTGAGAAGCTTCAGGAACTCGGTCATCTTCTAAATACTAAAGCATCCCAGCAGGTTCACTTCCATGTCCCTAGCCATTTCTTTTTCATGGAAAGTTGCTTTACTAATAAAGGCCTCATCTAGGTAGAAAGGTCTTTGGGAACCTATGAAGTTCTTATCTAACCAAGGTCCATATCTAGATGGCGTTCTATCTAACCTAATCTCATGTGGATTTCTTAGCTTCTTTGTAACAATGCATATGCTTTTTGACATATTAAATTGACCTAACACTCCCTCTCCTACCTATTTTGGACATCTTACAATCAATGATCACTGGCGTAGCTAAGAATCCTCTTCCTACTAGCAATGGGCATGTCGGTCCTTATCCATGTCAGCACATGGAAGTCGATAAAGAGTCAAATTCTCCTCGTGTACTACCATGTGTTTTATTATCCCAGGATATGTAACACTACCGTCCGCTAGAACTTTGAGATGGTTTACGTTGGTTCTATCTTACCTAAGTTAAGGCTTTTATGGAGGGACAACGGAACAAGATTGATGCATGATCCTAAGTCGGCTAGAACATCGAGAGGTTTGAAATTCCAAGCCACTGCGGAAGAGTAAATAGCAGGGATTGTCTAACTTCTTAGGTAGATTATTCCGCACAAAAAGCAGTTATGTTTTCCAAGTTTAAGTTCTAACTCATATTTTTTTCTTTTAAAAGCGTTATAATAAGGTGCATGATAAGACTTCTAGAACGGTTTTCTTGATGGAGTTCGTACTCCACTCTAAATTAGGTTTGGGTTCTTGGTTGTGGTTTCTCAAGAGTAGGTTCTACCATGGTGTGGGCCTTGGTACCTCATTTTGGATTGCTTGGAACCCTTGTTGATAGCATTTACCGAGTGAACCATTGGGTGTGAGGGGCATGGATGTGCACTCCCGTGGTGAGCAAGAACATGAAGTCGATGAAATCGAACTCACTTTTGGGTTCTTTATAGTATCACTTGGGAGTGCTCAATTTCCAGGTCATTAAAGGCTTTTAAGGCATCAAGCTTATTTGTCATCTACCTTGTCGCTCATCTTAAAATGGAAACTTCAAGCAGTCAATTGAGTTTCTTGAGATGACATGAATCTAGATGTGTTGCCTCAATTAGTGGGGTTCTGGTGTTTGGAGGGTTGAACCTATTAGGTGGACTAGATGAGCTTTGGGGTGTGCTTGAGTTTTGGTTCCACTTAAGGTTAGGGTGATTTCTCCATGAGGGGTTGTAAGAGTTTTGATTTCTACATAATTCACAAGGTAAGTGATTTTTATTCACTTGATGTGAAGACTTAGGATTTCATTAGGAACTCATTAGGAATTTAACTTGATCTTCAAGTTCGAGCATCCTGATGGAAGGTTGTGAGTCAATGGAGGCAAGGAGATTGCCTTAGGTTTTGGGCAAACTCAGGGGGTCATTCCAACTTTAGTTGTCACTGAGAAGAAAGGTCCTCTATTATACCCCATGATTCTTCCTGGTGAGATCACTAAGTTTCCAGGCAGCTTGGTCAATGGATTAAGCTTGGTGGGAAGTTGACATGATCATAGAAGAGTTGGACTTGGAGCCAAAGATCAATGCAGTGATGAGGACTTTATGATAAGTCCTTGAATCGAGTCCATGCTTCGTAGAGATATTCACCTTGACGTTGTTGGAACATCAAGATGTCATTTCTAAGCTTAGTGGTTCTCCCCGGTGGGAAAAGTTGAGCAAGGAAGCGAGAGGTGAGATCATCCCAACTTGAGATGGGCCGGGAAGGAAGCTCAAGCCAATTACTATCTTGGTCCCGAGAGAATTGGAAGAGAGCCTTGACAGTGGTCTCATAGTAGTGCATCGAGGAGTCGATGGAATCGACAATTTTAGAGAATACTTAAGATGTGATTAGGATCTTGAGCAGTCCATGGAATGCACATCCGTTTTGCACCAACCCGGATGGTGTCGGATCAGCGAGGGCAGTATTTTGGGCCGTCGGAAGCTCAATGGTGTTCCTATAGCCTAGGTGGCTTGCCAGTATTCACCAAGGTGACGCCTCTAGCGGGTCATTTAGTGGTAGGTTGATGAATGGTGGTTGGTTATCACCTTTCATGACGAAAAGTGATTGGATTACGAACAAAGGTCACGAAGAAGGGGGATAGACTATGAGGAAGCTAAAATTGAGAAAAATTTACTTGATAGGAATCAAGTAAAGAAACCTAAGCGAGGTGGACTCCTAACTAGCTATTCTATTCCTCGTGGCAAAAACTTGATAAACACTGAGACGTTCGGGGTCAAAGGAACTTCCTTTTAGATGGAGCAAGTTTTTCAACACCCTAGTAGGTGAACCTAATTGTTGTAGTGTAGTATTAGGGTATAAGCCATGGGAATTGATATCGTTCTCTAGGGAATAGGAATGCTAGTGAGAAATTACTACGCTAAGGTTGGGGTTGAGGAAGATTATTTTTTATCTTTTATGTTTTTTAGGAAATGGAAAGGCACGAATCTCGGGGTTTGGATTTGGGGGTTGGTATTTCTACCGATTACTTCTACTATCTAATTATCTAATTAACTAAGGTGAGAGTAGTCTATGTCTAATTATTGTGTGCTCTTATGATGGTTTAAAGATGTGTTTACTTAGGTTTTACTACTCCTTAATTATCTCCTATTGATGGTTGAATTGTCCCGTCCTTATTCTTAATCGCGTTGTGTGTCTAAGGTCGTAGGGTATGCGTTTGTCCTAACTCTTTGAAACTACCAAAGGTTATACCTACAAAAGTCTCTAGGATTTATAAACTTTAACTCTAAGGTACTCTTAGGATGGTTTAGCCTACAACAACTCTAGGTGTTATAAACTAAGGTTCACAAAGATTAATCAAGCATTAACTACACAACGGATGACCTATCGCATTACTAGATCATTAACAATTAAGATAAGAGACAACCAATCAATATTCAATAATTAAGTTTCATATTCCCTAAGCAAACACACAAGTAAATTGGCCGGACATGGAGAACATGCAAGCATACACACAAATAATTGAAGACATGATTAAATTAATGAAGTAAAACACTTATCTTGATGTAAGATAGGGTTTGGAACCTAAAATAACGTACAAGACGACCTTGGTTTGGTTTAGGTTTTACTCCAAAGACTACACGAAAACTAAAAATTTTGGATTCTATATATAAGATTACATTGGCGGCGTCGTGCTTTTGATTTGTGGCATACGCCGGTGCGCCCGTCATAGGGTTTCGATCTTGGCCCGCGTTAGTCTTGCAGCAGCGTCACTATGCTGTGGCGTTAGTCCCCACTTGATCTCGGCCGTGTCAGATCAAATCTAGGCTATGGAGGTTCGCGGCGACCTACTCTTTTAAATCGACACCGTCACTTGTAAATAAACAATTTGGCTACTAAGCCGTCCACAAAGTGATCGACAGCGTCGCGATTAACACAGCGCCCGTCCCGCCGGTTCGGCCGGCTGGTGTCTCGATTCTTGACTTTGGCCATTTCTTGGTATATTTCGCCTTTTAGGTCCAATAAGTGTCATTCCAACATTTGCCTTCAAGATACCTAAAAATTGAAAAGGAATGATATTAAGTAATGACGGATACAAAAGTGATCAAATAAGGGCTTAAACGAAAGCTCAAAATGTACATTTAAAACCTTATCCTCAAACTTTAAAAGAGGCTGGATGATAGAAGCATTCCAATGATTTACTTAGGAGTTGAAGAAGGATCAAAAGCATGTAGCTAGGCTATATGATCCAGTAGGAAAGAAGAAACATGTTAGTAGGGATGTAAAGTTTATGGAAAGCGAGCCGTGGGATTGGAATAACAATAAAGAGGATATTAACCGCGAGAAGATCGTTTTGGACTAGTTTTTGTATTAGGCAGGTTGACAGGTGAAATCTACACTAGTCAACCTGAGAAAACAATGATATACGTATCATGAACAAACTATACGGATCTACCCTCACCAATCAAACCACCATCTTACACAACCTAACTAGGAAGATGAAGAAGGACCACTATTATGGCTGCAGTGAAAGCTCCAGAATCTAGATTTGATCATAGACCAATACTGAGGTTTTAAGAATGCTTGGGAAATCTGGCT
>OU343222.1:43295061-43409976 GCA_910596185.1 Chrysanthemum makinoi | reverse complement strand
AATAGAATAGCTAGTTAGGAGTCCACCTCGTTTAGGTTTCTTTACTTGATTCCTGCCAAGTAAATTTTTCTCAATTTGGCTTCTCATGAGTATCCCCTTAACGTGACCTTTGTTAGTAACCCCATCACTTTTCATCATGGAAGGTGATAACCAACCACCATTCATCAACCTGCCACCAAATGACCAGCCTAGGGCGTACTCTTGGTGAATACTCGAGACCAAGCCACCTAGGCTATAGGAACAATATTGAGCTTCCCGAAGCGAAGCCCAAAATCTGGCCTGCGGGTAGGCATCGGTTGGTGCAAAACGGATGTGCATTCCATGGACTTGGTTCGAAGATCTAATCAAGCATCTTAGTATTTCCTTAAATTGTCGATTCCATCGACCTCGATATACTACTAAGGGAGACCACTTACAAGGTCTCTTCCAATTCTCTCTCTGGGACCAAGATAGTAATTGGCAAGCGCTTTACTCCCATCCATCTCAAGTTGGGATGATCTCACCTCTCGCTTCCTTGCTCAACTTTTCCCACCGGGGAGAACCACTAAGCTTAGAAATGACATCTTGATGTTCCAACAATGTCAAGGTGAATATCTCTACGAAGCATGGACTCGATTCAAGGACTTACTTCATAAAGTCTCATCCCACTGATTGATCTTTGGCTCCAAGTCCAACTCTTCTATGATCATGTCAACTTCCCCCGGCTTATCCATTGACCAAGCTGCGGTGGAAAACTTAGTGATCTCACCGCGGAAGAATCATGGGGTATAATAGAGGACCTTTCTCTCTGTGACAACTAAAGTTGGAATGACCCCCGTGAGTTGCCCAAAACCGTTAAGGCAATCTCCTTGCCTCCCATTGACTCACAACCTTCCGACCGTAGGATGCTCGAACTTGAAGATCAAGTTAAATTCCTAATGAGTTCCTACGAAAATCCTAAGTCTTCACATCAAGTGAATAAAATCACTCTACCTTGTGAATTATGTAGAAATCAAAACTCTTACAACCCCTCATGGAGAAATCACCCTAACCTTAAGTGGAACCAAAACTCAAGCACACCCCAAAGCTCATCTAGTCCACCTAATAGGTTCAATCCTCCAAACACCAGGAACCCCACTAATTTTGAGGCAATCACATCTAGATTCATGTCATCTCAAGAAACTCAATTGACTAAGCTTGAAGCGATTTTAAAGACAAGCGGGAGGACAAATAAGCTTGATGCCCTCTTAAAAGCCTTTAATGACCAGGAAATGGAGCACTCCCAAGTGATACTATAAAGAACCCAAAAGTGAGTTCGATTTCATCGACTTCATGTTCTTGCTCACCATGGGAGAGTGCACATCCATGCCCCTCACACCCAATGGTTCACTCGGTAAATGCTATCAACAAGGGTTCCAAGCAATCCAAAATGAGGTACCAAGGGCCTGCACCATTGGTAGAACCTACTCTTGAGAAACCCGTCAACCAAGAACCCAAACCTAATTTAGGGTGGAGTACAGGAACTCCATCAAGAAAAACCGGTTCTAGAAGTCTTAGCTCATGCACCTTATTATAATGCTTTAAAAGAAAAATATGAGTTAGAACTAAAACTTGGAAAACATATGGGTCGGCTTGTGAATAATCTACCTAAGAAGTTAGACAATCCCGGGCTATTTACTCTTCCGTGTAGGCTTGGAATTTCCAAACCTCTCGATGCTCTAGCCGACTTAGGATCATGCATCAATCTTGTTCCGTTGTCCCTCCATAAAAGCCTTAACTTAGGTAAGATAGAACCAACAGAAACCATCTTAGGTCTAGCGGACGGTAGTGTTACATATCCGGTAGGGATAATAAAACACATGGTAGTACACGTAGGAGAATTGACTCTTTTGGCCGACTTCCATGTGCTAGACATGGATAAGGACCCGACATGCCCATTGCTAGTAGGAAGAGGATTCTTAGCTACATGAGTGACATCATTGATTGTAAGATGTCCAAAATAGTGGTAGGAGAGGGAATCTTAGGTCAATTCGTGTAAAGCATATCACGTACTACAAAGAAGAAGAAATCCCACATGAGATTAGGTTGGATAGAACGCCATCTAGATATGGACCTTGGTTAGATAAGAACTTCATAGGTTCCCAAAGACCTTTCTACCTAGATGAGGCCTTTATTAGTAAAGCAACTTTCCATGAAAAAGAAATGGCTAGGGACATGGAAGTGAACCTGCTTGAGGCCTTAGTATTTAGGAAGATGACCGAGTTCCTAGGAAGCTTGCCCGTAAACCTTGTCATGAATAAGTGGAAAGTTGAGAGCGATAAGCCTAAACATAAATGGGATTGGGATAGACTGCCTAGTGATGATAATGGAGAGTGGCACATTAGGATAACAATCTATGATCCCGATGGAGAAAAGTTTGAAAAGGCATATCGAACCAAACGTACTACTAGGAACTTAAATGATAAGTTTGATCCTTATGACATTGTTAAGGATATGCTTACTTCGATGCGTAATGGCAGATTCACAGTCTAGCTACAAGACTCATAAATAAAGAAAAGCGCTTCGTGGGAGGCAATCCATGCTTAATTGTTTGCTTGTTTGTGTCATATATCTTTTATTGATTGCTTATTCTCATGTTTAAATTTGTAAAAATGCTTTATTTTGTTTTTAACCTCGTCTTAATTACATATAAAGGTATTTTACATAAAGGATAAGTGTAGGGAGGATTACACACGTTTTCAAAAGAAACTTAAACATGAGAATTTCAATTAATTAAAAGATATACATGTGTGTTTGTTCGAGTCAAATGCTTGTATCGAGTCATAATGGATGTTTTGTAGGAAATTTTTCCAGATTTTAAAGATAAAAAATTTTCCAGAATTTTCCGAAAATGTAAAACGGTTTTTGTCAGGATAACTTGCGGCAGTAGGTCGATCACTTAACTGACGTCGAGGAAGGAGCAAAATAACGATTACTTTTCTCGTTTTCTCGAATACTTATAATTTTGAAATTTTCGTGTCTTAATTTTCCAGAATTGCAGTAAACATCCATTCCACAAGCATTATATCCTAGTTTAGTAGAGTCTTATATATATTATTACCGCCGATTTTACGAAAAGGTTTCGTTTGTTTTCTTCAAGTGTCTTGAGTTTAATTTATTAAGAAGGAGATACATAATGATGAAGGAGATGAGCTTTCACTTAACGTTCTTCTTGAAGAAAAATATAACCACCACTTTACACGGATCCTACCGAGCTAATCAGGGGAGTATTAGTTTCTTTAATCTTTCATTACCTTCCATTATCATAACTTTGATACTTTCGGGGAACATTGGGGACAATGTTCAGTTTAAGTGTAGGGAAGGAAAATAAAACGGGAACTTTGAAACTATGCTTATCCTTGATTATTTGCTTTGTCCAATTACGAAAATCCTAAGTCTTCACATCAAGGAAACTCTTACAACCCCTCATGGAGAAATCACCCTAACCTTAAGTGGAACCAAAACTCAAGCACACCCCAAAGCTCATCTAGTCCACCTAATAGGTTCAATCCTCCAAACACCAGGAACCCCACTAATTTTGAGGCAATCACATCTAGATTCATGTCATCTCAAGAAACTCAATTGACTAAGCTTGAAGACGATTTTAGCGAAGACAAGGCTGAGATGACAAATAAGCTTGATGCCCCTTAAAGCCTTTAATGACCCAGGAAATTGGAGCACTCCCAAGTGATACTATAAAGAACCCAAAAGTGAGTTGAATTTCATCGACTTCATGTTCTTCTTGCTCACCATGGGAGAGTCACATCCATGCCCCTCACCCAATGGTTCATTCGGTAAATGCTATCAACAAGGGTTCCAAGCAATCCAAATGAGGTACCAAGGCCTGCACCATTGGTAGAACTCTCTTGAAACCAGTCAACCAGAACCCAAACCTAATTTAGAGGTGGAGTACAAGGAACTCCATCAAGAAAAACCGGTTCTAGAAGTCTTAGCTCATGCACCTTATTATAACAGCTTTAAAAGAAAATATGAGTTAGAACTTAAACTTGGAAAACATGGGTCAAGCTTTTTGTGCTGAATAATCTACCTAAAGTTAGACAATCCCGGGCTATTCTCTTAGTGTAGGCTTGGAATTTCCAAACCTCTCCGATGCTCTAGCCGACTTAGGATCATGCATCAATCTTGTTCCGTTGTCCCTCCATAAAGCCTTAACTTAGGTAAGATAGAACCAACGGAAACCATCTTAGGTCTAGCGGACGGTAGTGTTACATATCCGGTAGGGATAATAAAACACATGGTAGTACACGTAGGAGAATTGACTCTTTGGCGACTTCCATGTGCTAGACATGGATAAGGACCGACATGCCATTGCTAGTAGGAAGAGGATTCTTAGCTACCGCTAGTGACATCATTGATTGTAAGATGTCCAAAATAGTGGTAGGAGAAGGGAGTGCTAGGTCATTTTACGATGTCAAAAGCATCGTGCTACAAGAAGAAGAAATCCCACATGAGATTAGGTTGGATAGAACGCCATCTAGATATGGACCTTGGTTAGATAAGAACTTCATAGGTTCCCAAAGACCTTTCTACCTAGATGAGGCCTTTATTAGTAAAGCAACCATGAAAGAAATGGCTAGGGACATGGAAGTGAACCGTTCGAGGGCATGTAGTATTTAGGAAGATGACCGAGTTCCTAGGAAGCTTGCAGTAAACCTTGTCATGAATAAGTGGAAAGTTGAGAACGACAAGCCTAAACATAAGTGGGATTGGGATAGACGCTAGTGATGATAATGGAGAGTGGCACATTAGGATAACAATCTATGATGATCAGATGGAGAAAAGTTTGAAAAGGCATATCGAACCAAGCATTACTACTAGGAACTTAAATGATAAGTTTGATCCTTATGACATTGTTAAGAATATGCTTACTTATATGATGCGTAATGTACGGTTGAGTCTAGCTACAAGACTCATAAATAAAGAAACCGTGGGAGGCAATCCATGCTTAATTGTTTGCTTGTTTGTGTCATATATTTTTTATTGATTGCTTATTCTCATGTTTAAATTTGTAAAAATGCTTTATTTTGTTTTTAACCTCGTCTTAATTACATATAAAGGTATTTTACAAAATGGATAAGTGTAGGGAGGATTACACCGTTTTCAAAAACTTAAACATGAGAATTTCAATTAATTAAAAGATATACATGTGTGTTTGTTTGAGTCAAATGCTTGTATCGAGTCATAATGGATGTTTTGTAGGAAATTTTTCCAGATTATAAAGATGTAAATTTTCGTAATTTTTCAGAAAATCGCAAACCAGTTTTTTATGGATAACCTTGTGTCGGATATAACTTTGGCGTCGGGGAAGAAACAAAATAACGATTACTTTCTCGTTTTAGAGCTACTTATAATTTTTGAAATTTTCGGTCTTAATTTTCCGAAATTGTAAACATCCATTCCACAAGCATTATATCCTAGTTTAGTAGAGTCTTATATATATTATTACCGCCAATTTTACGCGAAAGTTTCGTTTGTTTTCTTCAAGTGTGCAGGTTTAATTTATTAAGAAGGAGATACATAAGATGAGAAGGAGCTTTTCACGCATAAGCGTTCTTGAAGAAAATATAACCACCACTTTACACGGATCCTACCGAGCTAATCAGGGGAGTATTAGTTTCTTTAATCTTTCATTACCTTCCATTATCATAACTTTGATACTTTCGGGGAACATTGGGGACAATGTTCAGTTTAAGTGTGGGGAAGGAAAATAAAGGGAACTTTGAAACTATGCTTATCCTTGATTATTTGCTTTGTCCAATTGCATTTGTGTAATAAACCATGAGAAAATGTCAGTTAGGGTAATTTTGGCACCAAATTTAAAATTTTTCATGACATATAGGAGTGGGCCATTAGTCTTAATAAAGCTTCTCACGGATAGGAAGTTATATGACTAGCACAAAAACCCTTTACCACTTAAATTCCACCCAAAATGTGAGGATCACCCTTAGATTAGTAGGAATTAAAGCATTCATCTTTAATGGTTAGTGTGTGAAACGGTAGTATAATGGATTCTAGAACTTGTTTTGTGATGCATCCCAAGATCGCTAGTAAGACTACACTTGTGTAGTTAGGAATAACTAAATGATAAGAGGCATTAGGATAACCCTTGTTTGAAACCTTTATTATAATTACTTTTCCACGGTTAAGTAATTCCCCTTTCGTTGTACTCATCTTTAGTACACGATACCCCTAGTTAACCCCTCAGGCCTATCCTTTTCGCGGTTCTCGTGATGTTTTGGTTTTCGAATATCAATGAAGACATTGTTTACACCCCACCCTCAAATGTACACCCAAATCGCCTTAGCCTACCTTTTATGCACTCACTTTTAGTGCATTATTGTTATCACCCTAAAAACCCTTAGTTCAATTATCTAGTTGCTTGCATAAGTTGCTAAGCCGAGTCATATCATTTGTACATAATTTTGGGACGATTGGAACTCATGGGAAAAGTTAAAGTTTATGAAATGACGGGAAGGGAAATTCAAATTCCCTTTATTTGCGTAATAATGTACTCCAAGTGTTTTGATCTTTTCACTTCGGGTCAAATTAGTGTTAGAGTAATAAAAACTCAAGTGTAGGCATGTGCCTATAAATCCCCATCATTTTGATATTATCGTAGAGGATGGTAGAGTAAAAGTGTATGAAAAAAAAATCGAAAAAAATAGAAAAAGAAAAAGAAAAAATAGAGTGTTGAAAAAAAACATACGGGGCTACCATACTACATCTATCTTTAATTTATGTTTGTTTGTTTCAGTTATCTAGAGTCTAGAGTGTCGAGTCTTGGCTTAACAACGCCATTCTTCGCATGCTTGTAACATAAAGATTTTTGACTTGCCACCACTAAATAGCCTATCCCACCAAACCCTTTGTTTCCCTACAGTAAGCCTAACATTACAACCCTTTAAAAGACCTCTTTGATAGTCTTTCCTAGGTGCTTACGGCAAAGCGATGGAGGTTTGATCTAGTCTCAAGCCTATGGTAATCTATATACTAGGACGGTTAATGAGTGTTTATCTTCCATTTCCAACTTGTTATATTTCATATACATACGAGAGATGTGAGTATCCAAACACCCCATGTGAGGTGCTAGTATGTAATTTCCGTGCTTGTTATGACTTTTGGGGGGCTTATATGTGTTGTGGATTGTTCTAAACCAATGCTTCATGACCTTTAACTTATAAATTAATTGGCTAAAAGCACATTTGCTTGAAGACAAGCAAATACCAAGTGTAGGGATATTTGATAAGGTTTTAAAATGTACCTTTTTGAGGGGTCGTTTAAGCCCTTATTTGATCACTTTGTATCCGTTATTACTTAATATCATTCCTTTTCACTTTTTAGGTATCTTGAAGGCAAAATGTTGGAATGACACTTATCCGGAGAAAAGTAGCGAATATTGAAAGAAAATGGCCAAAGTCAAGAATCGAACACTCAAGGCTGCTGGGCCGAAGGGGCGGCGTCAGGTGTTAACTGCGACAAATCGCATCACTTTTGACGGCTTCGTAGCAAATTGCTTATTTACAAGTGACGGTATGGGGCTTTTAAAAGAGTAGGTCGTCATGGCTCGGACGACCTAGATTTGATCGAGGCGGCATCGAGAAGGGGCGGCGTCACTTGAAGCATAGTGGCGTCGTCGCAAGACTAACGTAGCCAAGACGAAACCTAATGACGGTGACCGGCGTCACAAATCAAAGGTGGCCGTGCGCCGAATGTAATCTTATATAGAATCGATTTTTTAGTTTTAGGTGTGTAGTCTTTTGGAGAAAAACCTAAACGAACCACATTTGTCTTATGCATTTTAGGGTTCTAAACCTATCTTACATCAAGATAAGTGTTTTACTTCATTAATTTAATATGTCTTCAATTAATTGTGGTATGCTTGCATGTTCTCCATGTAAGAGCTAATACTTGTTGTGTTTGCAGGGAATATGAAACTTAACTATTGAATATTGATTGGTTGTCTCTTATCTTAAATTTTAATGATCTAATGTAACGATAGGTCATCCGTTGTGTAGTGTGCGGATCTTTGTGAACCTTAGTTTATAATACACCTAGAGTTGTTGTCGGCTAAACCATCGAAGAGTACCTTGGAGTTAAGTTTATAAATCCTAGAGATTTTGTAGGCGATAACCTTTGGTAGTTTCGAAGAGTTAGGGACAAAGCATACCCTCGACCTTAGACACCGCGGCGATTAAGAATAAGGATGTGACAATTCAACCATCAATAGGAGATAATTAAGGATTAGTAAAACCTAAGTGAACACATCTTTAAACCATCATACGAGCCCACATAATTGGACATAGACTACCCTCACCTTAGTTAATTAGATAATTAGATAGTAGAAGTAATGGGGTAGAAATACCAACCCCGATCCAAACCACGAGATTTGTACCTTTTCATTTCTAAAAAACATAAAAAGATAAAAAAATAATCTTCCTCAACCCCAACCTTAGCGTAGTAACTTTTCACTAGCATTCCTATTCCTGAGAATGATATCAATTCAGTGACACCACTAATACTACACTACAACGATTAGGTTCCTTGCCTAGGGTGTTGAAAAACTTGCTTTCGACGAAAGGAAGTTCCTTTGACCCGACATGCCTGGCGTGGCGTGTCAGTGGTATAGTTATCTTAGCATAAGGCTGTCCATCCGAATATTCTTGGGTATTATAGATTTGGTTTCTGCATTTGTAGGGGCTTCATATGGTGTTTTATCTTCTAGGGCTTTCGTTTGGTACCTGGTGAGTATGTAAATGGCGTGCTGTGCAGCTAGCCCAAAAGTTAAAGGGTAACTTCATCGCTTCATCAAACTCCTAGTAGTTGATAACTACTTTGTCTCTCCTCTACTACTACACCATTCAACAGCGGTGAGTGTTGGGATATGAAAGTCTTGAAGATATCAAAGTCTTGAAGATATCAAATCTTGTAAGTTGCAAAATCTGGAAAAGTTAAAGACTCAAAGTACTGTTAAAGACAAAGTCAAAGAAATCTGCAATATGAAGTCAAAGTACTGCAAGAACAAAAAATTTGTTATATTAGTTTATGGAAAGAATTGTATTCTATGTTTAGATTACTTGTCATACAAGGTTATCAATTGTAAACCGACTAGGATATCCTTGAGCCTATAAAAGGACTCCTAGATTGGCATTAGAGATATGACTTACGATTTTAGAATTAGAGTTTTAGAGAAAGTTCAATTATCTTAGAGTTGTATTAGAGTATCTGCATAATAAGCAGATTTAGAGTTTATAATAAAGGTTATTCTTCTTAGCTTTGTTAAGTAAATTCCGCATACTTAATAAAGATTACTCAGTGTTTCTTTGTTAATAACTTAGGATTTATCCGAGGTTATTAAACCTTAACAAGCTAGTTAAGATAGTTTGATTAAAGTATATCGATACAACAAGTGGTATCAGAGCTTGTGTGGAAACTTTGACTAGGAAGAAACCCTACTTCAACTATATTCAAGATGTGTTGAAAAGTTGTTCCACCACCCTCAATCACCTCACTCAGAATTCCAATAATCAAGAAGGGAGAATATGATCTTTGGTGCATGAAGATGAGGCGATACATTGCCATCTGAGACCATGCTCTTTGGAATGTTATTGTGAATGGGAATGAAGTTGTAGGACCATTGATATTCTGGACAACCAAAAGCACCTAAACCGGTATTACCGGCAGCAACCTTAAGGAATCAAGAGGGCACTCAATATTCTCTTATCTGCCATTCGGATGGTCATCTTCTCAAGTTTCATGATGCTAAAGATGCTAAGCGACTCTGGGCTGCTCAAGACAGATTTGGAGGGAATGAAGCCTCAAAAAGATGCAGAAATTTGCTAAAGCAACAATTTGAAACTTTCACAGTTGGTGAAAAGAGAGTCTTGATCTTTGCATATGATAGGTTTCAGAATCCTCGACATGTTGGAGCTATACAAGGCAGAAGTATGAGTTGAAGATGCTAATTTGAAGTTTCTAAGGAGTTTGCCATCTTCATGGCATGTGATTGCTACAATGATCAGAGGACAACAAGATTTGGATGTCATGGACTTTGATGATCTATATCATCAACTTAAGGTGTATGAGCATGAGATGAGTGGTCAAACAAGTTCTAAGTCTCACATTATTGCTTTTCTATCATCTGAGAAGAAGGCCAGGTACTTCCAAAGTCTGCTTCTCAATCTTTGCTGTCTATACACCCCCCTCATATGTTCAGCAGGTCCTTAACTACCACTATGGCCTCAGATGTAGTTATGTGCTCCTTCTTTGCACAACAAGCTAGTTTAACTGTCACTTATGAAGAAGATCTAGCACAGATTGAAGAAGATGCACTTGAAGAAATTGATATCCGGTGGCAAGTTGCTATGATCACTGCAAGAATCAAAAAGTACATGAAGAAGACAGGCAAAAGCATTGATTTCAAACCAAAGCAGGGCATAACTTTTGACAAATCTAAAATTGAATGCTTCAATTGTCAAAAGCGGTCACTGCAGAGAGTGCTGGTTTGCTAAGTATCAAGCAACAGGACATCTGAAGCCAAACTTGAGCTTAAGGAAATTCCCATTCTTGAAACAAAGGCTTTGGTTGCTCGAGAAGTTATCAGAAGTTGGAGTGAAGAGTTTGATGATGAACGTGACTTCTGTATGGTAGCGATGGAAGATCAGATTGAAGACAGTGGAAGCATTGGATGATCTTGCTTTTGATATCGAACATCTTTGCTTTGGAATCGATGATGGCTTTGGAGGATTTGTTGGAGCAAGGAAAGTGAAGATGATCTGTTCAACTTCGCATTGGTGGCTACTTCACCAAATCAATCTCCTATCTCCGAGGTATGCTCAAATTGCTATGATTTTTATCATAAATTGCTTAGCAGTTATGTGATTGAGAGAGATAATTGTGTTAAGGCTAGAGGTAGCAGGTTATCAAATAACCTTAGAATCTATGGAAGCCAAAATTTTAGCACATGAAAATAATGAAGTAGCTTGAATTTGAAAAATATGCATAACGAGTTACAGTTAAAGCTTAGTGAATGGAAATTAAAGCTGTAAAATTCTGAAATTGAGAAATTAACTAAGGAAAGAGATGATTTGTTAGCTAAGTTTCTTTGCTTGGGGTGAGCAGTGCAATGCATGTTTCTTATGTTCAAAAGCGACAGCGAGCTTATCTTAAAACTGGATTAGGTTTTGGTATGGATTTTAGTAAGATAGAAGAAAACCAATCTAGTAATCGGGATGAAGGTGAGTATGAGGATATAACCACTAGTGATGAAGAACTCATTAATTATGTAGATACATCTAGTAATGATGGTTCATTAAGTGACTCACGTCCTGCATATAAGAAAGCTAATGATTATCATCTTTGTTCACATCCTCTTGGCATTCATCAACCCCTTAGGCACGATGTTTCTCGTTTTGGAATAGACAGTCTAGCGTTTAGGAAAAAGCTAGTTGCTAAATCTAGGTCAGAAACACCCAAAAGCTGTTGAAAGCGGTGTTCAAAATCAAAATACCTTTAAATCAAAGTCTTGCTCCACAGCGATACCTTCTTCAAAACCTTTTCAAAAGCGATCTTCTAAACCTTTTTGGGATAATTTTGGTCAAAACAAGTTTAATCACTCACCAAGAAGGAAAAATAATTTTGGGCATAGACATAGAAAATGTCACTTTGGCAGTATGGGTGGCGTGTTTTGTGTGTTATCCTCTCATCTAATTAAGGATTGTGAATATCACTCGAAATACCTTAGAAAATTTCCAAAGAACATGACGCCAACGAGAAACCTAGAGAGTACAAACCAGTTTGGACTAATTCAAATAGGGTTAATCACGGAAACTTCACATCGAGATCATAGATACCCATGAGAGAAGACCTTGATATCTCACATACTTTCCAAAATCTGTTAACTCTGAGAGTACTTTCACAAAGTATTGCTCGAGACAAAACAAGGTCTTGATCACAATACTTGGTATAGAAATTCTAGCCAATCTCACTATCAACCTATAAGGTATTCAATTCACATAGGAGATTTAGATCAGGAGGAACCAAGTGTTAAAGCAGAATGGGTTAAAGGGAAAATCTGCAGCGAGACAACAGATGCGTTCAACAAAAAGTGAATCGGATGTTTTTGCGACCAAGAAAATGCTAAAAATGCGGTGAAAGAGATTTATGTTGAAAAACCGAGAAAGTTTTGAAAATCCACATGCTAAGAATCAAAAGATAATTTTGGATCATCATTTGAAAGATAGTGGAATTACATACTCAAAGAATTTGAGTTTGTAACTCCACAAGGGAACCTAAGTCGATGTGGCTTGGGTTCCTAAAAGTTTCTAACTCTTTTCTTTATGTGCAGGGCAACCCGGAAGAGGAGCTTAAATATCATCTTATTGTGGATAGTGGTTGCTCTGGAAGTATGACAGGAGACAAAGAGATCCTGTCTGATTTTAGGAAGATTAGTGGAGGAAAAGTTGCATTTGGGAATGATCCCAATGGAGGAAGGATTACTGGGAAAGGAACAATTAAAGCTGGAAGAATTGATTTTGAAAATATCAGATATGTGAAGGAGCTTAAGTTCAACTTGTTGTCAGTCTCTCAAATTTGTGATAAAAGCATCTGTGTTATTCAGCGACACGAATGTCTCATCCTTTCCTCGACTTTAAACCTTTGATGATGACTTGGTAGTACTTAGAGTTCCAAGGACAAATGATGTGTATAGTTTAGACATGAAGAGTCTACATTCATATGGCACATCCACATGTTTGGTGGCTAAAGCAACATCAAGAGCACATCAATGGCATAGAAGATTGGGCCATGTTAATTTCAAGAATATCAACAAAGCGGTCAAAGAAATTTAGTTAGAGGTCTACCTTCAAAGACTTACAAGAATGATCAATCATGTTTGGCATGCAAGAAGGGTAAACAACACAAAGCTTCCTGCAAGAAGCTTGAGGAAAGAACTATTAGAGAACCATTGGAGCTATTACATATGGATTTATTTGGACATGTCTTTGTGGCAAGTTTAAATAAGAAAAAGAAATCTTGTTTGGTTATTCTGATGATTGTAGTAGATTCAGTTGGGTTTTCTTTATGGGTTTTAAAGATGATACTTTTGATGCTATCCGAACCGATTATTGCTCTTGAAAACCAATTGAGACTCAAGGTTAGAGGTATTAGATGTGACAATGGGAATGAATTCAAGAACAAACTTATGGATGAATTTTGTGCAAACAAAGGCATAAAATTTAGTATTGCAAGAACACCACAACAGAATGGTGTTGCAGAAAGGAAGAATAGGACTTTGATTGAAGCAGAAAGAACAATGTTAGCGATTCTCACCTACTATATTCAGGGCGAAGCTGTAGTAATCTTGTTATGTATGTAACGAGTCTCGGTCACTAAACCACAGATGAAGACACCTATGAATTGTGATGGGCACTAAACCCAACATTCGTTTTATGAAACCTTTTGGATGCCCTCTTACTATTTTAAACACTCTTGATAATCTAGGGAAGTTTGATGGCAAGTCAGAAGAAGGATATTTATTGGGTTATTGCACTAACAATAAGGGCTTTAGAGTATACAACAAAGTTACTAAGAAGGTTCAAGATTGTCTTCATGTTGAGTTTTTAGAATATCAAGACAATGAGAAGGTAAAGGTCGATTGGATGTTTGATCTTGAGATTTTATCTCCTTCAATGAATTATGTTCCTGTGAGAGAAGAAAATCAACCTATGCACAATGAAGAAGATATCCAATATATTGTTCATGATGTTCATATTAGACCGATCTGTTTCGCTAAAGATTCTGTAAGTACAAACCAAAGTACTGCTTTGTTCCTAAGCAAAATCTTGTTTCTTCAAAACAAAGTATTGTTGCACCACAATCCTCATTATCTGCTGAGGATCAATCTATTCAAGAGGAACTTAATCAGATGCTTCTCCAAGATGAATTAGCACATTCTTACGATGAACAAAGGCTTATGAAGAGGCAAAGAAGAACAAGGCTACAGAGTACTCTTACAGTACTTTGGACAGTACTTTTGAACAAAATCTTCTTTGCACAGTTATTGATACTTTAGATGATCTAGATGATCATACCATGCGGATTAGAAGATCCGATGATGAATTTGAAGATGAAGGTATTTTCCCAAATTCCAATGAAGGTCTTGATGTTACTAATTTAGATGATAATTATGAAGTTCCACAGTCTCCAAACTTAAGAACTCATAAGGATCATCCTTCTGATCAAAGCATTGGTCCTTCTACGGAGTCTTGACTAGACACAAAGCTAAGGGTTTCACAAAACCTCACAATGCTTTACTTTGTGTATAAACAAAGCAGGCTGAATCATAAGGACCATCAAACCTGTTTATTTACTTGTTTCATCTCTCAAGAAGAACCCAAGAATATTGCTCAAGCTTTGACTAAAGAAAGTTGGGTTGAAGCTATGCAGGAAGAACTTCTTCAATTTAAACTTCAAGAGGTTTGGATTTTATGTGATCTTCCAGATGGGAAGAGAGTTATTGGAACCGGTGGGTTTTAGAGTTAAAAGAGATGAAAGAGGCAATGTTATCAAAAACAAGGCAAGGTTATTTGCTCAGGGTTATAGCGGAGGAGGAAGGGGTAGATTATGATGAGGTATTTGCTCCTGCAGCAAGAATAGAAGCTATTAGAATATTTCTTGCCTTTGCTTCTTATATGGGCTTTCAAGTTTACCAGATGGATGTCAAAAGTGCCTTTTTTTATGGCAAGATTACAGAGGAAGTTTATGTCAAACAACCTCCTGGTTTTGAAGATCCTAAACATCCAAACAAAGTCTACAAGGTTGTTAAGGCTTTTTATGGCCTTCATCAGGCACCTAGAGCTTGGTATGAGAGACTCTCCACATTCTTATTGCAACATGGATATAGAAGGGGAGCTATTGACAAGACTTTGTTTATCAAGAGAAACAAGAAAGATATCATGTTAGTTCAAGTTTATGTTGATGATATCATCTTTGGGGCTACCAACAGTCCATGGTTAAGGAGTTTGAGGTGATGCAGAAAAATTTCAAATGAGTTCAATGGGAGAGTTGACTTTCTTTTAGGACTTGGTTAAGCGTCAAAAGGAAGGTATTTTTATCAGTCAAGACAAGTATGTTCCTGACATACTTAAGAAATTCAATTTTGATGATATGAGGCATTTACTACACCTATTAAATCTATCAATTCATTGGGTAAAGATGAAGATGGACACCCTGTTGAAGTCAAGCTTTATAGATCAATGATTGGCTCTCTTATATATCTTACTGCATCTAGGCACGATATCATGTTTGCGGTTTGTCTATGTGCAAGATATCAAGTCTCACCGAATCTCTCACATGAATGAGTTAAAAGAGTTTTCGTTATTTGAAACAACACCTAAGTTGGGGTTGTGGTATCCTAAAGAGTCACCTTTTCACTTAGAAGTTTTTTAGATAGTGACTATCTTGGTGATAATTATGATAGAAGATCCACCTGTGCGATGCCAATATCTTGGAAGAAGGCTAGTCTCACGGCAATGCAAAAAGCGGAGACAATTGCGGCAACATCATCTTGGCTGAATATGTAGCTGTGCCAAGTTGTTGTGGTCAAGTTTTGTGGATGCAAAATCAACTCTTGGACTATGGGTTCAATTTCAAAAATACTCCTATCAATATTGATAATGAGAGTACAATTTGTATTGTTAAGAATCCTGTGTATCATTCCAAGACAAAGCATATTCAGATTAGGCATCACTTTATTAGAGATTGTTATGAGCATAGGCTCATCAATGTAGTTAAGGTTCACACGGATGACAATGTAGCTGATTTACTCACAAAGGTTTTGATGTGTCACGATTCAATCACTTGGTCGTGAGCATTGGAATGATTAACTACTAAGCGTTTGGGGAGGACTATAAGGTGTTAGTATAGTCTGTGTATTGCTTGAGGGGAGGATGCTTGTTGATACTTAGTTTATATGAAGATATTTTGGCAAAGTACTTGTTTTCCTGAAATCTTGCTTGGGAAATCTTGCTTGGGAAAGTCGCTTATGTGGAAAATCTTGTTTGTCGTATTAAATCTTGTTCAACGGTAATATTGATGGGTAATTGATAATAACGGTATCTTTGTTATTATAGGTTGTGATTTTTCAAATCCTACCTATAAATAACTACTTTCCGATTTTCCCTCTCATCTTTTCCATACTTATCTCTCAATCACCATCTCTTTATTCTTCGATAAATTCATTATTGTGCTCACTTATTCAACAATGGCGAATCGTTTAACTGTTTCAAAGCACAATATGGTGGCTAATTTGGACAAGACTGAGGCGAATATAGCTTTTTATGATATTGTTGATTATCTTCTTGGTCGCCTATTAGTTATGCTCTTTTAGTTGAACGGATGTTATTGAAACATGGATTCAAGAATTTTGGGCTAATGCTAGAGATAACATGGAGGAGGATGTATATTATATTAGATCTGATTCTTTGGGCCGGACTATCAAGATTACAAGCCCTTCGAGAGATTTATTATTTGGAGATAAAGATGGGGCTATTCGATTTGACAAAAGCATGATTTGGGATACTTTTAGGAATCTTGGTTATGAAGGATCTTTAACGAGACAAACATTCAAGAAAGCATTATTCTGTCCTCAATGGAAGTTTTTGATTCATGTATTGCTTCATTGCATAAGTTCTAAAAGTACTTCTTGGGAGCAATTTGGGTCTAATATAGCATATGCAGTGGTTGGACTAGCTCTTGACGAGTGTTTAATTTTTCAAAGCTTATTTTGGATGGGATGCTATCACATATATCCTCTGGTCAAAATGGCTGATGTACCCAAGGTTTGTCTGAGTTTTCTTAAACAAGCAATTGGTGATGTTCCAAAACCTTTGTTTTTGTTATTGTGCAACAAGCCAAAATCTTTACATTTATGGCTAGGAGAAGTGCTTTGTTCAGAGGTGGAGATATTCCATTAACTTCTACAATGATGGAAGTTGTTCAAGCTGTACATAATGAAGCTGGAGAGGATGATGAAAGTGAAGCTCCGATTACGTACATGATCTTCTAAAGTTCTGTTTCTCAAGATGCTGCTTCACAAAGTCTTGCTTCTATTGAAGGTGCTGCATCTTTACAGTCTTGTTTCTCCAGCCCGAGATTCAGCGAGATTGAAAGAACACCTACTCCTTCTCCACAACATTACGTTCTGTTTAGGAAGAACATTCACATCTTCAAGGTGATGATCATACTATTCCTCGTGAAGGTTTGACTTTGATAATATGCTTTGACAAAGGGCTAGTTAGGTTGAATAATATTGTTGAGTCTCGCTAAGCGCTTAGGAAGTTGAGACGTAGGTATATCTGGTTAAGGAATTTTATTAAACCCTATATTCAAGGTTTCAATTTATGGATTAAAGAGGAAAACAAAGCGTCGTAAACAACTTGAGAAAGGAATTCAAGCGAAAGAAGGTTCCTAAATCATCTTACATCAACTGGGGAGGAATTTAGGAAAATTTGAAAGAAGATGTTACAAGAAGAAAGAATCGTATGAAATCTGTAGAAAAGATTATTTGGTCGAGGAAGTGCAAGTTCAAAGATCTTGATATTCAAATCTTGAACATCAAGATATAAGTTTTCAAGATGCTGATGTTCAAGATGCTTGATTCAAGGTCTTGAACATCAAAGTCTTGATTTTCATGAAACATCTAGGAAAGAAGTAATAACTCCAAGGGTATTGAATTTTGAAGAAGAAGTTTGGTCCTACATTTGTTATAGAAGAAGAGGAATCCACATTCATACCTATTTATTACGCTAGTGATGATGAAGTAATTGCTACAATATTAGATTTATCACAACCAAGAGGAGGGTTACTATTAGAGATGTACAAGAAGAAGAACAACCAAGAGCTTCTCAACCGCTATTGATCCTAAGACAAAGGGAAGGTATTACGGTTGAAACAAAGAAAAAGAAACTCACTTTGGCCGAACTTAGAGCAATTGAAGTTGCTAGGAATGAAGCTGCTGCTAGAAAAGTTCAAGAAGAGTTAAATGCTAAAGATAGAAAGAACAGGAAGCTCAGAAGCTCTGAATAGAAGCGACTCAAAGGTGCAAGATGAATTAGATCTTTGAAACTCTTGAACCTTTACAGTCCACACTGTTAGATTTATGCCAAGAAGACCTAATTTAGCTAAGGACAGGAATGCTATGATGGCTTATCTGAAAAGTCAAGGGTATAAAGGATTACAGAAGTTTAATTATCTTGAGATGAAAAGATTATATGATACTGCTAGGGAGGATTATAAGAAGAATGTTGCAGGCATCAAAGATTTTAGAGAAGAAGCTACGGATTTGAAGCTGAAAAGAAGAGTTTAAAGAGAAAAGAAAAAGCTGAATTCTGAGATGTTCAGTTTTCAAAGAAAGAAAAGGTAGAATTAAGATCTGAGACTAGTGATGAATTGAAGAATTATCTCAGAGTGGTAGATTTTGATTATTCAAAAGAAGATGATGACATGAAGATGAATAGATCAAAGATCAGTGTTTTTAAAGTTGTAAAATCCAAGAATGGAGATTACATGATTTTTCATAAAGAAGATGAAAGCTTCAAAGGTTTCAAAAGGCTATGGATTTCTTGCATATTATAGATAGAGTAGACTTATTCTACTTATATCATGTTGTGAAGGCTTACTTTGAAAATAATCCATTGGAAGGGATTGGTTTGGTTTTACATGGTGATCTAATAACTATATGGGAAGCTGAAGAAAGAGCATGATATACGGAAGAATCAAGAAAGCTGAAATAGTTTCTTGGAGATTCTTTGAAGAATCTGGAGTTCATGTTTTGGAGCTGGAAAATGGAACAATGATACACATGTTTGCAGAAAGAAGATATCCTCTCACAGTTGAGCTCATGAGAAGAATGCTAGAGCATGGATTGGAAGTGGAAGAGGATAATGAAACTGCTTGCATGGTTATCAACTTGTTTATCAACTGGACTACCATTCTTTGAGAATGATTAATAAGCTGGTATGCATTTTATTTGAATAAATACTTTTGATATATCAGTACTTTTATTTAAAGTCGCTGCGATGAAACATTACTTTCATCAAAGAATCTTGTTCTTTGAACTAAACCGTTAAATAAATTTTAGAAGAAACCTTGTTGCTAACTAATAAATATTTTGAAATAAAGGTTTAGTAAATGGTTTTGTGATGATAACATCAATAGGTTATCAATCCACCATGGTTACAAAAGGATTGACTAATCCATGAGCAAGCGGCTCGGTAAAGATATATCAAATCCGTTTTTAGTTGACAACTTGCTAATAAGTTGGATGGTATTCAACTCACCATATCGGTAATGTGAAGAGTTGGCTAGCCCACAAGAAAATGGCTTGTGGTAAAGGTTGTGGAAAAACCATTATTGGTAATTAGTTCACCATTAGATAGAAGAACTAACTAGTCCAGAAGGGTACGGCTTTTGGTAAAGACAAAACAAATCTGTTGATGGCTGGTGGTTTGCTAAAAATCATATGGTTATCAATGTACCATGGTCTTACACACCAAAACATTTGGCTACTTCAGAGATAATGGCTTTGGTAAAGAGTTCTAAATCCATTAATTTTTCAATGATTCACTTAAAAGTGATGAGAATAGTATGCAACTTAAACTGAATTAAATGTACAAATTGTCATATGTTCTTTGTGTTCTTTGAAAAGATGGAGCTTGCGGATCTTTGCTGTAAAGAGAACAATTCTAAGAGATACTTTGACAAGAGCGGATGTTACAGAGATAAAGCTTAAAGACTAAGAAATAATCCGTCTTTAAAAGATGAAGCTGTTAAAGATATATTCACAAAGGAACTTGAAGTCAAGCAAGTAGAATTCAAGTTAGGGGAGGATTATTGGGATATGAAAGTCTTTGAAGATATCAAAGTCTTGAAGATATCAAAGTCTGTAAGTTGCAAAATCTGGAAGAAGTTAAAGACTCAATCTTTGTTAAAGACAAAGTCAAAGTACTGCAATATGAAGTCAAAGTACTGCAAGAACAAAAGAACTGTTATATTAGTTTATGGAAAGAATTGTATTCTATGTTTAGATTACTTGTCATACAAGGTTATCAATTGTAAACCGACTAGGATATCCTTGAGCCTATAAAAGGACTCCTAGATTGGCATTAGAGATATGACTTACTATTTTAGAATTAGAGTTTTAGAGAAAAGTTCGATTATCTTAGAGTTGTATTAGAGTATGCATAATAAGCGATTTAGAGTTTATAATAAAAGGTTATTCTTCTTAGCTTTGTTAAGTAAATTCCGCGTACTTAATAAAGATTACTCAGTGTTTCTTTGTTAATAACTTAGGATTTATCCGAGGTTATTAAACCTTAACAAGCTAGTTAAGATAGTTTGATTAAAGTATATCGATCCAAAAGTGAGTATGGTGCTGTCAATTGTCTTTCTATTCCATTCTCCTGACAGTATTTGGTGAATTCATGTGATGTAAATTCACCCCCTCTATCAGTTCTTAGCATCTTTATTTTCAACTTCAACTTTGATTCAATCTGCTGTCTAAATTCTTTAAATGTCTTTGAATGCTTGATATTTCGAAGTTAGAAAGTAAGCCCACATGACGTGTCTTTTGATCATCTACTAATAAGAAGATGAGCTTCTTTCGAGAGTGTGTGGGGCTGGACTTATGGGACCACAAAGATCTCCATATACTAAGTCCAACGGGTTCTTCGATCTGAATTTAGCTTGATTTGGAAAGGGTGTTCGGCGTGTTTTCCTAATAAACATGCATCACTGATTTGTCTGCATGATTTATTCTCATTATTCCATCCACTATACCTTTTCTTGTCATCTTGTCTATTGCGTCAAAGTTCAGGTGACCTAATCTAGCATGCCATAACCATGCTTGGTCATCCACGTTTGCTAAGAGACATATAGGTTTTCGTTATGTAATCTATCTTGTAAAGTCGATTCTTAGATCGTTCTACTTTCATCAACAACTTCTTATTCTTATCATACAAAGTGATAGTTTCCATCCATGATGATCTTGCAACCTATTTCTGTAAGTTTTCCTAGACTAAGTATGTTGCTTTTGAGGTTTGGAATGTAGTAGCGTCAGAAATCATCTTACATTTGTAGGTTTCTACATCCTAATAATATTGAACCTCTACCCTTTATCTCCACATACGATCCATCTCCAAAATGAGCGCGATCGGTAAGTTTTAGTCAATATCCTTAAAATGGCCTTTGGTGCCCATCATATGGTTACTTGCACCATTGTCTAAATACCATATGCTAGCATCTGTTGTATATTTTCGGGGTTGTACTTGTTCTTCATTTAACAAGATTTCTTCAGTTTCGTGTGTAGCCATTAATAATGATGGTTCATCGTCTTCTAAGATAAGGTTTGATTGTTCCTGAGTTGTTGGTGGATTTCTACAATTTCTCTTGAAATGTCCTGGTTTCCCGCAATTGAAACATTTAAGTTTCTTTTTATCCCACTCGCCTTTATTCTTATTGTGAGTTGAATTTTCTCCATTCGAGTTATCTCTATTTCCTTTATTTTGCCAATTTCCTCATGAATAGTTTGATCTACCTCTATATTTAGTAAATCGTTTCTTATTTCTCGAGTGTTCGCCTTGTCGAATAATAGGTTATCTTGGCTCTACTTCTCCTCCCTTTCGGGTTTTATTCTCTCTTTGAATGTAAGTCTTCGGCGATCTCATCTAATGTAATGTTGTCGAGATCATTCGTCTGTTCTATGGATGCTACTATTTGAATGAACCTATAGGGTGTGGAATCTAATAGTTTTTAAATACTAAAAGTGATTCATCCAACGCTTTTCTAATTCTTTAGTCTTCGTAAGTAGCCGTTTAGTTTAATTTTGTAAATGCATCCACCGTTTCATCTTCCTTCATCACGAAGGGTTTGAAATCAATCATGATGATGTAACCGTGCTTGTTGCACTTTCTCTTCTCCAACGTGTCTCTTTCTTAGTGAATCCCATAATTATTTTACCGTTTTGCAACTTGCTACTTGTAAGATCACATCTTCGGTCAATGCTTAATATAAAAAGGCCGTCGTTGCCTTATCCTTCTTATCATCTACTCGCGTATTTTCCTTAGGTTCTATCGCTTCCCATAAACCTTGTGCTTCTAGTATCACCTTAATTTGTATAGTCCAAACTGTGTAGTTTGTGGGTTTGAGTTTAGGGCATTGATCTTGCCATTGGGGTTATGGGTTTTGGTCTGATGTTAGTGTTATTATAGATCCTTTGGGCATTTTGATAGTGCTTATGATCTTCACTTTCTAATTCGTATGGGAATTCTAACTAAGTATGGTATTCTTAATACTACGGGAACAAAAATAGTTATCCGGGAAACTAATAGTACGGGACCAATATAAAGTTCTCGGGATTTCCTAATAATATAAAATATCGATCTATACTATCTAAAGTATAAAAGAAATCCAAAGTTTGAATTTGTGACCTCGTTGTTATGTTAAACACAATCATATTCCCACTTGTGTGTCGGTACTTGAGTGTAATACCAACCACGTTCTTTCTTTCCCACGTACACTAAATTGATTCGCGTACACCCTTCTTTGATGTTGTCGAATAGATTTTTCAATAACCACACTTTCACCACATGATCTTCTTTTCTTTCCTTTTTGTCGACTTGAAATAAGCGTGCCCTAGATCTCTTGGTCTCGGGTTTCTTCTCGGTAAAACAACAAAGGTTGTTGTTTTGTTGTTTTTTATTTCAAGGCTTATTCGAACACAAGTATCCAAAATACCTTTCGGTATTTTATTCAAACAAGCATATTTGCTTGTTTTTTTCTCTACTATTAAGATAGTAGTATTAAAACAAGGAGAGCGATATGCTTGTATCCTTGTTGTCCTCGTTGCTTGTCCGCGTTCCACAATACCCTTTTCTGTTCACACCGTATGTTTCACAACATAAATACCTCTCGGTATTTACAAGTAACAATTGATCAGATTGTTTTCTTTCGTTGTTGTCCTTGTATTGCTAGCGTGCCTTCTCCAAAACAATCTTAGATTGTTTTTCTATTCGGAATACCTTCTTAAATCTCCAAGCAACTTCCTTTTTTCTCTTCTTGTATATCTCGTATATATATATATACAAGGTATCCTTCTTGACGTCTTTCAATTCTTCTTGTCACGTTATATTTATGACAAGGTATCCTTCTTCTTCTTGTTGTCGTGTGCAAGGCACCAACAAGGTACTCAAACAATTGTTCTTCTTTCTTTCTTCTTACGTTTCTACATTACAAGTATCAAGCGAATCGAGCACCACAATATTTTGGTCCTTTTGTTTGAATTTCTACACAAAGTACGATTAGGTGCACTACTTTCCTTGCGTCCTAGTTATCCAAGCAGCGTATGTATGGTTTATATGTTGCGTATTCTTCTTCCTGAAACAAGGTTTCATCGTCTTTTTTTCTTTCTGGTTCCCTTCTAGTCTCGATAAGTTTTCTGAGTTTGTGATACTTCTCGTTAACAAGGTTATGATGATTGTAATGGTGTAACGAGTGTGTAAACAAAGGCTCTTGATGCTAAATGTTGGTCCCAAATGTGTGAGTCGATATGAAATGCAAACAATAATAAACTTGAATAACTATAAATCGTCCAACGTTGTAACATTTACATGTACACATATATATACTAAACGAATGGGTATGTCCAAACGTTGTACCGGTTCATGAGTAACCGTTTCTAACCGTCCATAACCGTTTATAACTGAAAAACGGTTATAGTACTAACTATAACTACTATTAACCGCTTGGTGGTTTAAAACTATGTAATGACCAAGTTTGGTCCTTGTCATTTGAAGCAATGTCGAGATTATAGTTTACATTGATCTACTTGTTGATCGATATGAACCCTTACTCAAAGGTGAGCACATGATGCTAATTATATATCAATTTATATCATCCCACCAAACCTCCTATTATGTAACTAGGATTATAACTATTGCGTTTTGCAGTAGGTTTATCAAGAATCTGTTATTCGGTATAGTAAAAATTAGTTATAGGTCCCGATGCTACAAAATTTAGACATAAAACGTTGGCTGATGATAACATCAAATAGTCCTAAATATTAAATGTCAATTTCCCCCGATAATGCTTGTAATTTATATCATTAATATGGATTTACGCTTGTTTTCCATTATTTTCCACTTTCAGGTAAATTACGTGCATTGGAGCTAAAGAGAGCAGGCTGAGATATCTAAAGATTTATCACATATGCTACTTTGAAGAATTCTGGCGTAACTCGTCTCACATTACAAGTAACTATTGCGTGACTCGAGAAAATCAACATATATGCTCGAAGGTTAAAATCTTCCCAAAGGTTCTGACAGTAACTATATTAGGTCAAATGAGGTTCAAGCCGTGATACTTACGTTACATGTCATGCATCTATTACGGCGTAAGGAGTTTATTGAAGACTACTGGTACGTAACCACTCATTAGGTTCGCCGTAACCCGCAGATATAATGCAAAATACAAAGAAATAGAAGGTTCTGGCCAACTCTTATATTAGTTACTCCGTAACCCGGATCACAACCTATAATACCCCCGAATTCCGGCATTTCTAATCATTCCATTTCACACACAACACTCGAGAGACGTGGGAAAAGCTCAAAGCGGTCTAGAAGAGCATACAATTTGTCTCCAGGAGAAATCACTCCCCACGATAAGCATTAGCGTTTTATATTTCTTTTACTTTCAATTCATGTATTTTGTACCTTTGAATATTGAATTGGTTTGCATGATTAATATGAGCGACTAAGCACCTCTTGGTGCTGGCCTAGTTATGATTCCTTAATTGTTTTGTTTGTGTTTACTTTACTTTCGTACAATTATTTCTAAGTGTATACATGCATAGTTTATTGGTAGCCACACTTGGTTCGGTAGTTTTGAATGGCGGTAGAGGCCAATTGCCTAGGAGATATGACCAATTGACCCTAGGTGAGCGGATTGAGACGGGAAGGGAAAGATATGACCAACTGATGACCCTTTCTACTTGTGTGATTTGACCAACTAATCACCTATCGTTTGGATGAACTTAGAATTAGGGGTCGTGTCTAAGTTCTAATGGCGGGCATTCACTATTATAAATCTAGCATGTTGCGGTACTTAATGACTTGGCAGGGGACCAGGGAACAACAGGACTTATGAGGGAACCCTGATTTCTCCTGGTGGCATCTTTCTGATAGGTTAGGGAATTGACCAAATCTTTGTCCTCTGCGACTTTGACCCCACGGTAATTAGTAAGTAGGCGTAGACATAACTAGCTAGGAGGATTAATAGGTTAGCACCACTCTCCTCATGATTTCCCTTTATCATTTATTTGCTTTTATTATGTTTTATTCTGCATTAGTAGCTTAATTAATTAAATCCCTATCGAAACTATTATTAATTTGTGACACCTAGACTTAGTAATAATCCATCACACATAGCTCTTGGGACGACCTCGACTTTATAGATTACTACACTACACACGACCGGGTACACTGCCCGTTAGTGCACTAGGGTAGACCATAGGTATAACGAGACTTTATAAATATTAAAACTTGGTCAGTAATACCTGCATCAAGTTTTTTGGCGTCGTGTCGGGGTGCTATTTTAGGATTTCATATTAAGTTTGTTTTAATTTTCTTTCTTAAAAATGTCGGATACAAGACTCAAGCTAGAGGCCTTTTACGCACCCCATTCGACGACCGGAGCAATTTCGGAGAAGGAAAGTTTACTCTCCGGTTCCTATTCACAACATCTTCTCATTTTATGAATCGGACCGGTCTGCCTTGAACGGAGGTCATCAATGAAAATAATATCGATGACCTAACTATGGGCGATATTTGGACGACCAATGAGAAGCTGCCAACAGCTTCACAAAGGATTCTCACACTAAAAAATACTCTATTCCAGATCATATTATTCGAGAGTTACATGAACTTAAGTTTTAGGCGAAGATGAAGACGTTGATCCGTAGAAGAAGTTCTCCACTTATCCTCTCTTTTCAACGTCGAGAATACTCAGAGCTATTCATCCTTTGCAAGGATTTTTCCTATAACTCTTTAAGGACGAAAAGATGGTATAATAAACTCCCTAACGATTGTAAAGGAGCATGGGATAAACTTAGAAAAATTAGATCCGCAATTTTGCCCTCATTCAAAAATAGCTAAGGTTCTTGGAAAAATCTATCAATTCGTTCAGGTTGGAGAAGAAACGCTTTACCAAGCGTGGGATAGATTTAATGAGCTACTCTACCGATGCCTTACCCATGATTTAAACAAACATCAGATCGTCTACGTCTTCTATTGTGGGATTAATGCGCAAACACGAGAACTTCTCGATTCACCAAGACCTATTCCTAGCATGACTCCTGACCAGGCCCTGGAATGTATTCAGCGGATTTTTATACATTGCTACAAGTGGCACATGGATACGAGTGGGGACCAGAGACAATTTCGATCATAAGGTAATGAAGATAATAACAAAGCAAGAATACAATTATGGGAAATTTTGAAAAGCGGAGGTTAGAAAAGAGGCGGCGGGGTCGAGAGGTTAAAAGCGTGTTTGGGACCAAAACGGGAGCGATCTTGAGAAAAATTCTTGACCACATGGAATCAAGAAACGAGATGATAGGATTGAAAATTTGATGAGAACATTCGTGGATAATATATCTCTCTCTAAAATTCACGATGATAGGATTAAGAGATTGGAGAGTGTTAGCTCATGTTAGAAGCCATCTCGGATTATCTAGCAGCTCGGGAGGAGAAGTTTTCCACCTGTAGAAACTATCCTTGAAGAACCTATGACTTTTAGGAAAAGGTTAAGAGACGAATCGGCATGGAAGAAACCATTCTTGGACCAGAGACTTTACCGGTAAACTTACCTATCAATAATTCTATTTATACTAATCAGGATGATATTCGAGGAATTAAGCATTGATGAGACAATTCACCTCAACGAAAGATGTTCAGCGGTTTTGAGGAACAAGCTACCACAAAAGGAAAAAGATCCTGGATGTTTCACTCTCCCTTGCTTGATTGGGAGTCTAAACATGTGTAATGCCCTTCTTTCGATCTTGGAGCCGATATGCATAATGCCTCGTTGATGTTTTTGCATATGGGGATTGGTAACTTGACCAATTTGAAAATTGAAATGGCAGATCGATCTATGCAATCGCCATTGGGCATCGTTGAAAATGTGTTAGTAAAGATTAAGAAATTCCTTTTCCCAGTAGATTTTGTGATTCTTGAAATTCCGGAAGACAACAGAATACCAGTCATTTTAGGTAGGCCTATGCTTGCCATTGTCCATACTAAGGTGGATGTCTTTGCTGGAAAGTTGACTCTTGAAGCTAATGGAGAAATTGCTACTTTCAGACCTAATGAACATTTGTCTACCCCGGAAAAGGTATGCGCAATTGACCCTGTAAGGCGTTTTGGTGAAGCTTTAGAAGAATTTCTTAGCGACCCCCCGGATCCTGGAGAGGTTGACTCGGGGAGAGATTTTGATGTTTTCGTCAATTTTGAGGAAGAGGATAACTTAGGATTGAGTGCTGAAGACCTCTCAAGTGACGTCGAAATGGCCCATTATCAAGATAACTCTGTTAAGGCATTTTCGGAACCCAATCAACCTAGATTTCATGAGGTAGGAACCCGCATACATCATAGAAACCCCTATTATCTCAATATCTCATGCAAAATCGGGTTCATTGACTTCCACCCATTTATTGACACTACTTCCCCAGTCAATATCATGTCAAAAGAATGCTACAACCGAGTTATGAAGAAAGAGTTAGAATATAAGGGGAATAAATTTCTTGGGTTTGCAACTAACATCCTTGTCTTCGTTGGAACTCATTCATTTTTTGTAGACTTTATGGTTCTAGACGACGTAAGTGAATTTGTGGAGGATGGACTTACGGGAGTAATTTTAGGGAGACCTTTTCAGGAAATGTCGGGTTTAGATAAAAATGAAAAAGAAGGGTTAGTTTGGTTGAAGATTAACGATGATAAGACTATTTTCAAAATGCCGAGAACGATCAAGAACTTTAAAAATTGGACCAAGAGGCAGTTGAGCCAAGCTCAACCGCTGCTCGATATCAGTGAGGAGGACAAAGAAAAAGGCATTGAGCACCCTTACCAGAAAATCAAGAGTTTCTACTCGGGCTGTTTAGAATTGGGAAATGACTACAAACGGGATGAGAATTTGGTAAGTTGGATCCAGCGTGGAGATTTCCATATCCACGAAATGACCAACAAGCACTGGTATCCCCGCGGATCTGTGTTGAAACCACGATCCGGACTCAACTAGGGTATGAGTGATATCAATTGATTGAATGAAAACAGCGGAATAATGATAACACAATCAACATCACTAATAATGTTTTCTTTATTGAATATAAAAACTACTACAACTATTACTAATATACACACGCTATAATCGTGTGTTTAGACTCTCATTAGGAGATTACTATGAAATGAAATAAAAGAGATGATGGAAAAGGATGATCTGTAACTAGATGCCTACCCTCTTTATATAGGAGACGAAGGTTACAAAAACCCTAGACATAGCTTACTAGCAAAGCTACTATTAAATTATCTATAAGGCCCTCATTGTTTCTTCTTTCTTCATTCTTGCTCGTTTTTTAATCTGCAATTCCCAACACTCTGAGTCTAACTTAAAGACTCATAAATAAAGAAAAGTGCTCTTTCGGGAGACAACCCGAATTATCCGTTTCTTTTATTTTATTTCTATTTCTGTTGGGTTTTGTGTTTTCTAACTATTTTTGCAGGAAACGAGGAAGTAATTGCTGCTGCAGTTTGCTGATCTGAACAGAGTTAAGGCGTAACTCATCTTGGTGATTACGCCGTAACCAACCTTTTAAGCGAAGTTCTTGACGCATTACCAATTACGGCGTAATACCATCTGAGTGGTTACGCCGTAACCACTCGCCTTGCAGCTTATGTCAGGTTTTGCCAGTTACGGCGTAACTCCCTCAAAAGAGTTACGACGTAACCTTCCTTTGCTGTAATTCTTTCATTTTAAAACACAATAACCTTGTATTAGTATTTTAAATGAACTTTGTGGGTGTGTTCCCTGTAAACCCTCACGAGAGTTCACTTGTCCACTTAGGACACCAAGTGGTTTAAAAGGCTTGTTGCATATGCTAAATGCAACCGTGATTCTTACGAAAGTGAGTTAGGTTTGTTTTTCATTCTTCATTTTTCAATTTGTCTTTTTAGAATTATATTTGTCGGTAGTGTGATTTCAGGGATTGAAGTTTGTTCATGATGCTTATACGAAGGCACGTCTCTTTTTCGTGGGCCTTCCTTCTTTATGGAGCAACTTTCAGGGAAGTTCTCGCTCTAATTCTACTTTTCTCTTCACCTTTATTTAATGCTTAGTACAAAAGGTACTATGTACAATTCAAGTGAGGGGACGGGAGTAGAATTATCTCTTGAACATTATTTCGCCCTCATTTTTCTAGTTTATTTTAAAAAATTATGCCATTTTTATAATTTTGACATGTTTTTCTTAACCTAACTAGATTAGACCTTAGCCGAGCACTTACAACCCTTGATATATATGGTGAGATTAGCCTTATCCGTTTCCAATATTTTACCCCAAATCCACCAAATTATGAGTGTGCTGGTAGCTTGTAAACTTTAGAACTTGGCCTTTGCATCATTTCAAGACCATAGACGAGGTATGTTGAGTTAACTCGATGTATTTGGACTTTTCAGTTTTAGAAGGCAATATTATAGGATTATCACCCAAACAGCCTACCATTGTGTGTCTATCGATTAGTCACCTCGACTTCTCGACCCCCATGTGAAACCCTTTTGTTGCACTCATCTTTAGTGCAAGATACCCCTAGATACACCCTTCTGAGCCATTCCTTTCATTTTGTTAACCCGATATATTGTTTCGATACACCTATACACCTTAGCCTACCCTGTAGTCTTTATTTGTGATTGGGAAGTCATCATTTGCCTAAGTTCAAGGTTCGAGTGGAAAGGTTCGGAAATCACGCTTTCATCGACAACATTCCTGAAGATCATTGAAGACCCCCCGAATTCCCATTGTTCATCTCAAGTGGGGGGATATTATGTTATGTTATTATTGTTATGTTGAAAAAAAAAGAAAAAAAAATGAAAAATAGTTGTTATGATATTGTAAAGTGCGATGTAATAAGCACTGTAGTATGAGCTTTATTGATTTAGTATCGAGGAGGCCACCTCGGTCACATTTGAAGATTGGAGTTGGTAGTTTTGCCAGCTGTTGGAGAAAAGGTAGTGTGCCCATCACAACGTCCTCTAATGACACATCTACCTTATATTTCATGATCCGGTTTCTTGACTTCAAAGCTTGCACTTTGGGCGGATGGTAAGTGGTGATGACTTGGTTATATATTTAGACTCCCTGCTTGTTTTTTATTTTACACCATTTATATATCCCATGTCTTATCCTACCCTTTAGTCATGAAGCGTGTCTAGGTGACGCAGCAAGCAATCTTTGGTGTCTTGGTCATGGATTTGGTCATGTATCATTGATTTTGTCCACTTCGCCGTAACATGTTAGTAATGACGAGTCACCCCTTAACCTTTGTCGTGTCTACCCATATTGCCTTAGAGAATTGCTTAGCCCTTAACTCTAGTGGTGGAGATTTGTGTACCCGCCAAGCTTATGATAGAATACATGCTATGACTGTGCTATTGAGTGATCACCCCGAAATTGACACTTAGAATAGTTGAGAGATTTGAGTGTTTTTTTTTCCCCTTTCGTGAGGTGTTCGGCTTTGTTTTATTATAGCATAAGGGATTTATAAACTTATATTTTCTAGGTTATGGGAGATATCTTTTTAGGAATCTTTCTAATAAGGTCTACTTGAGGGCAAGCAGAGTTCAAGTGGGGGATATTTGATAACATCAAATAGTCCTGAATATTAAGTGTCAATTTCCCCTGATAATGCTTGTAATTTATATCATTTATATGGATTTACGCTTGTTTTCCATTGTTTTCCACTTTCAGGTAAATTACGAGCATTGGAGCTAAAGAGACGCAGAACTGGAGAAATATCTAAAGATTTATCACAGTATGCTACTTTGAAGAAGTTACAGCGTAACTCGTCTCTCACATTATGCCGTAACTATTGCGTGACTCAGAAAATCAACTTATCAGAAGGTTACAGCGTAACTCTTCCCAAAGGTTACGACGTAACTATATTAGGTCAAATGAGGTTCCATGCCGCTGATACTTACACCGTAAGTACTGCATCTATTACGACGTAACCGAGTTTATTGAAGACTACGGCGTAACCACACATTAGGTTACGCCGTAACCAGCAGATCTAGTGCAAAATACGAAGAAATAGAAGGTTACGACCTAACTCTTATATTAGTTACTGCCGTAACCAGATCTGGCCTATAAATACCCCACGAATTCCAGCATTTCTAATCATCCCATTCCACACACAACACTTAGAGAACATGGGAAAAAGCTCAAGGCAGGTCTAGAGGAGCATACAGAGCTGTCTCCAAGGGAGAAATCACTCCCCTACGATAAGCATTAGCATTTTATATTTCTTTTACTTTCAATTCATGTATTTCGTACATTTGAATATTGAATTGGTTTGCATGATTAATATGAGCGGCTAAGCACCTCTTGGTGCTGGCCTAGTTATGATTCCTTAATTGTTTTGTTTGTGTTTACTTTACTTTCGTACAATTATTTCTAAGTGTATGCATGCATAGTTTATTGGTAGCCACACTTGGTTCGGTAGTTTTTAATGGCGGTAGAGGCAAACTGCCTAGGAGATATGACCAACTGACCCTAGGTGAGCGGACTGAGACGGGAATGGCAAAACTGACGACCCTTTCTACTTGTGCGATTTGACCAACTGATCACCTATCGTTTGGATGAACTTAAGAATTAGGGGGTGCGTGTCTAAGTTCCTAACGGCCGGGCATTCACTATTATAAATCTAGCATGTAGCGGTACTTAATGACTTGGCTTAGGGAACCAGGAACAACAAGACTTATGAGGGTACACCTGACTTCTCCTGTGGTGGCATCTTTGCTGTTAGGTTAGGGCGAATTGACCAAATGCTGTCCTATCGACTTTGACCCCACCTGAAGTAATTGGAAGTAAGTAGACGTAGACATAACTAGCTAGGAGGATTAGTTAGGTTAGCACCACTCTCCTCTACTGATTTCCCTTTATCATTTATTTGCTTTTATTCTGTTTTATTCTGCATTAGTAGTTTAATTAATTAAATCCCTATCGAAAATATTATTAATCTGTGACACCTAGACTTAGTAATAATCCATCACACATAGCTCTTCGGATGACCTCAGCTTTACCGATTACTACACTACACACGACCGGGTACACTGCCCGTTAGTGCACTAGGGTAGACCATAGGTATAACGATACTTTATAAATATTAAAACCTGGTCAGTAAAACCTGCATCAGCTGACGTTATATTTTTAAATTAAATTTCATTTGTAGCTGTTGATTGGATTGGAATGTATGGTTTTTTTTAATCGGATGTATGATTTCATGCAATGATGTGTTCATATGCAAAGTTTTGCTCCATTTGTTTATGATAGTATAGTGCAGAAATATGATAAATATAAAGCGAACAGAATATCATAGATGAATCAATCAATCTTAACTAGATTCAACTGAATCCAAAAGATTAAGAACAAACAAGTAATTCGTAACTGAAAGATTTGATTACAACCAAAAGTTTTACACAATGATTATCAAAGTGACAATCGCAGGAAAAGAGAAATACAAATGATATAAAACACAGTACTAGTGTCGTGTGTTTGAGAGAGATGTAAGAGATGAATGTCTCTGTTATGTATTTTAGTAGACAACTAATAAGGTTTATATAAACATTAGGGTTATGCCTAGTTACAACTTCAGTCCTCCAACTTTATATCTTAATAGATATGCTCCCTACGGCTTTTATTAATGCACCCGTCATAAAGTAGAGTCATGTACTAATGCTAATCATACAATGAGTTCACAGAATGAATAATGGGGTTTAACACTTAGATTGGGATACATAATTTAATACACCCCCTCAATTTAAGTGTTAAACAAGTCTAACATGTAGAGGCCTTTCAATAGTTTGTCATGTTGGTCTCCAGGAAGGCCTTTTGTAAACACGTCTGCAAGTTGATTTGCAGACTCACTTTTGAGTGGTTTGATTAAACCACTCACACTTTTTCCCTGATAAAGTGAAGGTCAATTTCAATATGTTTGGTCCTTTCATGGAAATCTTGGTTAGAAGCTATCTGAATAGCAGCTTTGTTATCACAAAATAATGACACATGAATGTCAGTTTTTATTTCCAAGTCTTTAAAGAGATTTAACAATCACATAACTTCACATGTAACAGAGGCTAATGCTCTGTATTTAGTATCAGCTGATGATCTGAGTACCACAGATTGTTTTTTGATTTTCCAAGTAATGGCAGAGTTGCCCATAACCACAATAAAGCCAGCGACAGATCTCCTAGTGGCTCTGCATTTTGCGTAATCAGAATCAGAGTACCCCATAAGGGTGTGACTCTGATTTTTTGAAATAAAGATTCCTTTTCCAGGAGAGTTGTTTAGATATTTAAGAATTCTGAAATCAAGCTTTAAGTGAGAATTCAAAGGTGAGTGCATGAACTGACTCAAGGTATAGACAGTGATAGCGGTGGATGTAACTTCCGAAAGAAGTTTTACAATCCTCCTAGGAAGTGTACCTAACCGTTGTAGTGTAGTATAGATAAGACTCAGGGGATTAATCGTTCTCTAGGAGAATAGTGTTGGGAAAATCGAGATGTTTGACGAATAGGTCTAAAGTGAGGGATGATTCTTTTTATATTATTATATTTTATAGGAAAGCAAGTAAAATCTCGTTATTGTATTGGGGGTTTGATTATCAACCACTTAAAACTATTAATTAAACTAATTGACAAGTAAATTAAATGAGATTTTTATGATAGGTAAAAGTGTGTTTACTTAGATTTCACTACTCCCTAGTTATCTCCTATTGATTAATCGAATTGTCACATACTTGTTTAATTGACGCGTTGTATTCTTAAGGTAGTAGGGAGGTGCAAAATGCCCTATTTCTATGAATGTATTGATCTCCTCTAAGAAACTGGGATCTCCAAGTAACCTAAGTTATCTCCCCCAAATCTCCTATTATTAACAATCACAATTCACGCAATAAATGCAACGAAAAGTCTACTAGTGCACTCTAGGACATGAATACATTGTTTAGGATGTTCAAGCTCACAACACTAAAGTAAGAAGCGAGTTTTTCTAACCTAACGTGTAACAACCACTTAAAAAAGAGACAACAATCAATACTTAACAACTAGGTTTCATTAAATCTAAGCAAACACTATATTAAATTAGCTAGAAATAAAAAAGATAATGAAACACGTAATCATAATTAAGCATGAATTAAACATAATGATAGAAGTAATCTAGAGACTTATCTCTTGTTAAATGAGGGTGTTAAAACTCTAAAGTTACTGTGAAAAACTAATAAAATTCGTACACAAACTTTACTCTCCAAGTGTGTACACTTAATGCAGAAAATTCTAAAACTATATGTAGGATTACATATGCGACGACGTCACTTTATAATTGTGATGCCGTCAAGTCGCCGCCATTAGGGTTTCGTCTCTTCCAAGTCAGCCTTCTGATGGGGTCGCTTTATGTCTTCAGACGCCGTCCAAAATACTCTAACAGCGTTCCTCATTGATTTTCCCAGGCCATCACCTTATAATTTTCATAGAGAATTCCAGCTCCATTAACAAGTGACGGCGTCACTTGTTATTTCCTCAATTATTCACTGAGCTGTCTCTAGTAAAATCTAGGCTATTTTGATACTTTCATTTGCAATTAACGGCGTCACCTTGTAGGTTGTGACGCCGTCTGGTTCCATTTTTCCAACTTTTCATGACTTGGCTGTTTTCTTCACATTTTTATCTCTTTTCATCCAAATATGCTTGATTTTCAGCTTTTGCTTCCAAAGTACCTAAAAAATGAAAATGAATGAATTTAGGAAATGATTGATCCTAAACACATTAGTTTAGGGCTTAAATGACCCCCTAAAAACATATGTTTTAAATCCTTATTAGACAGCATAGGAGATGTCTGGTCTGGTGTGAGTTAGATAGATTAATTTTCCAAGCAGCTTTTGGTATTCTGTGAAATTTTTTATAGGTTTGTCCTTTTTGTTCATAGGTTAGTCAGTGACAATGAACTTTGACTCGATGGGAGTCTTGTTGGGTTTGTAAGAAAGGACACCATATTCAGATAACCTTTCAAGACAATATTTTCTTTGGGTCATACAAATTCCCTCAGTGTTGTTTAAAACTTCAATTCCCAAAAAATATTAAATTTCTCCTAGATCCTTTATCAGAAAGTTGGTTTTCAAGAATTGTTTGACTTTGTCACTTCCAGGGACCACTATGTCATCCACATAAACGAGTAGTGAAAGGAAGGAGTTTTTCTCAGATTTGATAAACAAGGAGTAGTGACATTTGCTTTGTTGGAATCCATGTTCAAGCAGGGTGTTGCACAGCTTTGCATTCCATTGTCTTGGAGCTTGCTTAAGCCCATATAAGGATTTGTTTAGTTTGCACACCCTTTAATCATAGACAGAGAAGTACCCAGGTGGAAGAGTCATGTAGAAAAGTGTTATTAACATCAAGTTGAAATAGCTTCCATCATGTGTTAACTATAAGGCTTATGAGGCATCTTACAGTAACGATTCTAATAACAGGAAAGAATGTCTCATCATGTCTATGCCTTTCCTTTGGTTTTATCTTTTGGCAATCAATCTAGCTTTAAATCTCTCAATTCCTCCGGTTGATTGCTATTTGATTTTGTATATCCATTTGCACCCAATTGGTTTTCTGCAAGGAGGCATTTTAGTGATGTCCCATGTTTCATATATGACATGGATTGCCACCTATTTCTATTATATATATAGGTTTAGATAATTAGTAAAATCATACCTTTTTATTGGTTTTTTTCGTAATTATTAAATGTTAAAAATTATTAGTAATTAGTATAAGATAATGTAACTAAGTATGATAGTTTAAGGATATCTAGTTAGAAGGTCTACAACTTCATTTTTTTCTTTAATTATTTTCTTCTAAACTAAAACCATAAAAACCAATGTTTATCATAAATCAAAACCTGATTATGGGAAGATTAAAAAAAAAATACATTGTTCATTTTAACCTAAAACCATAAAGCCATCGCTCATCTTAAATCAAAACCCATATACCTCTAAATAAAAAATACATTGTTCATCTAATACAAACACTTATAAATACACTCTTCTTTGGCCATTTTCTTTTTTGTCGGACCCAAAACCTCATTTCTTAAAATTCAAAAACAAAACATCTTTTATTTACTAAAATAAACCCTATTCACATAATCTTCCACCATCTTCTCTAATCTTTATCTTCTTCATCGTTACACACCTTCTCTATTATTACATTAGAACATAATTTGCTCTTTTTTATTACTTCCAAAATAGATGGGGACTAGTGTGGTGGATTCATATATGTAGTGTCTTGGTGGTTGCTCATATGCCTAAGGTGCTACACGTAATGTAACCAAAGAGGGTAATTTATACATGGTTAATGAGCATGGTGTGAAGACCATTGTGACATTATAAACTCGTTATTTTCTTCTCTATTTTCTTCATATCAACTAAATTCCCAACCATTGTAATGACTAATGAACCACCATCGCACAATAGCGATTAATCACCCACACTGTACTTATTCATATATATCCGTTGATCATCGTGAACTTCCATAGCCAAAAATCGCCGTGTTTATATGAGGATGCCCTATAAACAAGTTTGTTAGAAAACCAAGTTTAGGTGATGGTTTGTTTGTGACAAGGTGTTTAGGTTTCGTGCGTTTTTATTGTTAGATGTTTGAAGATGTGTGGGTTGTTATGAGTGTTGTATATTTATATATTTTTAAATCTATGATTTTTTTTCTTGATTTTATGATTATCTTTTAAGTTTGATATGGGTTCTGATTGTAGCCTTATTGGTATATGAGTTTAAATGTTCTAAAGATGAGTTAGTGATTATGTTTTACACATGATTATAGTTTTGCATCGTTTTTTATATTCTTTTGTTAAAGTAATAAAAATGTCTAAAAAAGGAAAATAAAAACCATTTCAATGGTTGAAGATAAAGGAGAGAAAAAAGACTTAAGTACCCTCATGATAAGGTGTAGAATTGACCAAATTATCCTTCACTGCATAGAGTTAACCAAATAAACTAAAAAAAGTAACGCTCAAACGATTGATCTGTCACAAAATGACAAATACAAAGACGAACGGTGTAATTATTGATATCTTACGACGAAAGGTGTAATTGTTTACAACCCACAAGGATTTTGAAATTAACTCAATAAAAATTTTTGTAGTTTTAGTATGTTATGCTCATAAGTCAATAATAAGGATTTAAAACATACGTTTTTAAGGGGTTATTTGAACCCTAAATCGTTACATTTTATATCCCTTACTGCTTAAAATCATTCCTTTTCACATTTTATGTCTTTTGAAAGCAAAATGCTAGAATCAAGCATATTTGGATGAAAAGGAGTGAAAACTACAAAAATCAAGGCAATTTCTCAATCCCGACGGCGTCCCAACTCAAAGGGCGATGCCGTCGCTCACATGGTCTTCTAAAAAGTCTCAAGCGACGACTTAGAACTTATTTTGGTCTTAATACCTGACGACGTCACTCCTTAACTCAGAAGGCCGCCACCCTTAAATTTATCACCAGACGACCAAGATCCTTTTAAGACGACGTCCATAAGCAAGCCAGACGGCGTCACTAGTTCCTACCAGATGCCATCCCTTTAATGACTTGAAAAAGACGAAACCCTAATGACGGTGATCAGACGGTGTCACAATCAAAAGGCGACGCCGTCGCGAGTGTAAAATCTATATATAGACTTCGAATTTTCTATATTTTGTGTCCATTATTTGGAGAGCAAGCCCTAGTTCGTTAGAGGTCCGACTTGGGAGTATTTTAGGGTACCAAACCCATCTTTACACTTAAAGATAATTTTGTTTATCCAATCTATCACCATGTTTCATCTGTGTTTGATTATTTCTTTGTGTTCTTGCTTATCTACCATGAGTAACTAAATTAATTTGTGTTTGCTTAGATCCAATGAAACCTAATTATTAATTATTATTAGGTTGTCTCTTGTTTTAATTGGTGGACGCTAGAGTAAGAAAAACTGGCTTCTTCTTTAATTGTTGCGAGCTTGAACGTCCTAAATAGCAAAAAGCTTGAGAGTGCATTTAGGCCATCGTTATGTTTATTGCGTGAGTTGTAGCTTTAGAATAATAGGATATTCGGGGGAGATACCTCGGTACTTGGCGATCCCGGGTAATCTAGAGGAGAGTTACGATTCATAGAATTGGGGAGTTAGGCACCACCCTATGACTAACACGGAATACAACTCACCAATTAGAATAAGGATGTGAGAATTCAACCGACCAATAAAAGATAACTAGAGAGTAAGAAAATCTAAGTGAACACACTTTTAATTATCATAAGATCACACTCAATCAATCCATAGATTTTACCTTTAATTAGTTTTAATTTAATTTGTTAAGTAGTTTAATTGGTAGCATTACCAAAACCCCCACTCTTCAAATCCCAAGATTTTACTTGCTTTCATAAAAAAACATAAAAAGATTAAAAAAGAATCATCCTCACCTTACCTTCTCGTCATACATCTCTACTAGCGTCTCTATTCCCCTAGAGAATGATCAACCCCCTGTGCTTGCCCATACTACACTGCAACAATTAGGTACACTGCCTAGTGGGTTGTAATACTTGCTCGCGGAAAAGGAAGTATTTCGACCCCGAACCCACGCATCAAGTTTTTGGTGCCACTGCTGGGGAATAGAATAGCTAGTTAGGTTTCTATCTCGATTAGGTCCACTCGCTTGATTCTATCAAGTGAGTTTTTTTTCTTCTTTTTGTTAGCTTTCTTGTAGTCTATCCCCTTTCTTCGTGTTTTTGTTCGTAACCTTGTCACTTTTCATCATTGAAGGCGATAATCTACCACCACCAAATCCAACACCACAAGACCCGCCAAAAGGCCGTACACTTGGAGAATACTCTAGACCAAGCCATAAAGGATATAGGAATACCATTGAGCTTCCCTGTTTATCTCACACTACGGCCCTGCGATCCAACACCATCCGGTTGGTGCAAAACGGATGTGCATTCCATGGACTTCGTTTCGAAGATCCTAATTAGCATCTCAAGGATTTCCTAAAAATCGTTGACTCAATCGACCTTGATGTTACCACTCAGGAGACTATGCGATTGCGTCTCTTCCAATTCTCTCTATGGGACCAAGCTAGTAATTTGCTTGAGCGTCTTCCCGCCGGATCCATCTCAAGTTGGGATGATCTCACTACCCATTTCCTAGCCAAATTTTTCCCACCTGCTCCAAGCAAACCGCTTGACCAAAACTCTTTAACCCTACTTCACAACCAAATCTCTAATGCAATCGATGAGCTTACAGAATTACATAGGTTACTTGAGAATGCACTTGAGGAGGCGGCTAACACACCGGATATCGATTCTATGGTTAGTGATGATCCGGATGATGAATTAGGAGAAGGTGACTTAGAGGTCACTGAGATAATAGAAGAGAGTGAGGATGAGGAAACTGATGCATATTTTAACCTTTATCCCACTAAGGAAGAAATCGCATACCACAATTACATAATTGACAACCCTCGGCCACCCTTTGTTAGAATCAATCCTAAAGTTAAGAGAGGTAGTCCTTGGAACGTTAAGATCCCGTGTACGATTAGATATAGATATGTCGAGCATGCTTACGTTGATGTAGATTCTCCAATCAATGTAATGTCCTCAGTTGTTTACAACAACATAATGAACACGCAGCTTAAAACTAGGAAAGACCCTGAGTATCCCTATGGAATTTGCAATTTTTTTGGAAGGGTGAAGGATGTGCACATCTTTGTTGGGAATTTTACCTACTTAGCAGATTTTATGATACTAGAAGATATAGGATGTGTCATCGATTATAGTTTGTCCCACATCGTGTTAGGAAAACCATTTGTTGAAAAGTCTAAGCTAAGCTATAGCAAACTCGAGGGAACAATTAGATTTTCGAAAGGGAGCGGTGAAATCACATATAGGATGCCTTGGAAATTAAGCGAATTTGGCCCTCTATCCTACTTTGAAAGGGATAACCTTAAAGCCTTTGAGGAAAAGAGCAAGGCGTACATAGAAAAAGGCATGGACTTTATGTGGGAGAAAAGGAGCCTCTACTATAAGGATTGCTTGAGCTTAGGACCTAGGTATAGAGTCGATGAGGACTTTGTCAACATGATAGGGTATGCCATGATGAGGAAAAATAAGAAAACATAGTGGCGTGGCTTCGAGTCTGATAAGGATTTAAAATGTACGCTTTTAGGGGGTCATTTAAGGCCTAATTCGACATATTTTATATCCGTTACTGCTTAAAATCGTTTCTTTTCACTTTTTAGGTCTTTCGGAAGCAAAATACTGGAATGAAGCACATTTGGACGAAAAGGAGCAAAAACATGAAGAAAATGGCAAAGTCAAGATCGAAGACACGCAAGCCTACTCAGCAGAACCTGACGGCGTCCCATCCAAAGGGCGACGTCGTCCCCTTATGAAGATTTGATCAAAAAGTGCACGCGACGGCTCAGCTAAATTTCTGGTGCTAAAGACTGACGACGTCACGCCTAAAATATGGAAGGCGTCACTCACAGTTTCCCATTCAGACGTCCTAGATCCAGTTCAGACGACGTCTCAAGATAAAGACTGATGGCGTCACAATTCCTACCTGACGCCATCCCATCTATGACTTGGCCAAGATGAAACCCTAATGACGGTGACCTGACGGCGTTGCTAGCAAAAGGCGAAGCCGTCGCAGTTGTAAATCTATATATAAAATTTGATTTTTTCTGTATTTTTGAGTTAGGATTTTGGAGAGCAAACCCTAACTCAGTTGTAGTCCAACTTGGATAATATTTTAGGGTCGCATACCCTATTTTACACATCAAGATAAGTTTGTTATTCCAATTTATCATCATGTCTACCCCATGTTCAATTGATTGTGTATATGCTTGCTTGCTTAACATGTCTAGCTAAATTACTTGTGTGTTTGCTTATATCTATGAAACCTAGTTATTGATTGTTGTTAGGTTTTTTCTTGTCTTAATTGATATAAACTTAGGAGTGCAACTAGGATTCGTTGTGTTTATTGCGTGAATGTGCTTTAAGACGATAGGATATTCGGGGAAGATAGTGTTACACTTGCAGAACCCGTGTGTTCTATAGGAGAGATACATTCATAGAACTAGGGAATACACACACCCCTACGACTATTAGGAATAAAACGCGTTAAGATAAAGGACGTGACAATTCAACCGACCAATAAAAGATAACTAGGGAGTAATAGTATCTAAGTGAACACATCTTTAATCATCATACGAGCACACCTCAATTAAACATGGCCTATCCAATAGTTAGTAATTAGATAATTAGTAGAAGTAAAAAAATCGGTAGAAGTACCACCCCCCAATCATATACCCCGAGATTTTACCCTTGCTTTCTAAAAAACATTAAAAAGAATAAAAAGTATCATTCTCAACCCCACCTTCTCGTCATATATTTCTTACTAGCATTCCTATTCCCCTAGAGAACGATATCAATCCCCGAGGCTTATCCCAAACTACACTACAACGATCAGGTTCACTGCCTAGAGGGTTGAAAAACTTGCTCGTAGAAAAGGAGGTTTTCTCGGCCCCGAACACTCCGTATCAGAGTCTAGCTACAAGACTCGTAAATAAAGAAAACTGTTTCTTGGGAGGCAACCCATGTTTATTTGTTTGATTGTTTTTATTTTTCTTTTTTGTGTATTTTATATATATATTTTTCATTATTGGTTAATTCTCATGTTTATATTATTTTGTGAAATTGCTTTATTTTGTTTTTAACTTCTTCTTAATTGCATATAAAGGTATTTTACAAAAAGTTAAGTGTAGGGAAGATCACATGTGTTTTTAAAACTACTTTGAACATGAGGTTAACAATAATTAAAATTGTATATATATATATATATGTGTGTGTGTGTGTGTGTAGAGTTAGGATCAAATAAGTAGAAAAAATAAAATAAGAAGGATAAGAAGAAACCACAACCACACATTTCAGATGCACCTACAAATACAAATGCATCTCCCCTTAAAAATCTCATTTTAATTTGAAATGTGTGGCTACAGTTTCTTCTTATTCTTTTTATTTTAGTTTTTTTTCTTACTGGAATATGTATGTATATATATATATATATATATATATATATATATATTAGAAATATATTAGCTACAATTTTGTGCTATAATGTAGGTTTTTGATTCTTTTTTGGTCTCTGATTCTTTTCTATGGGTCCCTGACTCATTGTTAGTGTATTTTTTGTAAAGGATTGTAGTTAATTGGCTACAAAAATTGTAGCCAATCTATCTCATATATATATATATATATATATATATATATATATATATATATATATATATATATATATATATATATATATATATATATATATATATATATATATATATATTTGTGTATGTGTGTGTGTATGTTTGTTAGAGTCAAATGCTTGTATCGAGTCACAATGGATGTTTTGTAGCAATTTTTCCAGGTCTTTAAAGAAGTAATTTTTTCAGAAAACGCATCTACTTACTTTGTCAGGACAACCTAATGGCGTCGGGATTAACACCCGATGGCGTCAGGCTATGTATAATCAGTTTCATAATTTTTCGTTTTCTGTCTAACTTGTAATTTTTGGAACTTTCCATAACTCTTAATTTTCTAGAAATCTGTAAACATCCATTTCACGAGCATTATATCTTTACTTGCTTTCTAGTGTAGTTTTGTTTTTATATAGTTTTTACCGCCGATTTATGTGAGGTTTCGTCTCCGTTTTCTTATAAATGTGCAGGTTATATTGGACAAGATGATGAAGTGCATGATAGAAGCAACACATATTTCTTGCTCGTTCTTCTTGGAAGAGGATTTAACCGCAATTTCTACGCATATCCTACCGAGCTAATCAGGGGAGTATTAGTTTCTCTCTCTTTTATTTTACTTTTCCTTATCATTACTTTGATACTTTCGGTGAACATTGAGGATAATGTTCAGTTTAAGTGTAGGGAGAAAGAATAAAACGGGAACTTAAAAACTATTCACTCATTTGATTTTTGCCGTGTCTTTAGTAAATTGTGTAATAAACAATGAAAAATATTTGTTAGGGTAATTTTAGCACCAAATTTAAAATTTTTTATGGCATTTACGAGTAATACTTTAGCCTTAATAAAGCGTCTAATGGATAGGAGTTATATGACTTGCATAAAAAAACCGTATAACACTAAATTCCACCCCAAAAGTGTGAGGTTCGCCCCTAGATCTTTGGGAATAAAATCATTCATCTTTAATGCTTAGTGAGGGTACCGGTAGTATAATAGATTCTAGAACTTGTTTTGTGATGCATTACGAGAACGCTAGTAAAACTACATTCGTGTAGTTATAGGATTAACTAAATGATAAGAGGTATTAGGATAACCCTTGTTTTAAACGTGTAATTTAATAATGTCAACCTCATCGGTTGAGTAACTTTCCCCACACCTTGCGATGTACTCATCTTTAGTACACGATACCCCTAGGATAACCCTTGTTTTAAACGTGTAATTTAATAATGTCAACCTCATCGGTTGAGTATCTTTTCACGGTTCTCGTGATGTTTCGGTTTTCGGATTATCAATGAAGAGCATTGTTTACAATCCACCCCCAAATGTTACATCCAAATCGACTTAGCCCACCTTGTATGCACTTATCTTTAGTGCGTTATCGTAACTATTATTTAAACCCTGAGTTTAATTATCTAGTTGCTTGCATGGTTGTTAAGTCGAGTCATATCTTTTGTATACATTTTTGGAACGATTGGGACTCATGGGTTAAAGTAATATTTTATGGAGTAACGGGAAGGAATGTTAAATTTAAACTCCCTTTGTTTACGTAATTATATACTCCAAGTGTTTTGATGTTTTCAATTTGGGTCAATAATGTTAGATAAATAAAAACTCAAGTGTATGGATGCTCTTATAAATCCTTTTTTATTGACGTTATCTTAGAGGATGGTAGGGTAAAAATGTATGAAAAAAAATTTGAAAAAAGAACAATGAAAAGAAAGAGAAAAAAACATACGGACTACCATCCTACATCTAACTTTATGTTTTATGTTTATATCAAGTTGCTATTTAGTATTAGTGAGTCGAGTCTTCGCTTAGCAACGCCGCGTTCAATTCCCTACCCGAAGCTTAACATTATAACCCTTTGTAAAGACCTTTTAAGTAGTTATTCCTATGTGCTTATGCAAAAGCGGTGGCTATTCTCAAGCCTATGTGTAATATAATGGTTTTCATAAACACATCACATAACACAATATGGTTCGAATAGTTTAAGGTTCTAGAGAGAGAAAGTGGAAGATGGGAGCCTTTCTAGAGAGAAAAAGTAAACAAAAGAAAGAAAGTTTAGATTAAGTGAAAGGTACAACCGTCTACCTTGGGAGGTAGAGGGTATTTATAGTTACATACTACACGTCCTCCTTCGGACTGTGGATCAGGAATACAGTGGGTAAAGACCCGTCCTTCCTCCACGGTGTTGCACTAAACTAAATAACTAACTAAATAACTAGTAAATAACGTAATGTCTACGAGCTAACATATGCTAGACTAGAGTTGGGGTGACCGACTCTTCAACATGGATTTTCTAAATCCTAACAATCTCCCCCTAATGGAGGTCACCCCATGAAATACATTTTGCATCATAGCATTCTATCTTTATCTTCATGCTCGAGCTCGTAGACTTCATTTCTTTAAATCCGCAATATTTGTACTTTAGTAGTGATACTTCAAAGTCCGACTGCTTTGTACTTTCAATGGATGTCTTTGAATTGATCCATGTCTTGATGATCTTCGAGCTTTCTTTGAGATCATCAGCCACAATATATCTCTGGATCACCCTTTGTTGTGTTGCCTTCATGTGATGTTGTGACTTAAGAACCGACATGCTCACACTTTCTGGATCATGACATCTTTTCATCAGAGTAGCGGAAGCTTTTACTGGTTCATGATATAAGCAGCTATCAGAGCCAGGTTATGTAGATAAGCACTTTTCATGATTTCTTTAATTAAGTGTGGGTGCTGTGAGCATGCGGCTTTGGATTGACTTCTCAATTCTGATCAGCTGCAACCGTCCAAATGTACCTGCAAACAATAGTTAGCAATAAAACACACGAAAGTGTCTTTGATCACTTTCGTTTAATTGAGGTACACGGCCCAAGGTTCCCTGTTGATCAATACAAGTACTGCCTGTGATCAGGTATAATTCCGAAGAATCTCTTTGACAGGGTTTTGCAGCTGCTCTAGCCATTCTCAAACCGGAACGTCTCAAAGAAGACAACACTGAGTGAGTGAACCAGCGAATTGAGATTCACTGATTGATGAAAATTTGATTTGAAAACAATCGCGTATTGCTTAGAAGAAAGAGTTTTGCAATACGACGAAGGTTTTAAGAGAAAGATCAATTTTCAATCAAAAATACCTTTTATATTTGAAAGAGAATACACATTCGATGTGCTAGAGAAAAGAATATTTGCACATCGAACGGTTTTTCCAAAAGTATTCGTCAATTCATTTCCTGGACCAAGGTTGATTCACGAGTGAATCGCCCCATTGTTTCTATCCAGTTGTCACAAGCTTGATCGTTTGGAAAGATCTCACATGTCACCCACCAAGAGCTTGTTTGATGTTGGCTCTAGAAGGATTTCCATCTTCATTGTGAATATTTTACATATCACTCGGATGTTCTGGCAATACCACAAGGATAATGCGTAGGACTCTTAAAATATTCTTACTTTCCACATTGTGTGAAACAGCAAGTCTTCATTAATTTTGTGTCCTAATGAGATATTGTGGATGATCTCTTGGCTCTAGACTCAATAGTGCACATTTTTTTCCTATGTCGGAGACTAGGGAGAGGGTCTCCTTCTTCAATATCAACAATCTCTAAGAGAAACTCGATAGATTATGTAGGTTCCCCGTGAGAATGAAACAAGTCCTTTTAAGAGGAACTTGAGTAGCTTGGGAAGTTTAGTGCAGTGCGTCACTGGGTCCATGATGTCTTGTCTTCAATACCGGCGTTATCTTAGTAACCACCAGTAGGATATGAATTGAACCCGGTTACCGACCTAAGGTTGAATTAATGGAGGGATATTTCTTTTCACCATTTTCACATTCATTTCTTTTTCATTCTTCAACCCCTTCAGTGCTTACCGAGACTTCATAACTAGAACCTTGTTGGGTTTATTCCAGTACTAGCTCTGTCTCAGTCCGCACTCTTCCCATATTCTCACTTTTCTCCTTTTTTCATCATACCTAAGGACTTCTACACTATCTAGTGGATTGTCCCTGGGTAAATCCCTCCGGCTCTGGCGGGATCGTGGGAACGAATACCTAACCTAACCATCCTTATAACACCATGCATAAAGTAAATTGGTCGGTCTTTTGGTATAGTTCGTTCCTTCTTGAAACCAATTGAAAAATCATTTGGAAAATCAATCAAGGTACTTGTGATATAAAATCAAAGAATTTTGTACCTTAATTGTTTTGATTATTTAGAAATGCTCCCCCTCAACATGTGCATATGATTTTGAAATTGTTTAGCACATGGAGGCAAGAGTTCTTGGAAATAATTTCTTGATCACAATTTCCATAGAAAAAGCCATTTGATTTTCTTGGTAAATTCTCCCCCTCAATATGTGCGTTGGATAGTTGAAAATCATTTTGCACATAGAGGCAAGAGGTTTTTGAAGTACTTTTCACGATTGCCAATAGAAACCATTCGCTCCCCCTCAATATGTGCATCGATATACGAAAGAGTTTAGCACATATTAGAGAGAACTTGCACTTTGAATCAAAACGATCATCTTTTATCAAATTTCATATTTAAATCATATTTTCTCCCCCGATCAAAAATATCAAACCCTTTGAGATTTTGGATCCCAAGTGATTTAATAAGGTTTAGAAAACATGGGAGAAAATGTGGCCTTGTTTAAATACTCATCTTGTTTTTGGATAAATGCTCCTCCTCAATCATGTGCATCATATATTGAAATCGTTTGGCACATGTAGGCAGGAGTGCCTTTAAAGGACTAAAACAGATTTGAGATTTAAATCACGATCTCTCCCCCGATAAAAAATATCAAGCCATTTGAGATTTGTGCCAATTGATTTAAATCTTTTAGAAAAAATTTGGGGAAAGACGTGGCTTGATTTAATTTTGAAAAATGACTGATATGGACCAATTTCGACATTAAAGATTGTTAGTGTCAGGTATGATAGTTTTTAGGAGATCTTTAAGTAAAATAAAACAATTTCACAATCAAACAAGAACAGAAAAAAATTCATTTTGAAAGATCTTTGTGTTTTAAAGAAAATCATATCATGACATAACATTAAATCTTTAGATCACCACATTAATTCGTACAAACGAACTTTTATGAAGAAATATCGTTTGAAAATACTTATGTTTGAAATTACTCTCCCCCTCAATCAATGACCGTAGTCGTTGATTGAGTGACTTATGTTTAAAAATGAAGTCCGGTTGATTTCCAAAGTTTGAGTTCAATTTATTTTCAAAACAATTTTATCAAATTTTTCGAAAAATAGTATTATTCACTACTTGTCCTGTACAAAGATACGTGGTGGTTAAGATGCTTTTGTTTTTGTTGCTGTAGGGCTTGAAGAAAACCATCTGCTGATGCAGTGAGACCTCTGAAGTTGCATCTATCATGCCAACTATCCATAGAGAGATCCAATTAAGCTCAATTTCTTCTTTTGTCGACCCAAGATATAGTTACCCTTTCCTTTCGGCATCCAATCATCTTCATTTGTGGGATCCGGATCGGGAACAATCTTATAAACCATCTTATCTACATACGTTAGTCAACACAAACAGATATATGGTGGTCGACAACACTCAAACTGCAATCGACTAATAAAAGTCAATCCAACATGTCAATCAGATCATACAAAGGCATGGGAATTATGTGTTCATCAAACTCTAATCATCTAATCCTAACAATCATATCCTAAACTCCTAGTCCTTCGACGTAGGCAAACATCTTTTTTAGTTAAGCACGTAGGATAATTAGCTAAGCCCGTTAGATGATATAGATTTGAAAAATTCTCCCCCTCAATCAATGACTAAATTTTTGAAAAGTTTAAAAACGCTGAAGTCATTGATTGAGTTTGCAAATTTATGTAAACATGATTCCGATTGATTTTCAAGCAACTCATTTACCACCATTTTGTTAAAACAAATATTTTTCTGAAGAAATTTAGAAGGAAAAATATTTGAGTAGGAACTGCAGTCCTTCGACATACTTTCCTCATTTTGTTTTAGGATAAGTGCACGAAATATTTGAAAATTGGTTTAGCGCAGCACTTTCCTTTCTTGAAGAACGGGTTGCTATCTGAAATAATAGCAAACCATGGTTAAGCGCGGGTTACAGTCTGAGATAACTGCAAGCCATTGTTTGAAACATGTTTTGAAAAAAATATTTACACATCCTGCTCGAACTTCATCTAAAGTCCTGTGCCATTGTTGAATGAAATTTCTAAGACCGTAGATGTTATCGATACCGGAAGACATGTCTTGAGAAAAAACAATATTTTTGGTATTTTCTGATTTTTCAAATTTTTATAGTTTCGGTTTTTTTTTTGTTTTTTTTAATGGATTTTATATTTTTCTATTTTCTTTTTGATAAAATATATACAAAGAAGATAATTTAGTTTAAGAGGATGATGAAATGAGTACCGAGATAAGGATATCGTTCAGCACATAGAAGAAGAAAGGAATCAACATCTCTTAAACTTTCACCACCAAAGAATTCGAGGCTTCTAAGAAAATCGTCTGAACATGAGCCTTCTAAATGTGAATCTTTAATAGCTTCCCCCTAAAACGACAATATTTTAATTAAGACAATTTCCCCCAGAAGATGAAGTGAAGCAAACAGACTAATTGTATGAAGCTCAAGAACCCGAAGAAGACAATAACAACGAAGTAACAAGATAACAAGGATCATCTATGTGGATATCAAACCCGGAATACATGATTATGCCCGATCACATGATCTTGTTGTGCGTCCTCGATGTACACATTACTCTTCGAGATTGAGCAGTTGTCAGTTCGGGAGAACAATATATCAACATCTTCATTTCACCAAATGCATTCCAGTTATAAGTAACATGTTTAGTCACTGATCATCTCTGCTATTGTCAACTCCGGAATAACTTATTAAGCCCAATCATGTGAACATGTTGTACGTCCCTGATGTATACATATCTCTCCCTTGATGGATGCGATCTCATCAGAATCATCATAACAATGTGTACATGAAGTACTAACCGGAAGCACTTTATCATGAATCATATAGAAGATGTCGATAAGCAATATCACCTCACTCACCAGGTATTCTTCTCATATTTCTTCCTACTGAAGGTTGAGTTAACACATACCAAAAGTATCCAGAGACCACTTCCCCCCAAATGGTTGGAATAATACATCCTTCCCCCAAATAGTTGGAATAACACACCAAAGGCTATGAGTTAAACACTGAGATTCTCTGTTGTTATGACATTTGTCTCCCCGGAATAACTTCAATAGAGAAGAAGTATTAAGTTCATCACGTGTACTCGTTGTGTGTTTAGATATATGTCTCCTTCCCCCTTGCTGGTTTTGATACCTTAGAATCAGCAACACATTATACATACCAAATAATCTTGAAATAGAGAAGAACAACAAATTAGCTCAAATGAATCTTGTGAGAATCAACTGCTACAGAAACTCTCACTGACTATCTTAACCAACCTAGATGTAGACAATATGAAGTAACCACTGATGAAGCAAACCCGATATACCAAACTTGAAAATGAAGAAGAGTTCCCCGCATTTTTATCTTAATCTTGCACTAATGATGGAAGAACGGTGTTGCGAATTTACGCTCCAAGTAAATCTCTAAGTACTCAATACTCAGACAAATATGAGACATTAACACCTCTTGCGATTATCCACAACGTAATCAACGTGTGACACTGAGTAAAACAACGTAACTCCTAATAGTGATAGTTAACCAGGTCTTCAACCATCTACCCCGACAGCTGGTAACTAGATAAACCAAGTCTTCAAGTCAAATTCTTAAGCCCGAGCAAGTTCTCAAATAAGAACACACCTTTGTGAAAGTCAACTTCAATCTCAAATAAGTGATAAATGATTAACTCCGAAGTAATCAACTTGTGTCAAATGCCCAACACGTGAATAGACATACAATCGGGTGTACATCGATCCATTGAATGAACTGGATCAAATGATTCCTCAACATCAATGCCATCTTCCTAAAGATATACATATAGAGACTGATCTGGAAGATTCACCAATAATGTCTTCAAGAGGATGAGGTAGTCATTTTCCTTAATGTTCATGTGATTGATTTACAGAGTGCACAATAATCCGTGAAGATTTGGCAAAGGAATACCAAAGAGCGGATCATTATTCATGAACAATAATCCGTGAAGATTTGGCAAAGGAATACCAAAGAGCGGATCATTATTCATGAGTGCAATCTACAATGATAGTCATTAACAACGCCTTGAGGAATAACTGGACATATGGCTTCTTGAGTAGTCTGAGTTGTACTTCTTAGATGGTGCATCTTGATCAATGGAAATTGAAGAAGGTGAACCAGTTGAATCCCACAATGAATCCCAGTTATCCTTAGTAAGTGAAGTATTAGGCATTGAAGGAGAGTCGTATGACCATAATTCAATCATCCATCAACATGTAGTATATGCACTCTTCTCCCCCTCAAAAATTGAATCCGAAGTTGTCATTTTTTATTTAAACAAGTGAATAAGAATATACACCAATGAACGTAGATCCACTTGAGGGTTGAAAGAGCGTGGGAAAAACATGAAGCTTGTTGATGAAGAATGTCGATGAGAATGGTCATAAACATGAAGATTTCTCTTCCTTTTGAAGATAAAGCGCACTGAAGCGTACACCTTTCTTTTCTATGAGGAGCGGGCCCTGAAGTGTTATCTGCAGACGCCATAGTGTTGAAGAACGAGGCCTGAACTGATGTGAACAGACATCATAGTGTTTAATATCAAGGTTGAGTTACTTGAACCCGTGAGTTATGACATATCAATCCATTTGTTATCCATACTTTAAGCCAGTCCATGTAGTGAAGGATCGAAGTATCTGCAACAAAGTAAGGACTACCTGCACTAACATTACAAGCTTGATTGCATATATATTGGTTAGTGACATTAGTATCCAAACCCTTTGGGGTTTCACGGTCAACGTTGATTTTGCCATCGGTAAACAGCTTTCCGGTAGGTATCCACCTGAGTCCAACATCCTTAAACATTCTACCAGACGATATCCACTTATGGCAAGGTCTAGGATTGTTGATATTCTTATGCACAGTGGAAGACTTATCGTTATTCCTAGACTCCAAAGATTTAGCAGTTGGGATCCATCTAGGTGAAGTTTTAGGTTTTTTTGCTTCATACCATGTTGAACCTTAGCCATGTTAGTAGGCTTAGTGGATTGTACCTTAGCATGTGAATTAGGAAAATGTTTCTTATTCGGAAAAGACTCAGAATTTCTAGTTTCATTTTCTACATGCTTAGCATTCTTCTTCATATAACAACTCTTAGATGCAAGCCAATCCCTAGTCTTTTGAGAGTTCCTAGGTAATGGTTTACTACTACTAGCAGTGCCTTGAAATCTCGTGGAATGCATCACCCTAGGTCTTGCACCTAAAATTCTGTCTTTTCGAATCTGTGCCTTTTTCCTAGCTTCTTCTAGATAATAGTTCTTCCACAAGTCATTCATATCATATGAATTCTGGGTTTCAATGCTTGGTTTTGACACTGTTTTCAAACTATTCCTACAGGTGCTGGAAGTAGAAGTAGCTACTTGTTGAGGGTTAACGGAGCTAGAAGCATTATTCTTAGGTAACTTAGGTGAAGTGACTGGTTTTGACAAAACTTGTATCGCATCAACTTGGGAGGCAAGCCTTGTCTTTAAAGATTTTGTTCTTTCAGATATAAATGCAGTAGGCTGCCTAACAATGGACCGGTCTCTAGTGGGATGAGAAACTGGCTTCCCCAAGGTTGATGGTTTTGTAAACTTAGTGTACACACTTTTCCCTACAGTTTTCCTAAGCTCATTTTTTAAGGCAACAATAGCGAAACTCTTTTCCTGAAGTTGAGCTTTGAGTTCATCAATTTTTGTTATCAAAGAATTTGTTTGTTCCATTGACTTAGTTCTAGCTTCTTTGACAGAGTCACTTAGTTCTATGTGATGCTTTCTCAAAGTCTCATTTTCCTTTAGTAATTTGGCCACACAAACTACTAATTCATCATTTCTCATTTGAATATCATAAATAACATTAACATCAGAATTACTTGTAACCAAATTACTTTTCACATGCATACCAGAAATATGTTTCTTCAAATTGTTGATAGTCGAGTTTTTGGCTTGAAGCTGAGCTTTTAAATTGTTTATCTTAAAAAATTCACGAAATTCAGGAAATTCTAGATTTTTACATGGTTTCTTAGTTTGAAATCTTTCCTCCTTTCTTTGTATTGCAATTTGAAGAGAAATGCAATGTTTTTCAAGTTTTGAGAATTTGCTTGAAAGTTCATCAAAAGCCTTTTTATCAACCATATCATTTGTTTTGAATTTATTAGTCTCAGCCTCAACCAAGGAACATTTATCAGAATCATGTTCAGTATTAAGATCAGTTTTTTTAGGTACATTAGCAGATGCACTATGTTGAACATTTAAGGGTACCTCATCACATGAAACCTGTTCATTTGTCGGTCTGATATTTGCATCCACATCATGTGTAACAAGAGTCACTAAACTACTGGCTGTTTCAAGCTTATCTGTCTCTGAGCCTTTGTATTCAGTGTCAACTGATCCATCACCCGATGCCTTACTGGTCTCAACACTACAATTTATTGATTGTACCCGACATTCATTCACCTTTCTGATCACAGCATCCACTTCTTGTATGACAGAAGTTACTGAGCAGCTGGTTACATCATTCTTTGTTGTCTTTGATATTCTGCATTCAGCAACACTCGACCTTTCAACTGATGCATTACCCGACTCATCACAACTATCTCTCAATTGCACCTGACACTCATTCACGTTTTCATCTTTTTGTGCAGCTTCCTCAATGTACTTTTCCACATTATCCATGAGTTGGATAAATGTCTCAATGAATGCGTTAATTTCCATTCCAGTGTGTCTTTTGAAGGACATTTCAGTCATGTGATGATCATAATCCGATGAGAATTCCCTTCTAATGAATGACTAAAATTGTTTGTAGATCACTTAAAGTGCAGCACTAGAACTATCCTTTTGAACCTTTTGTTTGTCAAGTTGTTGTTCCAATTGTTCTAAGTTCAATAGTAGTGTTCCCGTTAATGTCAATAAATCTTGACGGAAAAAGGCATTGCATGTTTGTTCCATTGTTATAGGTGTGATTAACATGAGGTGTGAGTGAAGTTGTTGATATGGTTCAATGTTGCTTTCCTTTAGCATGGCATTCTGTAGCCTAAACAGATGCAATTCACTTTCTTCAAACTCAGAACACGACGATCTCACATCCTCATTGGTTGATTCAATCATCTTTAACCGTTAAGTGTAGCATACATTATCATTGATGTCCACAGCATCATACAATTTAAGTACTTCCGAAATCACTGAATCAGGAGTGTAAGACATGATGTTACTGTGTACACGGGATTTTACAAGTATGTGATTTAAACCGAGAAATAGAATCTTTCGCGGGATTTTACTAAAATCAAGACCAAACCGTAAGATAGTGAGAAGTAGAATGTAGTAAAGGAACTAAAAGATGACAAGGAAGTGAAAATAAGTTGGTGTTATGGTTGAGTTTGTGATATTCCCTAATTCTTTATATATACCCTCTGTTCCGCGGATCGAACTAGGGTTTGAAAACACGGGTTTTGTATGTTAGGTTTAGAGACAAATTGCAGGAATTGACAAATTGTTTAGCAGACAACTCGCTTAGCAGACAACTCGCATTCAAGACAGCTCGCATAGGCAGACAAGTCGCTTAGCAGATATGTCGCTTAGCAGACAACTCGCTTAGGCAGACAACTCGTATAGGCAGACAAGTCGCTTAGCAGACAACTCGCTTAGCAGACAACTCGCTTACTGGACAACTCGCATAACAGACAACTCGCTTCAATAAGCAAGCTCAGAATAGACAAGTCGCATCATACATAGGACAACTCGCATCCAAGAAATGCATAACGTGTCTCAACTCGCATCCAATAAACATTCAAAAAAACACCACTTTTCAATCCAAAAATAACCCAACCACGATGATTCAAGCCTTCCAAATCAAAACCTAAACACTTATAATGATTCTAAACACTAAAGTGCAATCAAAATCCAAACTTTAACACTAGAAATGATCCAAATGATGCAAACTTCTCTAAACTCATTCAAACCCAAAAACCTTATGAAAACCACTAGAAATCCAAGAACATGAAGGATGAGTGATCAAACCATGGCTCTTGATACAATTTGTAATATATTGGTTTTCATGAACACATCACATAAAAGTATGGTTCGATTAGTTTAAGGTTATAGAAAGAGAAAGTGGAAGATGGGAGCCTTTCTAGAGAGAGAAAGTAAACAAAAGAAAGAAAGGTTAGATTAAGTGAAAGGTCCAACCCTCTACCTTGGTAGGTAGAGGGTATTTATAGTTACATACTACACGTCTTTTTTCGGACTGTGGATCAGGCATACAGTGGGTAAAGACATTTCCTTCCTCCACGGTGTTGCACTAAACTAAATAACTAACTAAATAACTAGTAAATAACGTAATGTCTACGAGCTAACATATGCTAAACTAGAGTTGGGGTGACCAACTCTTCAACATGGATTTTATAAATCCTAACACTATGGTAATCTTTGTGCTATGACAGGTAGTGAGTGTTTATCTTTCATTTCTTTACATGTTATATTCCATATACACCAGAGAGATGAGAGACACCAAACACCAATTGTGAGGTGCTAGTGTATAATTTCCGTGCTTGTTTTGACTGTTGTGGCGCTTGTACTTGTTGTAGATTGTTTTAAATGAATGTTAAATGACTCATAACTCATAAATTGACTAGCCAAAAGTACATTTTCTTGAGGACAAGCAATTTTCAAGTGTAAGGATATTTGATAAGGATTTAAAACATACATTTTTAGGTGGTCATTTAAGCCCTAAATTGTTACATTTTATATCTGTTACTGCTTAAAATTGTTCTTTTTCACATTTTAGGTCTTTTGGAAGTAAAATGCTGGAATCAAGCATATTTGGACGAAAAGGAGCGAAAACATGAAGAAAATGATTAAGTCAAGAAATCAAGGCATTTTCTCGAGCCTGACAGCATCCCAACTCTAAGGGCGATGCCATCACTCACATGGTCTTCTAAAAAGTCTCAAGCGACGGCTCAGAACTTATTTTGGTCTTAACACCTGACGGCGTCACTCTTTAACTCAGAGGGGCGTCACCCTTACCTTTATCACCAGATGACCAAAATCCTTTAAAGGCGACGTCCATAAGTAATCCAGATGGTGTCACTAGTTCCTACCTGACGCCATCCCACTGATGACTTGGCAAAGACGAAACCCTAATGATGGCGATCAAACGGCGTCACCATCAAAAGGCGACGCCGTCGTGAGTGTAAAATCTATATATAGACTTCGAATTTTATGTATTTTGTGTGCATTATTTTGGAGAGCAAACCCTAGTTCATTAGAGGTCCGACTTGGGCAGTATTTTAGGGTTTCAAACCCTTCTTTACACTTAAAGATAAGTTTGTTTATCGATAATATTACCATGTTTCATCTATGTTTGATTATTTTTTTGTGTTCTTGCTTATCTACCATGAGTAACTAAATTAATTTGTATTTGTTTAGATCCAATGAAACCTAGTTATTGATTATTGTTATGTTGTCTCTTGTTTTAATTGGTAGACGCTAGAGTAAGGAAAACTGGCTTCTTCTTTAATGGTTGCGAGCTTGAACGTCCTAAATAGCAAAAAGCTTGAGAGTGCACTTAGGCCATTGTTATTTTTATTGCGTGAGTTGTGGCTTTAGGATAATAGGATATTCAGGGGAGATACCTTGGTACTTGGCGATCCCGGGTGTTTTAGAGGATAGTTATGATTCATAGAATTGGGGAGTTAGGCAACACCCTATGACTAACACAGAATACAACGCACTAATTAGAATGAGGATGTGACTATTCAACCGACCAATAAATGATAACTAGGGAGTAAGAAAATCTAAATGAACACTCTTTTAATTATCATAAGAACACACTCAATAAATCCATAGCTTTTACCTTTAATTAGTTTAATTAATTTTAATTTAATTTGTTAAGTAGTTTAATTGGTAGAATTACCAAAACCCCCACTCTTCAAACCCTGAGATTTTACTTGCTTTCATAAAAAACATAAAAAGATAAAAAAGAATCATTCTCACCTTACCTTCTCGTGATACATCTCTACTAGCATCTCTATTCCCCTAGAGAACGATTAACCCCCTTGGCTTTGCCCATACTACAATGCAACGATTAGGTACACTGCCTAGTGGGTTGTAATGCTTGCTCACGGAAAAGGAAGTATTTCGACCTCGAACCCACGCATCAAGTTTTTGGTGTCACTGCCGGGGAATAGAATAGCTAGTTAGGTTTCTATCTCGATCAGGAGTTATATCTAGCACAAAAAAACCATATGCCACTAAATTCCACCCCAAAAATGTGTGGTTCGCCCATAGATCTTTAGGAATAAAAGCATTCATATTTAATGCTTAGTGATTGTACCGGTAGTATAATAGATTCTAAAACTTGTTTTTTGATGCATTCTGAGATCGCTAGTGATACTACATTCGTGTAGTTAGGATTAACTAAATGATAAGAGGCATTAGGATAACCCTTATTTTAAACCTATAATTTAATTATGTCAACCTCATCGGTTGAGTAATTTTCCCCACACCTTGCGATGTACTCATTTTTAGTACACGATGCCCTTAGTTAACCCTCAGAGCCTATCTTTTCGTGGTTCTCATGATGTTCTGGTTTTTGGAATATCAATGAAGATCATTGTTTAGAATCCACCCCTAAATGTTACACCTAAATCGCCTTAGCACACCTTGTATGCACTCATATTTAGTGCATTATTGTAACTATTGTTTAAACCCTTAGTTCAATTATGTAGCTGCTTGCATGGTTGCTAAGTCGAGTCATATCTTTTGTATATAGTTTTGGGACGATTGGGACTCATGGGTTAAAGTAATATTTTATGGAGTAACAAGAAGGAACGTAAAATTCAAATTCCTTTTTTCTACGTAATTAAGTACTCCAAGTGTTTTGATCTTTTCAATTCGGGTCAATAAGGTTAGAGAATAAAAACTCAAGTGTAGGGATGCTCTTATAAATCCTTTTGTATTGATGTTATCTTAGAGGATGGTAGGGTAAAAATGTATGAAAAAAAAACTGAAAAAAGAGAAGTGAAAAAAAAGAGAAAAAAACATACGGACTACCATCCTACATCTATCTTTATGTTTATATTTATATCAAGTTGTTATTAAGTGTTAGTGAGTCGATTCTGGGTGTAGCAATCCCGCGTTTTACATGCATGTAACTTAGATTTTTGACTTGCCACCACTAAAAATTCCCCATATCCAAAACACCCTTTTATTCCCTACCCGAAGCCTAACATTATAAACTTTTGTAAAGACCTCTTAGATAGTTATTCCTAGGTGCTTATGCCAAAGCGATGGAGGTTTGATCTATTCTCAAGCCTATGGTAATCTATGTGCTATGACATGTAGTGAGTGTTTATCTTCCATTTCTTTACATGTTATATTCCATATACACCCGAGAGATGAGAGAATCCAAACACCAATTGTGAGGTGCTAGTGTATAAATTCCATGCTTGTTTTGACTATTGTGGCGCTTGTACTTGTTGTAGATTGTTTTAAATGAATGTTAAATGACCCCTAACTCATAAATTGATTAGCCAAAAGCACATTTGCTTGAGGACAAGCAAATTCCACGTGTAGGGATATTTGATAAGGATTTAAAACATATTTTTTAGGGGGTCATTTAATCCCTAAATCGTTACATTTTTTATCCGTTACTACTTAAAATCGTTCCTTTTCACATTTTAGGTCTTTTGGAAGCAAAATATTGGAATCAAGCATATTTGGATGAAAAGGAGCAAAAACATGACGAAAACGACTAAGTCAAGAAATCAAGTCATTTTCTCAAGCCTCGTGGCGTCCCAACTCCAAGGGTGACGCCGTCACTCACATGGTCTTCTAAAAAGTTTCAAGCGACGACTCAGAACTTATTTTGGTCTTAGCATTTGACGGCGTCACTCCTTAACTCACAAGGCCGTCACCCTTACCTTTATCACCAGAAGACCAAGATCCTTTCAAGACGATGTCCATAAGCAAGCCAGACGGCATCTGATAAGGATTTAAAACTTCCATTTTTACGGGGTCATTTAAGCCCTAAATCGACACATTTTATATCCGCTACTACTTAAAATCGTTCATTTTCATATTTTAGGTCTTTTGGAAGCAAAATGTTGGAATGAAGCATATTTGGACGAAAAGGAGCGAAAACATGAAGAAAATGGCAAAGTCAAGATCAAAGACACTCTAAGGCTGTTCAGCAGAACCTGACGGCGTCCCAACAAAAGGGTAACGCCGTCCCTATATGCAAGTTTTGATCTAAAATGCACGCGACGGCTCAACAAAATTTCTGGTCCTAAATCCTGACGGCGTCACGCCTAAACTCTGGAAGGCGTCACTTATAAATTCTACTCCAAATGCCCAAGATCCAAGATTCAGAAGACGTCGCTACTAAAGACTGACATCGTCACACATCTCACCTGACGCTGTCCCAACGATTACTTGTCCCAGACGAAACCCTAATGACGGTGACCTGACGGCGTTACTAGCAAAAGGTGACGCCGTCACGATTGTAAATCTATATAATAGAATTCGATTTTTCTGTATTTTAAGAGGTAGAACTTTGGAGAGAAAACCCTAACTCAGTTGTAGTCCGACTTGGACTGTATTCTAGGGATCCATACCCTATTTTACATCACAAGATAAGTTTGTTTATCCAATTTATCATTATGTCTAACCAATGTTCGATTGTATGTGTGTATGCTTGCTTGTTTATAATGTCTAGCTAAATTATTCTTGTGTTTGCTTAGATCTATGAAACCTAGTTGTTAATTATTGTTAGGTTGTCACTTGTCTTAATTGGTAGACGCTAGATTAAGGGAAACTGGCTTCTTCTTTCATGTTGCTAGCTTGAACGTCCTAAATAGTAAAAAAGCCATTAAGTGCACATTAGGCCCTTCGTTGTGTTTATTGCATGAATTTTAGCTTTAGGATAGTAATGTATTCGGGGGAGATGCTATTGTAGTTGCCGATCCAGGATATTCTAGAGGAGAGTTACAATTCATAGAGCTAGGGAATTAAGCACCACCCTACGACCAAACGGAATACAACGCACCAATTAAGATAAAGGAAGTGACAATTCAACCAACCAATAAGAGATAACTTGGGAGTAATAGTATCTAAGTGAACACATCTTTAATCATCATACGAGCACACCTCAATTAAACATAATATATCCTTAGGTTAATTAGTAAATTAGATAATTAGAAAAGTAGTAAAAATCGGTAGAAGTAGCACCTCCTAATCATATACCCCGAGATATTTACCTTTACTTTCTAAAAAACCATAAAAAGACTAAAAAAAATCATCCTCAACTCCATCTTCTCATCATAAATTTCTTTCTAGCATTCCTATTCCCCTAGAGAACGATATCAATCCCCTGGGCTTACCACATACTACATTACAACGATTAGGTTCACTGCCTAGAGGGTTGAAAAACTTGCTCGTAGAAAAGGAGGTTTTCCCGACCCCGAACCCCGCTATCAAGTTTTTGGCTCCGCTGCACCGGGGAATAGAATAGCTAATTAATATTCTATCTCGTTTAGGTCCACTCGCTTGATTCTTATCAAGTGATATTTTTTCTGTTTTTCATTATCTTTCTTGTAGTCTATCCCCCATCTTTGTGTCTTTGTTCGTAGCTCCATCACTTTTCTTCATGGAAAGTGATAACCCACCCAACAACGATTCACCAAACCATCCACCTCATCAACCACTTCCACTCAATCAACCACCACAAGACCCGCCAAGAGGCCGTACTCTTGGTGAATACTCTAGACCGAGCCATCAAGGCTATAGGAACACCATTGAGCTCCCACTTCAAGCTCAAACTACGGCCCTGCGATCCGACACCATCCAGTTGTTGCAAAATGGATGTGCATTCCATGGACTTCGTTTCGAAGATCCTAATCTGCATCTCAAGGATTTCCTAAAAATCGTTAACTCAATTGACCTTGATGCTACAACTCGGGAGACCACGCATTTGCGTCTCTTCCAATTCTCTCTACGGAACCAAGCTAGTAATTAGTTTGAGCGACTTCCCGCCAGATCCATATCAAGTTGGGATGATCTCACCACTCGTTTTTTAGCCTAATTTTTCCCACCGGGGAGAACTACCAAGCTAAGGAATGACATCTTGATGTTCCAAGAACGTCAAGGCGAAACTCTCTACGAGGCATGGAATCGATTCAAGGACTTGCTCCGTAAAGTCTTTCATCACGGCATCGATCTTTGGCTTAAAGTCCAAATCTTTTACGATCTTGTTAATTTCCTCACCAGGTAAACCATCGACCAAGCGGTCGGTGGTAAGCTAAGTGAACTTACCGTGAAAGAGTCGTGGGGTATAATAGAGGACCTAGCCCTCTATGACAACGAATGTTGGAATGACCCCCGTGAGTTGCCCAAAACCGTCAAGGAAATATCCTTGCCTCCCATTGACTCACCAACTTCCAATCGTAGGATGTTCGAACTTGAAGATCAAGTCAAATTCCTAATGAGTTCCTACGAAACTCCTAAGTCTTCACGCCAAGTGAACAAAGTATCTTCCTTGTGTGAGTTATGTAGTGGTCCCCATGACACTCGTAACTACACGAGACTCCCCGAACAAGCTTTCTTGGACTACGCATCCTCACGTACCAACAGAATAGGAGGAAGATCCCCCACAACACCCGGACCTAGGACCTTCAACGAAGCCCGAGAGGCATGGAAGGGAAAACCCGAATATTATTGGATTCAAACCAAAGAATTCACCTCTAACGACTCCCCATGGCCACAACAACACAATCCAAGCCCTCATACCCCTAGTCAACATCACCTAGAAGAAATGATGTGAAACCTAGTGACATCCCAAGAAGCCCAAATGGCTAAGCTTTCGGACTGCTTTAACCAACAACAAGTTGAGATGGATAGGAAGATATATAACCTCTTGAAATCCATAACCAATCATGATAGGACCACCGAAAAGGTTTGTTAATACAAATAATCCGTAAAAACATTTATTTATATTTTACGATCTTCTAATGTTTTGTCGATAACAAACGTAAAATCATGTTAACGAACAAATAAAATACGTAAATGGTTTGAACTAATAGTTTCTAACATATTCACACTTTCACATAAAACACTAAAACAAGTATAAGTGATTTTGTGATTTAGTAATACATATGTACAACAACTAGTGTTTACATATTTTGGGTAAAATATACACATAACTAGTATGTAGTATATTGGGTAATATAAATGGGTAGAAACTTAAGTATCACAACCCATTGGGCAAATACATTGAATGTAGTTGGGTACAACCCATAGCCCATGACCCATGGATCTTGACCCATAACCCATTGCATGACATCATGCTTATATCTTACATGGATAATATCCATAACCTATGGATCAACCCATACCCAAGTGACCAAGCGCATTGCACTCAAAGATACATTGTATCTAGCCAAAGATCCATGGTTCAACCCATGACCCATAACCAAAATACCCATGGGCAAAAGGGAGCGTCCCACGGATCCCTAGCTTAACGCTAGACGGATCCCTTGTGGAAGGGATCCGTGGGATCTGGGGAATAGTAGGATTTTTCCTCTATAAATAGTGAGCTATTTCTTCATTATCTTTCACCTCTTTCTAACACACTTTCTCTCTAAGTGTAAAACTCACTAACCTCAGATCCAAGAGATCTATGTTTGTAGTTTTGTTTTTGTGTGATCTTTTAGGTTCCTCTTAAAGGCAAGATCATCACCTTTGAAGTCGAGCAAGCTCAAGTCCATGAGTTTCCATGCTTCCTCATCATCAAGGCTACTGAAGTCTTCTTGTTGATGATTCCTTTCTTCCTTCAAAGAAGTGTAGTGTTGAAGACATTAGTGAAAGATGTCTCAAGTGTCAAGACGAAGATATTAGTGAAGGGTATCTATCGTCTATAGCATAAGCACTTGTGAAAGGTGCTTAGAAGTCAAGAATATAAGCATTAGTGAAAGGTGCTTAGAAGTGAAGACACAAGACATTAGTGAAAGGTGTCTTGTAGATCTAGTCAAAGGCATTAGTGAAAGGTGCCTTAGATGTACATTCGACATGGTGTGTTTCGATGTACAAGATAGACTAGTATTACATCCAAGGATATTGATATCCTTGATGATGTTGTAAAGGAGTAGATCTCCTTTGGGATTAGTCGTTGGTGTAGTGTGGTAGTAGTTCCTCCATTGCAATGGAACTAGGTGCTTAGCCTAGTACCTAATAAAGGGTAGGCGACGTTGTGAAGGTGTAGTTCACCTTGGAGTGAAAGAACTAGGTACTTAGCCTAGTACCTTATAAAGGGTAGGCGACGTTGTGTAGGTGTGGTTCGCCTTGGTGTGAAAGAACTCGGTATTTAGCTTTGTACCTGAAAAAGGATAAGCGACGTTGTGAAGGCTTCTCCGCCATAAGGAGATTGGTGTAGTGATTATGAACTCTCGAGTAGGTGACTCGGGGAGTGGAGTAGGGCAAGGAAGGTGTCCTTGTAGCCGAACCACTATAAATACTTACGTTGTGGTTTTGTGCTTCTTACTCTTATCTTTTCATTACTTACCTTTATATGCTTGTTTATTAACATCCAACACACACATTCAAATAGATTGATATAAGTCGATCTAAATAGATTAAAAGGAAGTTTTAATTGGTAAAACTATTCAACCCCCCCCCCTTCTAGTTTTCCACAATTGGCATCAGAGCTTCGTTACCAAGTTTCTTGAAGTATATTGTACTTTAAAAACTTGATACGATCCATAGTTAATTGAAAACTACAAAGAAGGCTTTTCATAAAAACAAAACACAATGTTTTTTTTTAAACTATATGTTGGATGTTGATTTGATAACAACATTTTTTTTTATTATTTACTTTTTCATTTAATTGCACTAATCTTCTGTGTCATATTTATTATTCATAGCTCATACCCACCAAGCTATAGGAATCGCTTGGTAACAAGAATACCTTCCTTAAGAAGGTATCTTAAACGCAAAGGAGCGGGAATCGTCTAAGTGACATTTGATGTGTCATTTGTAAAGACATTCCTAAGTGCGCTAGAGGTATGATTTTCTTTCTTATTTTGCTTGATAATTAAGTATGCCTATTTAGGTATTTATATGATTATCCTTTGTGCTTATACATGTATTAACATGAAGCTTCATTAGGAAGTCTTTTTCTCACATACGTGTTAGTCTTATCGTCTAAAGTCGTGGTATATAAAACTTATGTTTTATTTCTTTTAATCCAATAATAAAACAAAACACGAATTTCAAAAATTCCTCCTTCCCCATAAATACTCCCACCGTCAATCACTCTATCCTCACTTTTTCAAATCTTCCAATTTCAAAAATTTCTCTCAAAACTTCATCTTCCTCTCCATTTTCGTCTCAACCGAAACCAAGAAGGATCATCTTCAACATGGTTTACATCGCCCTCGTGCTCATCGCCTTAACACTCATCGCACTTGTGTTCCCTATGATGAAGTTCACATACGGAGACATTTACTTTGTGTTGTTAATCTACATTGGGGTTATATACCCAATCCTTTGTATCATTCTTAGTATTGAAATGAAATATTACTAATAGTCTAGTTATCTAAGTTATTATGGGTTTATCATTTTTGTGTTATGTCTTTCTTTCGTGATACATTAAAAGTCATGTATGCATGTTAAAAGAAAATGTAGGTTAAAACACATATCTTGGTATAAAAACTATGAGAGCTAAAAACATATGTTTTTCATAAAATCTGTCTCGTGATTCTGAGATCTACGGATCCCGAAAGTTATACTAGCCGGATCCCTTTGGTAAAGGAACCGTGGGATCCGTCCTACTGGAAAACAGTTTTTCATCCAAATTAAAAATCACTTTTCTTCTAAAAAGGTAATACTCCACTAGAAATATCAAAACCATAAGTGAGTTAAATATCATTGTTGTTAAAAACCATTGTTAATAAAAATCTAGTAAAAACATTAGATAATCATAGGTTGATCATAAACATATCTTTCTATTAACTCATGTTTTCTATAGGTTCAACTATGACGCATGAATATGAGTTTGATTTTTCACTCACTAGCGTCTACACTCCAAACATCTCCCTTGAACCCAAAACACCTGGCAACCATGTCCGTGGGTTCAATAATTTCGAAAACCGTCACTTTCACGAAGGACGTATTGTAGACACCTCTCTACAATTCGAAGAAGGTATCAATACCTCCTTCCGAGCCATCGGACTAGAATGTCTTCTTGAAATAAACGAGAAGATATGTCCAAGGTTCATAATGGAATTCTTCCGTCAAGTTGAACTCATTCGTAACGAGGATCGCTCTCTATCTCTTTGGTTTTATATCAAAAACCAAAAGTTTACTTTAACTCTTGGGCATTTTGCTCACATCCTCCGAATTCCAAATCATGGACAATGTGCCTTCACCAAAGATTGGTCTCTTGATTCTCTCTTCAACTTTCGTGAAGAAAATAGTCCATATTGTTCACACATACCCTCCCTGGAAGATTTAAATCGCATAATATGCAAACCTCGACCATATTACTCCGATCCAAACATTATATTCACACGGGACATCCGAGAAGAGTACAAGCCTCTTGCACTCATCCTACATGAGAATGTTTGGAGTCTTAGGGAAAATCGAGAAATCCTTCCCGCTTGTTGTGCTCACATGTTGTGCTGTTTGCTAACACAACAACCATACAATCTCAGCATACTTCTTTGCAAGGCGATTGCAAATCTTCAAGGCTCCAAGAATAAACTCATCCCTTATGGAATGTTCTTGATACGCCTCTATCATAATGTTATGCACTTCCATCCTCAATTTCAAAGTTCAGTTTATGCGTACTTGTGAACAAGATGATGGAACCGCTAAACATATCTCTCATGAAGACTTTCTTCATTCTTGATTCCACCAACACTCATCAATCACATAATGATCCTCCTAGCGAAAACACTCAAGGAACCTAGTAGTATTCCAAAATAGGATCAATTCTCTTGTACTCTCGCTTTATCAATGTAATCCAATTTCTTTCATGAAATAAAACATCTTACATTTGATATCTTAGTATTAGAACTCTTTTTAGACTATCCTTGAGATATAATGCATTGTCACGATCATTGCATACCTTTAGTAAAGGTCCTGCTGAGCAGATGGGCGGATCCCAAAGATTATGCTAGACGGATCCCTACACTTAGGGAACCGTGGGATCCGGCAAACAGAAAATGCAATTGTAAGCATTATATTTCAAACATATCCTTAGAACACCTCACACTAAGCTAAACATAGTGTCTTAAGGCAAATTAAGTCCTTATCAAGATAGGTTGATCTCTCCTACTCACACATAACTCACCTAGATCACACTCTAAAACGCTAGTAGATCTACCGTTTCATTTTTAATCCATTACTCTTCCGTTCTCAAACTCACATTTCATTTTTTACTTGATCCCTTACATTTAGCCTTAGAAATCTTTCGATTATGGCAAAATTGGTCATAAATCATCCTTACCTCAAAATTGATCAAAGTTGATCAACTCTAGCTTTTCTCATCTCAAAGCTTCTAGGATATTTTCCAAAAACACTATCCTAAGTAACAACCTAATCTCTAGGATCTTTTAGCTTCAATTGACACTCTCATCTTTAGTGTCATCCTTGCTCATCCATTGGTACTCATGAAAGTTCCAAATCCTTCCATAAAATACAATAATTAGCTACATCACTCATTACTTTCAAGAACTTAAGCACCCCTTCATTTAAAACACTTAGGAAGACTGAAACACTCAAGATGTTATAGGTCTTAGACCTTAGAAACATCATTTCCACTCTTTCATAGTTGCTGAGAGCCGGATCCCTAGGATTAGCCTAGACGGATCCCTATGAGGAGGGAACCGTGGGATCCGGATGACAAATTATGTCAAACCTTGCTAAAACAATCATTTCAACTCATCTTTCTAACACAAACACTCCATCTCATCTTAAATGAGTTCCTAGATCAGTATTAACTCTGAAGTTGACTCTTGTGCATGCTAATCATCACATTCCAATGAATCTTAGTGGCTTAAGGCTTAAATTCACTTGTCAAATCTCTTGCTTTATAAACCACATTGTTAGGACTTCCATAGTCATCACCTTCATCCTAACTTTCAGCACTTTAGGAACCCTTACAAACCTCTTGAAATCATCTCATCATGAGGAAAACTCCATGTAGTAACTTATCCACCAAAGAACCACCCAAGAAAAAGGCTCGTGTTATACATGAAATCTCTTCAACCGAATCATCTCCAGTCAAGCCAACAAATGCTAGGATCTTTCCTCAACAAATCAAACCAATTCCTAAAATGATAGTACCCACAAAACTACCTATGCTAAACACCACCATACCTCCTAGGCCAAACAATATCATTCCCACTAAACCATCACCATTGGTTCCTAGAGCTATCTCCTTTACATCTCCACTATCATCACCACACCTCTACAATTTAGAGGATTTGCCTCCTAGGCCGTCTCATCCGCCTCCGCCGACAACATTCTCCTCATTAGGAGGAATAATGATACAAAATCAAGGTGTTGAGTCAACACTTGCTCTGGCTTCCTTTTCGCCGTTTCCATCATATAATCCCATTTGGATTATGAGAAATCATCAAAGTCAACCACCCGACCATATGGAAGTTGACACTTCTCTACCACCACCATCATTCTTGGTCGAGTCATTCTTAAATGCGCCTCCACCAATCCCTCCATTGTTTGAAGCTCCACAAGCCGCTTCACTTGATCCTTCGCATCAAGCCATTTCATTTCTTCCACCACCACTACCTAGCCATGACAAAGATTGCTATCATTGTCAACATGTTGAAAGTTTGATACATGAAGTACGAGAAGACCAACGTTTCATGTTCTATCATCTCCTCGAACGTTTTGACGAGATTAAACCTAAACAAAACTTGAGCTAGAAGATTTTAGTGGTGTCCTAGCATCAAGCGATAGTTGGTTTAGAAATTCCTAGTCATGTATTTTCTTAGTTTTTAGAGTCATGTATATCATAACTCTAGTTTTATTAAATGAAATTACATGCTACTTGTTATATTTCTGAGCATATGATTACATTGTATTCGTATCTCATTTTTGTGATAACATTACGTGTTATATCACCTTTGCTGAAATTAATCAGCTAATACAGATCCCTCAGATTTGCCTAGCCAGATCCCTACTAGGAGGGAACTGATACGCTTACACAGCGCGTTCGGGGTCAAAGGAACTTCCTTTTCGTCGAGCAAGTTTTTCAACACCCTAGGCAGTGAACCTAATCGTTGTAGTGTAGTATTAGGGTAAGCCACGGGAATTGATATCGTTCTCTAGGGGAATAGGAATGCTAGTGAGAAGTTACTACGCTAAGGTTGGGGTTGGGGAAGATTATTTTTTTATCTTTTTATGTTTTTTAGAAAAGGAAAAGTACGAATCTCGGGGTTTGGATTTGGGGGGTTGGTATTTCTACCGATTACTCTACTATTATCTAATTATCTAAACTAAGGTGGTGTTTTTGACATTAATAAAATCTTCAAAAGGAATTCAAACACACTCAAGAACACAATGGGCAGATTTCACAAACATGAACAAAAAGTTAAATTTGCATAAACTTGAAATTGAAATAAACTGAAATTTAATTGCATTTCACTGAAATTAAAAGTACAAGTAAATTTAAATGACAATAAAGAAAATGGTACTAGAAATTGAAATTCTAGACAAAGTTTTTTACAAGTTCTCTTACTCATATTTATACTAAAATCAAAACTGTCTTCTCTCCTCTTTCTTTGTCTCTTCTTGTTGTGCTTTGTTTGTGAGAGAAGAGTAGGAATGAGCTTGTGCTTGTTTGATTCCTTCAATCTCAGCCATTGGAATGATCTTGGGCACCAAGCTTTGTCCTCACAGCCATTGGATTTGTTTTTCACATGGATTGCTGAGTTGGAATGGGAGCATGTGATGTTATCTTGGCTTCTTCTGGGGATGAGAATGACAGGAAGTGAGAGAGGGAAAGGGACAGGAGGGGGGAAATTTTTCTTGGCGCCATTTTTGTGAAGCTGTTTTTGGGTAAAGCAGGGAAAGAAGGGTCAAATGGGTGGAGGGTTCAAGTGAAAGGGTAGTGTAGGGGGGGGGGGGGGTCATGGGGTTTTAATAAAAGGTTTTAAGGGTTTAGTATAATTATGTATTTTGTAAAAAGATTTAAAAGTGTAAGGTTTAATAAAAATAATTGGTTTTTAATAAAAATTGTTTTTAATAAAAATAATTGTTTTTAATGAAAATAATTGGTTTTAAAAATAAAAATAGGTTTTTAAATAAAAATAATTATTTTTTTAAATGAAAAAATATTTACGTTTAGGGGTGAAAAGGGTAATTCGGGTTCAGGGTTCGGTTTTAAGTTTGTTTTCCCCACTCTCACTCCAAAAACATATCCCGGGTTCTGAAAATGCAGAAAATCCGCTTCCGGCTCCATATGGAAAGCACGTTTTCCAATCCGAGCTCATTTATGTCCGTTTTTGCCCTGTTTTCGATCATTTGTACCTGAAACACATAAAAACACATTCCAAGGATATCTGCAGTATAATTGGTTATATTTTCGTGTTTTTAGACGTTTTTGTGGTCTTAGATGGGTAAAAATAATGAGTGAATAAGCACTCATCAGTAGTCTGTCTAATTATTGTGTGCTCGTATGATATTTTAAAGATGTGTTTACTTAGGTTTTACTACTCCTTAATTATCTCCTATTGGTGGTTGAATTGTCACGTCCTTATTCCTAGTTGCGGTGTGTGTCTAAAGTTGTAGCGTATGCGTTTCTCCCTACTCTTTGAAGTTACCAAAGGGTCTCGTCTACAAAACCCACTAGGGATGATAAACTCTAACTCTAAGGCCTCTTTGTATAGTTTAGCTTACAACAGCTCATAGTGCTATAACCTAAGGTTCACAAAGATTAATCAAGCATTAAGTACACAACGAATGACCTATCGCATTACTAGATCATTAATCAACTAAGATAAGAAACAACCAATCAATATTCAATAATTAAGTTTCATATTCCCTAAGCAAACACACAAGTAAATTAGCCGGATATGGAGAACATGCAAGCATACACACAAATAATTGAAGACATAATTAAATTAATGAAGTAAACAACTTATCTTGGTGTAAGATAGGGTTTAAAACCCTAAAATACGACCTTGGTTCGGTTTAGGTTTTACTCCAAAAGTTTACCCAAAAGATTACCCTCTAAAACTGAAAAATTCAGATTCTATATATAAGATTACATGTGCGCATACGTCACCTTATGATTTGTGGTGCCGTCGTGTCGCCGTCATTAGGGTTTCGTCTTGGCCAAGTTAATCTTGCGACGGCGTCACTTTATGCTTGTGACGCCCGTCCTCTTTAGCCTTCTACGCGTCGTCGGATTGAATCTAGGCCGCCTGAGTTGCGACGGCCTACTCTTTTAAAGCCCGACGCCGTCCTCCAAAAACTAGCAATTTAGCCGTCACAACTTCCTTCAACGGCGTGCAGATTAAGCAGTGGCGCCGTCCCCTTGTAATTTATCTGCTTGAGTGTCTCGATTCTTGACTTTGGCCATTTTCTTCATATATCCGCCCCTTTTCGTCCAAATAAGTGCCATTCACAGTTTGCCTTCAAGAGACCTAAAAAGTGAAAAGTAACGATATTAAGCAATAACGGATACAAAAGTGATCAAATAAGGGCTTAAACGACCCCTCAAAAAGGTACCATTTAAATCCTTATCAAATATCCCTACACTTGGTATTTGCTTGTCCTCAAGCAAATGTGCTTTTAACCAATTAATTTATAAGTTAGGGGTCATGAAGCATTGGTTTAAAACAGTCCACAACACATATAAGCCCCGCAAAAGTCATAACAAGCACGGAAATTACATACTAGCACCTCACATGGGGTGTTTGGATACTCACATCTTTCGGGTGTATATGAAATATAGCAAATTGGAAATGGAAGATAAACACTCATTAACCGGTCCTAATACATAGATTACCATAGGCTTGAGAATAGATCAAACCTCCGTCGCTTTGGCGTAAGCACCTAGGAAAGACTATCAAAGAGGTATTTAAAGGGTTGTAACGTTAGGCTTACGGTAGGGAAACAAAGGGTTTGGTGGGATAGGCTTTTTAGTGGTGGCAAGTCAAAAATCTCAATGTTACATGCATACGAAGAATGGCGTTGCTAAGCCAAGACTCGACACTCTAAACTATAGATAACTGAAATAAACAAACATAAATTTAAAGATAGATGTAGGATGGTAGCCCGTATTTTTTTTTAATACACTTTTACTCTACCATCCTCTACGATAACATCAAAATGATAGGGGTTTATAGCACATCCCTACACTTGAGTTTTTATTACTCTAACACTAATATGACCCGAATTGAAAAGATCAAAACACTTGGAGTACGTTATTACGCAAATAAGGGAATTGGCGTTCCTTTTTAGTCATTTAAAACTTTAACTTTTCCCATGAATCCCAATCGTCCCAAACTGTATACAAAGGATATGACTCGACTTAGCAACTCATGCAAGCAACTAGATAATTGAACTAAGGGTTTAGGGTGATAACAATAATGCATTAAAAGTGAGTGCATATAGGGTAGGCTAAGGCGATTTGGGTGTATATTTGGGGGTGGGGTGTAGACAATGCTCTTCATTGATATTCCGGAAAACGAAACATCACGAGAACCGCGAAAAGGATAGGCTCTGAGGGGTTAACTAGGGTATCGTGTACTAAAGATGAGTACAACGCAAAGGGTGTGGGGGAATTACTCAACCGATGTGGAAGAAGTAATTATATTACGGGTATCAAACAAGGGTTATCCTAATGCCTCTTATCATTTAGTTATTCCTAACTACACAAGTGTAGTCTTACTAGCGATCTCGGGATGCATCACAAAACAAGTTCTAGAATCTAATATACTACCGGTTCACACTCTAAGCATTGAAGATGAATGCTTTAATTCCTACAAATCTAAGGGTGATCCTCACATTTTGGGTGGAATTTAGGTGGTAAAGGGTTTTTGTGCTAGTCATGCAACTTCCTATCCGTGAGACAATTTTGTTAAAACTAATGGCCCACTCCTATATGTCATGAAAAATTTTAAATTTGGTGCCAAAATTACCCTAACCGACATTTTCTCATGGTTTATTACAAAAGTGCAATTGGACAAAGCAAATAATCAAGGATAAGCATAGTTTCAAAGTTCCCGTTTTATTTTCCCTCCCTACACTTAAACTGAACATTGTCCCCAATGTTCCCCGAAAGTATCAAGTTTATGATAAAAGAAGGTAATTAAAAACGAAAGAAACTAGTACTCCCCTTATTAGCTCGGTAGGATCCGTGTGTGAAGTAGTGGTTAAATCCTTTCCAAGAAGAATGTATGCGTGAAAAACTCCTCCAACTTTATATATCTTCTTCTTGATAAACAAAACACTGTACACTTGAAGAAAACAACGAAACCTTCGCGTAAAATCGTGTAATAATATATAAGACTTCGATTTAAACTAGGATATAATGATTGTGGAATGGATGTTTACAGAAATTTCGGAAAATTAAGACCTGGAAAATTCAAAAATTATAAGTAGCTCAGAAACGAGAAAAAGTAATCTGATGTTTTTACTCATTCTGACGCCGTCGGTTGCAATCTGACGCCGTCAGGTTATCTGACAAAAAGCTGTCTGCGATTTTACGGAAAAATTCGGAAAATTTAAATCTTTAGAATCTGGAAAAATTTCTGCCAAACTTCCATTATGACTCGATACAAGCATTTGACTCGAACAAACACACATATATATCTTTTAATGAATTGTTATTCTCATGTTTACGTTTCTTTGAAAACGTGTGTAATCCTCCCTACACTTATCCTTTATGTAAAATACCTTTATATGCAATTAAGACGAGGTTAAAAACAAAATAAAGCATTTTTACAAATTTAAACATGAGAATAAACAATCAATAAAAGATATACGACACACAAATAGAAAATCAAAATCAAATACACATGGGTTGCCTCCCAAGAAGCGCTTGTTTTTGTTCGAGTCACGAGCCTGACTCTACCCTTATTTAACGGATAAAGGCGAGGTTTTCCCTACACTTAAGTTTAAGTGCGGGTGATAGTAGCGATACACACCCTTAGGGTGGCGATTTTCCACGTGAGGTGAAGGGGATGTGTGAATGGCTTCCTTCATCCTACAACTACCCGGACTAAATTGGTTGATGGGTGGGTGGTTCCTCTTTATCTAAGGATGGAAATAAAGATTGAGGTTCCGGTTCATCAACACTAGGAAATTCCTTAGAACTAAGAGTAAGAATGAGACTACACGTATTCAAACCTATATTCTCTAGTTGCGTTTGGTTCAAATGTTCTACCTCCATCGGGATTCCTAAAGTCTCTTCTACTACTTCCGGGTAAGTCACGTGCGGTGTGTATGCCTTAAATGATGGTGGGACTTGTGGGATTCCTTGTGGGTCTAGACTTTTCACCTTATCCTCAATCACATCTACATCATCTATATGCTCGTCATGTATTATTTCCTTAGGTCGTGATGAAACCAAATCTAGTAATTGATCCAAATTATGGTTTAATGCTTGGTTGCTTACCATAATATTTTCACAAATTTGGTCAGTTCTCCTAAGGGCCTCACTTAAAATAGTTTCTAAACACGGAGGTTGTTCACGAAAGTCTATCCTAGGTGAAGTCTCAAACGAAGCATAGGTTTCACTAGATGAGGTATTTTGTGGGCTTGATAGAATGGTGAAACCCTCAAAAGGTTTATGGACTTGGTTACTTTCTTCCCACCATATTGAATAATCCGCTTTAGGAATATCATAATTTTTTATGAAAAAACCTAATCGCGGATATAGTGGATTCGCGTTCTCCATAATGGTGAACGGAAGAGTCAATGGAAAAGTTTTACGAACAAAGGCACAAAGAAGGGGGATAGACTACAAGGAAGCTAAAAATGAGAAAAAAGTTTACTTGATAGGAATCAAGCAAAGAAACCTAAACGAGGTGGACTACTAACTAGCTATTCTATTCCCCGACAGCGGCGCCAAAAACTTGATACGCTTACACAGCGCGTTCGGGGTCAAAGGAACTTCCTTTTCGTCGAGCAAGTTTTTCAACACCCTAGGCAGTGAACCTAATCGTTGTAGTGAGGATTAGGGTAAGCCACGGGAATTGATATCGTTCTCTAGGGGAATAGGAATGCTAGTGAGAAGTTACTACGCTAAGGTTGGGGTTGAGGAAGATTATTTTTTTATCTTTTTATGTTTTTAGAAAAGGAAAAGTACGAATCTCGGGGTTTGGATTTGGGGGTTGGTATTTCTACCGATTACTCTACTATTATCTAATTATCTAAACTAAGGTGGTGGTAGTCTATGTCTAATTATTGTGTGCTCGTATGATAGTTTAAAGATGTGTTTACTTAGGTTTTACTACTCCTTAATTATCTCCTATTGGTGGTTGAATTGTCACGTCCTTATTCCTAGTTGCGTTGTGTGTCTAAAGTTGTAGGGTATGCGTTTCTCCCTACTCTTTGAAGTTACCAAAGGGTCTCGTCTACAAAACCCACTAGGGATGATAAACTCTAACTCTAAGGCCTCTTTGTATAGTTTAGCTTACAACAACTCATAGTGCTATAACCTAAGGTTCACAAAGATTAATCAAGCATTAAGTACACAACGAATGACCTATCGCATTACTAGATCATTAATCAACTAAGATAAGAAACAACCAATCAATATTCAATAATTAAGTTTCATATTCCCTAAGCAAACACACATGTAAATTAGCCGGACATGGAGAACATGCAAGCATACACACAAATAATTGAAGACATAATTAAATTAATGAAGTAAACAACTTATCTTGGTGTAAGATAGGGTTTAAAACCCTAAAATATGACCTTGGTTCGGCTTAGGTTTTACTCCAAAAGTTTACCCAAAAGACTACCCTCTAAAACTGAAAAATTCTGATTCTATATATAAGATTACATGTGCGACGGCGTCACCTTATGATTTGTGACGCCGTTGTGTCGCCGTCATTAGGGTTTCGTCTTGGCCAAGTTAATCTTGCGGCGGCGTCACCTTATGCTTGTGACGCCGTCCTCTTTAGCCGGCGTCGTGCGGATTGAATCTAGGCCGTCTGAGTTGCAACGGCCTACTCTTTTAAAGCCCGACGCCGTCCCAGATTAAGCAGATGGCGCCGTCCCCTTGTAATTTATCTGCTTGAGTGTCTCGATTCTTGACTTTGGCCATTTTCTTCATATATCCGCGCTTTTTCGTCCAAATAAGTGCCATTACAGCAGTTTACCTTCAAGAGACCGAAAAAGTGAAAAGGAACGATATTAAGCAATAACGGATACAAAAGTGATCAAATAAGGGCTTAAACGACCCCTCAAAAAGGTACATTTTAAATCCTTATCAGGAACCGTGGGATCCGTGAGACAGAAAGCTACTTTCTACTAACTTGGACCACATTTGCAGGAAATTGTGAATTATACTTGCTTTCTAACCTTTGTTTTGTAGTTATTCAATTTACACACGAAGACTTTGACATCCTAAAGCTAGGGGGAGCTTTATGTCAAAACAATACATTGCAAATTACTTGCAATACTAGGTTAACTTTTCGTGACATCCCCTTGCAAAATTGCAATCATCAAGGGGGGAGCACATTCGTCACTTAGACGAAATACTTTGCAAACTTACTTGCAAACAAACTAGATTAGTATCACTTTCTTGACGCCCTTACATAGGGATGGACTCGTCAAGGGGGAGTAAAGACGAGATCCTTTCCCGTTACTTGCTCTCTATTTCTTTTTATTTTTATTTCTTTCACATGTTTTTCTTAAAAACGATGTGTTGCTTTCCTTCAAACACTTTTTGTTTCGACAAAAAGGGGGAAAGGAAAGTAAAAACTACAAATTCAAACTTTTACGAATTTTAGCTTTTCCTTAAAATAATTTTATGTTTTGTCATCAACAAAAAGGGGGAGATTGTTAATACAAATAAGCCGTAAAAGCGTTTATTTATATTTTACGATCTTCTAATGTTTTGTCGATAACAAACGTAAAATCATGTTAACGAAACAAATAAAAAACGTAAATGGTTTGAACTAATAGTTTCTAACATATTCACACTTTCACATAAAACACTAAAACAAGTATAAGTGATTTTGTGATTTAGTAATACATATGTACAACAACTAGTGTTTACATATTTTGGGTAAAATATACACATAACTAGTATGTAGTATATTGGGTAATATAAATGGGTAGAAACTTAAGTATCACAACTCATTGGGCAATACATTGAATGTACTTGGGTACAACCCAAAGCCCATGACCCATGAATCTTGACCCATAACCCATTGCATGACATCATGCTTATATCTTACATGGATAATATCCATAACCCATGGATTAACCCATACCCAAGTGACCAAGTGCATTGCACTCAAAGATACATTGTATCTAGCCAAAGATCCGTGGTTCAACCCATGACCCATGACCCATGACCCATAACCAAAATACCCATGGGCAAAAGGGAGCGTCCCACGGATCCCTAGCTTAACGCTAGACGGATCCCTTGTGGAAGGGATCCGTGGGATCTGGGGAACAGTAGGATTTTTCCTCTATAAACAGTGAGCTATTTCTTCATTATTTTTCACCTCTTTCTAACACACTTTCTCTCTAAGTGTAAAACTCACTAACCTCAGATCCAAGAGATCTATGTTTGTAGTTTTGTTTTTGTGTGATCTTTTAGGTTCCTCTTAAAGGCAAGATCATCACCTTTGAAGTCGAGCAAGCTCAAGTCCATGAGTTGCCATGCTTCCTCATCATCAAGGATACTGAAGTCTTCTTGTTGATGATTCCTTTCTTCCTTCAAAGAAGTGTAGTGTTGAAGACATTAGTGAAAGATGTCTCAAGTGTCAAGACGAAGATATTAGTGAAGGGTATCTATCGTCTATAGCATAAGTACTTGTGAAAGGTGCTTAGAAGTCAAGACTAGAAGCATTAGTGAAAGGTGCTTAGAAGTGAAGACACAAGACATTAGTGAAAGGTGTCTTGTAGATCTAGTCAAAGGCATTAGTGAAAGGTGCCTTAGATGTACATTCGATATGGTGTGTTTCGATGTACAAGACAGACTAGTATTAGATCCAAGGATATTGATATCCTTGATGATGTTGTAAAGAAGTAGATCTCCTTTGGGATTAGTCGTTGGTGTAGTGTGGTAGTAGTTCCTCCATTGCAATGGAACTAGGTGCTTAGCCTAGTACCTAATAAAGGGTAGGCGACGTTGTGAAGGTGTAGTTCACCTTGGAGTGAAAGAACTAGGTAATTAGCCTAGTACCTTATAAAGGGTAGGCGACGTTGTGTAGGTGTGGTTCGCCTTGGTGTAAAAGAACTCAGTATTTAGCTTTGTACCGGAAAAAGGATAAGCGACGTTGTGAAGGCTTCTCCGCCATAAGGAGATTGGTGTAGTGATTACGAACTCTCGAGTAGGTGACTCGAGGAGTGGAGTAGGGCAAGGAAGGTGTCCTTGTAGCCGAACCACTATAAATACTTGCGTTGTGGTTTTGTGCTTCTTACTCTTATATTTTCATTACTTACCTTTATATGCTTGTTTATCAACATCCAACACACACATTCAAATAGATTGACATAAGTCGATCTAAATAGATTAAAAGGAAGTTTTAATTGGTAAAACTATTCAACCCCCCTTCTAGTTTTCCACAAGGTTAATGCTATCTCGACTCACTCCTCCGAAAAAGCTTCTCTTGTTAAGATTAAGGACCCAAGCAAGTACTTCACTCACTCGCAATTAGGCCATGAAACTAGGGACCCATCTTCGTCAAAGTACGTTCACTTCGTCAATGCCATCACCCTAGTGAAACCAAATAGGAATAGTGATTAAGTAACCCATAAGAAGGTGCTTGAGGTTAGTGAGACCCCTAAGGATGAACCAACCGATGAAGTAGACGAAGTAGGTGATGAACACTTCAATAAGTTTCCTACGGAAGAGGAACTTTCATACCACCCACATCTAGTGCGCGACCTTCATTCCTTTTATACTATGAGATGCCCACGAATCACCTTTGGAAATCCTAGAAACCTCAACATACCATGTTGCATAGGACATCTTTTTGTGGCAAAGGCCTACATCGATCACAAATCCCCAATAAACATCATGATTAGCACGCACTATAATTAGGTGATGAAAAGACCTATTCCAAGTAGGCAAGACCCCGATGATCCTAGAATAAGATGTAATTTTCTCGGTAGAGTTAAAGGATTGCCCGTCTATGTAGGTAGCTTCACGTACCTAACGGATTTCATGATTGTGGAGGATATTAGTACGGCTATAGATCCTAGCTTGTCCCATGTAGTTCTAGGAAAGCCATTCATAGATAGCTCCGGGATGACTTCTGATCCATCATTAGGGATAGTTAGATTCAAGGATGAGACCGATGATATTGCCTACCAAATGCCATTCAAGATTGAGAAATTCTCATCACTATCCAATAATAAGAAGGAACTTAAGCTATCGATCTACTATAGGAATGAGGAGGATATGAGGAGAGGAGTAGACTATGTGATGAGTAAGATATTTGGGTTCTATAAAGAAAGTGTTAAGTTAGGACCGAAATATAGAACAAATTGGGAGCAAGATGAAGTCTTAGAAAGATACACAATGAGGTATAACTATCGTCATGAGGAAGAAGACGATGGTAATGAAGTTACGTAGGAGCACGACTTCGAGTCTAGCTACAAGACTCATAAATAAAGAAAAGTGCTTCGTGGGAGGCAACCCATGCTTAATTGTTTGCTTGTTTGTTTTTAAATTTTTTTTGTGTTTATATACCTTTTTTATTGTTGTTTATTCTCATGTTAGACTTTGTGAAAATGCTTTATTTTGTTTTTAACCTCGCCTTAATTGCATATAAAGGTATTTTACAAAAAGATAAGTGTTGGAAAGATCACATATGTTTTAAAGAACATGAACATGAGATTAACAATAATTGAAATTGTATATATTTGTATGTTTGTTAGAGTCAAATGTTTGTATCGAGTCATAATGGATGTTTTACAAAAAATTTTCCAGGTTTTAATGAGGTAACTTTTGTAGAATTTTTTCAGAAAAACGCAGCAGACAACTTTTTGTCAGGACAACCTGATGGCGTCAGGATTAACACCTGACGACGTCAGGCTATGTAGAAACAGAATGTTTAGTTTTCGTTTTCTGTGTACTTTGTAATTTTTGGAAATTCCCAGGTCTTATATTTCCAGAAAAACTGCAAACATCCATTCCACAAGCATTATATCTTACTTGCTTTCTAGTGTAGTTGTATGTCATATATAGTTTTACCGTCGATTTTACGCGAAGGTTTCGTTTGTTTTCTTATAAGTATGCAGGTTATATTAGACAAGAAGAAGAAATACATACTGGGAGCAACACTCATTACTTATTCATTCTTCTTGGAGGAGGATTTAACCGCAACTTCATACATATCCTACCGATCTAATCAGGGGAGTATTAGTGTCTTTCTCTTTTAACTTACCTTCCTTTATCATAACTTGGATACTTTCGGGGAACATTGGGGAAAATGTTCAGTTTAAGTGTAGGGAGGAAGAGTAAAATGGGAACTTAGAAACTATTCACTTACTTGATTATTTGCCTTGTCCTTGGTAATTTGTGTAATAAACCATAAGAAATATTTGTTAGGGCAATTTTAGCACCAAATTTAAAACTTTTTATGACATTTACAAGTTAAACTTTAGTCTCAAGAAAGCGTCTCATGGATAGGGGTTATATGACTAGCACAAAAATCGTATACCACTCAAATTCTACCCCAAAAATGTGAGGTTCACCCCTAGATCTTTAGGAATAAAAGCATTCATCTTTAATGCTTAGTGAGTGTACCGGTAATATAATAGATTCTTGAACTTGTTTTGTGATGCATTCTGAGATCGCTAGTGAGACTACACTTGTATAGTTAGGAGTAACTAAATGATAAGAGGCATTAGGATAACCCTTGTTTTAAACCTGTAATATAAATTACCTCTTCCACATCGGTTGAGTAATTTCCCCACACCCTTGCGATGTACTCATCTTTAGTATACGATACCCCTAGTTAACCCCTCAGAGCCTATCCTTTTCGCGGTTCTCGTGATGTTTCGGTTTTCCAGAATATCAATGAAGAGCATTGTTTACAATCCACCCCCAAATGTTACACCCAAATCGCCTTAGCCTACCTTGTATGTACTCATCTTTAGTGCATTATTTTTATTATTACTAAACCCTTAGTTCAATTATCTAGTTACTTGCATGGTTGCTAAGTCGAGTCATATCCTTTGTATACAGTTTTGGGACGATTGAGACTCATGGGTTAAAGTAATATTTTATGGAGTAACGGGAAAGAACGATAAATTCAAATTCTCTTTGTCTACGTAATTAAATACTCCAAGTGTTTTGATCTTTTCAAATCGGGTCAATTAGTATTAGTTTAGATTAATAAAAACCCAAGTGTAGGGATGCTCCTATAAATCTCTTTATTTTGATGTTATCGTAGAGGATGGTAGAGTAAAAAGGTATGAAAAAAAAAATTCGAAAAAAAATAGAAAAAAAGAGAGAAAAAGAGTTGTTAAAAAAATTGAAAAAACATACGGGCTACCATCCTACATCTATCTTTATGTTTATGTTTTTAAGTTTATGTTTGTGTTTTGTTTCAAGTTATCTGGTGTTAGTGAGTCGAGTCTTGGCTTAGCAATGCCACGCTTTACATGCTTGTAACATAAGATTTTTGACTTGCCACCACTAAATATCCCATATCTAAGAAAACCATTTACTTCCTTACCATAAGCCTAACATTACAACCCTTTTTAAAGACCTCTTAGATAGTTATTCCTAGGTGCTTACGCCAAAGCGGTGGATGTTTGATCTATTCTCAAGCCTATGGTAATTTATGTACAATGCCAGGTAATTAGTGTTTATCTTCCATTTCCATTCATATTATATTTCATATAAACCCGAGATATGAGAGAATTCAAACACCAATTATGAGGTGCTAGTGTATAATTTCCGTGCTTGTTATGACTATTGTGGTGCATGTACTTGCTGTAAATTATCTTAAACCAATGCTTCATGACCCCTAACTTATAAATTAATTGGCCAAAAACACATTTGCTTGAGGACAAGCAAATACTAAGTGTAGGGATATTTGATAAAGATTTAAAACATACGTTTTTAAGGGGTCATTTAAGCCCTAAATCGACACATTTTATATCTGTTAGTACTTAAAATCGTTCCTTTTCACATTTTAGGTCTTTTGGAATTAAAATGCTGGAATAAAGCATATTTGAACGAAAAGGAGCGAAAACATGAAGAAAATGGAAAAGTCAAGATCAAAGGCACTCCAAGGTTGTTCAGCAGAACCTGACGGCGTCCTAACCAAAGTGGGAGACCGTCCCTCTATGCAAGTTTTGATCAAAATTGCACGCGACGGCTCAGCGGAATTTCTAGTCCTAAAGCCTGACGGCATCACGCCTAAACTCTTGAAGGTGTCACTCATAAATTCTACTCCAGACGCCCAAGATCCGAGATTCAAACGACGTTGCTACTAAAGACTGACGGCGTCACACATATCACCTGACGTTGTCCCAACGATGACTTGGCCCAGATGAAACCCTAATGATGGCGCCCTGATGGCGTCACTAGCAAAAGGTGACGCCGTCGCGATTGTAAATCTATGTATAGAATTCGATTTTTCTGTATTTTAAGAGGTAGAACTTTGGAGAACAAACCCTAACTCAGTTGTAGTCAAACTTGGATAGTATTCTAGGGTTCCATACCCTATTTTACATCACAAGATAAGTTTTTTTATCCAATTTATCATTATATCTACCCCATGTTTGATTGTATGTGTGTATGCTTGCTTGTTTAACATGTCTAGCTAAATTATTCTTGTGTTTGCTTAGATCTATGAAACCTAGTAGTTAATTATTGTTAGGTTTTCTCTTGCCTTAATTGGTAGACGCTAGATTCAGAAAAATTGGCTTCTTCTTTCATGTTGCTAGCTTGAACGTCCTAAATATTAAAAAATCCTTTGAGTGCATATTAGGCCATTCTTTGTGTTTATTGCGTGAATTGTAGCTTTAGGATAGTAGTCTATTCGGGGGAGATGTTATTGCACTTGCCGATCCCGGGTATTCTAGAGGAGAGTTATAATTCATAGAACTAGGAAATTAGGCACCACCCTACGACCAAACGGAATACAACGCACCAATTAAGATAAAGGAAGTGACAAGTCAATCGACTAATAAGAGATAACTAGGGAGTAATAATATCTAAGTGAACACATCTTTAATCATCATACGAGCACACCTCAATTAAAAATAATCTATCCTTAGGATAATTAGTAAATTAGATAATTAGAAAAGTAGTAAAAATCGGTAGAAGTACCACCCCCAATCATATACCTCGAGATATTTACCTTTGCTTTCTAAAAAACCATAAAAATACTAAAAAGAATCATCCTCAACCCCACCTTCTCGTCATAAATCTCTTTCTAGCATTCCTAATCCCTTAGAGAACGATATCAATCCCATGGGCTTACCACATACTACACTACAATGATTAGGTTCACTGCCTAGAGGGTTGAAAAACTTGCTCGTAGAAAAGGAGGTTTTCCCGACCCCGAACCCCGCTATCAGTGTCACTAGTTCCTACATGACGTCGTCCCAATAATGACTTGGCAAAGAAGAAACCCTAATGACGGCGATCAGACGGCGTCACCATCAAAATGAGACGTCGTCGCTAGTTTTAAATCTATATATAGACTTCAATTTTTCTGTATTTTGTGTGCATTATTTTGGAGATCAAACCCTAGTTCGTTAGAGGTCCGACTTGGGCAGTATTTTTGGGTTCCATAATTTTCTTTACACTTAAAGATAAGTTTGTTTATCCAATCTATAACCATGTTTCATTTATGTTTGATTATTTGTTTGTGTTATTGCTTATCTACCATGAGTAACTAAATTAATTTATGTTTGCTTAGATCCAATGAAACCTAGCTATTGATTATTGTTAGGTTGTCTCTTGTTTTAATTGGTAGACGCTAGAGTAAGGAAAACTGGATTCATCTTTAATTGTTGCGAGCTTAAACGTCCTAAATAGCAAAAAGCTTGAGATTGCATTTAGGCCATCGTTGTGTTTATTGTGTGAGTTGTAGCTTTAGGATAATAGGAAATTCGGGGGAGATACCTTGGTACTTGGCGATCCCGGGTGTTCTAGAGGAGAGTTACGATACACAGAATTTGGAAGTTATGCACTACCCTATGACCGTCACGGAATACAGCGCACCAATTAGAATGAAGATGTGACAATTCAACCGACTAATAAAAGATAACTAGGTAGTAAGAAAATCTAAGTGAATACACTTTTAATTATCATAAGAATACACTCAATCAATCCATAGCTTTTACCTTTAATTAGTTTAATTAGTTTTAATTTAATTTGTTAAGTAGTTTAATTGGTAGAATTACCAAAACCCTCACTCTTTAAAGCCCGAGATTTTACTTGATTTCATAAAAAACATAAAAAGATAAAAAAGAATCATCATTACCTTACCTTCTTGTCATAAATCTCTACTAGCATCTCTATTCCCCTAAGGATCGAACAACCCCCTGGGCTTGCCCATACTACACTGCAACGATTAGCTACACTGCCTAGTCTGTTGTAAAGCTTGCTCGTGGAAAAGGAAGTCTTTTGACCCTGAACCCACGCATCAGTCGAGGGCTGGAGCATGGTAACCTGGTCAAGACTACGCCAGGTTGGCACAAGGAATATGTGATGGTTTAGGAGTTGTCCATCATACTTATCTATTGTTTAGGATATATGTTTGTGTTGTTTTAGGATATATGTTTGTTATGTCATAGGATAAGTGTTCGTATTTGTTTAGGATTATCTCACAGCGAGTATTTAAACTCGTCATTATGAATGAATTCATTAAGCTTTGTCAATTAAAAATTTATTTGGTCTTCTCTTCTCTTCTTAGGAGCTCGCATCACGCTTGAAGGGGTGTGTACTATGGATAAAACCTTAACGGGTCGTATCAACTTATGTTTTCATTGATCCTGGACAAACAGGCAATAAGTTTGCTTTTAAAAGAGCACGCCGATGCGTTAAACGCAGAGATACACACTCTTATCGATGTGTTAACATCAGAGTTGCAGACTGCGAAACTTTTGGGGACGCGACATGGAGCAGGCGGTGCTCATTGTTCGGTGATTCCGTGATCCATTCGTTTGGAGGTTCCAAAGTTTAATGGTACTAATCCTGATAGTCGGATTTCCGCCATTAATGAGTATTTTGATCTCCTTGAAACGATGAATGAACAGCGGCTGAAGGTCATGGGATTTGAAAGAGACGCGGCTGAGTGTTTTAGGTGGATGTCACATGATAAGCTAATTACCAGGTGGGATGGTTTTCTGGAAAGTGTACAAACCTACGTCCTTAGGCAATATGAGAGTGAATTTGAGAAACTTATGAACCGGGTTACTGATATCTCTTAAAGTTTGTTAATCTCGTTCTACATCTCTTGACTTAAACCGACATAACAACGTGAGTTGTTGGTGTTCAAACCCACGTCCTTAGGCAATGCTTTTGCCTCAGCCCGTGTTGCCGTGGCATGGTTTCCTAATCAAGGGAACACCACAGCCGTTGCCAGCACATGCGACACCAACACTATCGCACAAACAACCAAACCTCCTCGTCACTATTTTCCGTTAATACCATAAGCTCTGTTAAACCACCTTTATTACCTCTACCAGGTACACCGACCACCACCACTAATCCCACACCACTTGCTATCAAATGGATTACGTTTGTGTTTTGATTGTGATAATCGGTGGGTTCGCAGTCATAAATGCCCCGATAAGTTCCTATTGCTTATGGCGGGTAAGGATGACAAGCCACGAGGATCCGAATTTCAAGCAGCATATCCTATTATAACCTTGAGGAGAAGGTGGTTTCTGAAGAAGGAGGGAATGTTACGCATATAGGTCATGGGTTGGGGCATGGTAAACGGGTCAAGACTGCGCCGGGTTGGCACAAGGAATACATGATGGATTAGGAGTTGTCCATCATACTTATCTATTGTTTTAGGATATATGTTTGTGTCGTGATAGGATAAGTGCTATTGTTTAGGATATACGTTTGTGTCGTTTTAGGATCTATGTTTGTGTCATGATATGATAAGTGTTCGTATCTGCTTAGAATTATCTCACAACAAGTATTTAAACTCGTCATTATGAATGAATTCATTAAGCTTTGTCAATTAAAAATATATATGGTCTTCTTATTCTCTTCTTAGAAGCTCGCATCACGCTTGAAGGGATGCATAATATTTTTGGGTAAAAGATCAAAGACCCGGTAAATATATTACTCCAAAAAACGTTTAAGTACAACGGATATGGGTGAATCCCATATCTCAGCCCGTTGTATAGGCGAAAAGCTTACATAACAAGATACTTCCTATTCTCTATACAAGAAAATAAACCACTACTCAAAAGATAACATTAGACTCCTATAGAACTAAAATTACTTTGTACCAAGGCATTGGAGCTTGATACCATACGTGTCATAATAAGCATCCAAACTCCCTGGAAGATCGTAGACCTGATCCGCATAGTCATCATAATCATAGTCATCATAATCATCTTCACGATCATGACCACCACCAAATAGGTTCATTGACTCATCAAAAGTGTTCACAACCTCCTCTTCATCACTATCGGAGTCAACAATCTCTCCCACCTTAGAGAATGGGTTAACCATCTTAGTAGAAGAAGTAGACGGAAAATCCTTTTTATTACCTGGATAATCAACCTTTTTAATAGGATTACCATCATCATCAACAAGAGTAGCTTTCCCATCAGTAAGAAGCTTTTCAAACTCCTCAATTTTATCAACAATAGGGGTAGGACCAACCTCGTTAGCTTCCATTGAATCACTCACAAGCGGTTCTTGTGATACATTACCGGTCTTAAAAGACCCAACCTCCTTTGCTTTCATTGTAGTACCAGAATCCACTACATCAGTAGGAGTGCCACATTCATCAGTATCGATCATATTAAGTGCAGGAAAAGGATTAGATGTAGCAATCTTCGTCCCACTCGTACTAGCCACTTCAGTGGCTTTCTTCTTTGTATTATCCACCTTCTTGGGTTCAAGAGGAGGCGCTTTAGGTTGATACCTAAACTTAGGACCCACACCAGGTTTAGTAAAACCTCCCTTACCTGGAACACTTTGACCAATATTCCTACCCTTATTCTTGTTATTGACAATTTGAAAACCATCGTTAACACTCTGTTTAGGCTGAGTAGGAGGTGGAACAAATTTAGGACAATCAAGCAGCGTATGACCAAAAAGCTTACACGTATCACATCGAGGCGGTTTCCATTCCTATTCAACCCGAATCTTTTCAATAGTAGAACCTGTCCCATCAAGTAATGGTATCTTAACAGTGATGCTCTCCCTAAGAACCTGATCCGCCTTAACTTCAATCAAGCACCTAGCAAAACTACTTCGACCTCATGATTCCAAGCACATTTGACTAGTGTAAGAATCTAACATCTTTGGCGTACCAATCAATGTGGCTAGGAGGTTGAGACCATCATCAGAAAACATAGCAAGAGGCACATCATGGAATTTAACCCATACCGGAATATTAGTCAAATCCTCTTTAAGCAGATTAGTATTCAACGTCCAAGTTTTAAGAATATTTGGTACATTCCTAATCATCCATGGTCCGTTTTCAAGAACATTGTCAACACCTTTACGAGTGGAAAACTTAAAGAAAAAGAACCCCTTAGCATTCATCATAACCTTAACAGGTCGTATCATAGTAGTCTTCTAATAAAAACTGGTTGTGTGAAAAACTTGGAGGGTTAACAGCAAATGTTTAAAAGATTTAGTCGGCATATCTATAGATATTAAAAAGTCTACTTTCTTATGTTTGTGAAAACACAATTTCCACAAAACTCAAAGTTTATTATATTTGTTAAAAGTGAGATTGTTTTAACGTAATATTTACCATCTTCAACGTCACGATTAAAAAGCCAATATATTCACTTATTTTTCAAATAAACCAAAATACCATTGAAACCCTAAAAATTCATATCTAACTTTAGGGTTTTGGTTAGAATTCCAGTTTAGGAGATTTGGGTGTATTTTCTAATTTTTAAAACTTTTTTTTTTCTTTTCATTTTTTAAGTATGTTGATCTTTATGTTTGTTTAGGTTCCAATTTGAGTGTTTTTTTTTTGTTTGTTTTATTTATTTATTTTATTTATTTATTTATTTATTTTTTATCTTGAGTATGGTTGGTGTCTATTGATTATTAACTCGTGATGGTGGATATGTTATATGTATCGGTTCCAGTGGTCCAGAAAGTGTCGGTTTTGTGGTTTGTATGTGTGTTTGTTTGTTGACACATAATAGTGTTAATGGAGAAGGTGAACAAAATATCTAGATGTTTGATAAACTAGACGAGTACCCGCGCCTAGCGGCAGCGATGTCTAGTTTTTTGCAAAGTTCCGATGACCCATAAGTTTCTTTCAACAAGCTGTATTTGTAGCATTAGAGAATCGTTTTTGAATAACTACAATTCTGATGCGTGGTTGCATAGCAGCATAAATATATAGTTTTTTAAAAAATTATGTGGAGTCGATCTAAGTGTGTGAGTATATTTTCTAATAGGATTGTTTTAAGTTATTAAGATTTTAGTAATAATAGATTCAAGCATTACAAAAAGCAACGGTATTATGTAGTTGGCAATATTATATTGTAGTTTAGAGGTATAGGCAACATGTGTGACCGCCTTTTCTTGTTTTGTCAGTAATTTAGGCAGTGATAACTATTTTTTTTACATGTGTAACGTTTATCATTTGGTGTTTGGCTTTTAAAATTGTAACTTTGCAAATTGGATATCACTATATAAGATTATTTTGTACTATCAATTTGTATAGATATTTATGCATTGTTCAAAGCTATTTGTTTGAGGTACAAATAATTATCGCTAAAGATAACAATACTATTTATTTTTTGTGATTTTAATAAACTTACATAACATTATTGATACACTGGACAAAAGGGCTATACAATATATATTAACTTTTAAACGATGATTCATATATGCTAGTCCCTTAAATGGTGCAAGAGCAACATTTTTAAAATAACATTATACAAATGACAAATTACATGTGTCAAAGCAAAATAAACCAAAAACTACAATTACTTGGTCTCTCCTTTCAAAAAATTGTCACGGGTTCCACAACTACTTCATCATTTTTCATATAATTTTGTCAAATTTGAAACCCGATTTCACCGGGGTGGTTCAATTGGTTGAACCGTTCGATAAAAGGTCGATTTAAACCGAGTCAAACCGATAGGTTGGGTCGAAAAATGCAAATTAAACCGCTTCACTTGACCGCCGGGTTTGAAGCGTCCGGGTCAACCCGTATCGGTTTCAACAGTCAACCCGGTATTGGTTTCAACGGGTCAACCGGTATCGGTTTCAATTGGTTGTTTTTAATTTGGTAGATGTGCTTTTAATTGGGTGTACAATGTGAATAAATTATTGTACTTTTAAGTAATGGGGTGTTTTAATAAGAGTATTAATTATATTATTTATTTCTCTCTCCTTTGATCATGTTTTCAACATTCAACTTTCAACATTTTTCACTTTTCCACTTTGACCATTTTTCCATTTTATATAGTATAGATTAGAGAAAGAATAAACGGAAATATTGCCCTTCTATACGCAACAAGTTTCGAAAATAAGGATTATAAATGCTTGTAACAAAAAATAATAGATATTACCAATTTTATTTGAAAATTTTACCAAATCAGACAATTCCATACCCTTTTACAAAACCAAACTAATTTTCATTATCTTAGGGTGGTGGCAGTCGACTCGGTATGAGATGCGGTTTGCTCCATACCGAGCGGTTTGAGCAATGCATGTAAATCGGTTTGGAGCGGCATGCAAGAGAGGAACACCAAATCGGCAAAGTTTCCCGAATCGACATGGAAGAAAAATGTGTACGTTGGAGGTATTTAATGGGTCAATATATCCGTTTGAAGCTATTAAACCAAAATTTAATTCCCTTTTTTTTTCATCCCTATTTAAATTCAATACATTTCTTATTTTTTTCAAACAATATCATTTGTATTTCACAACAAAATGTATTCATCTTCATCTTCATCTTCTTCATCCGATGAAGAGTTAGATTTTTTATCCGACTCTTCATCCGACATATTTTCTACCGGTTCTACCATAGAAACCTATTTAGCCGCGTGCGATAGCATTGAAGACACGGCTAGCTCTAACGAAGATATGTTTACCCGGTATCGTAAAAAGCTAGAAACTCTAATGAATGACTATTTTGTAGAAGACCAAAAGTTTCCTCTAATGTTTTTCGGTGAAAGATTTCATATGGAAAAGAGTTTGTTTCTAAAAATTGTAGGTGATATTGAAGCTGCAATTTCGAATGGTTTCAAGAGGGTGTAAACGCTAGGGAAAAAAGTTTCACGTTTTAAAATGTACATACGCTATCTTATAAGTCAACTTCGGTGGGTGGACCTCCAGGATAGATACGATGATTACTTAAACATGGCACGAAGAACATCAGGTTATTATTATTTTTATATAATTCGTATTTTAAATTTTATGTAATTCGGTATTTTTTTTTTGTATATAATTCGTAATTAAAATTTTATATAATTCGGTATTCTTATTATTTTTATATAATTCGTATTTTAAATTTTATATAATTCGGTATTATTATTATTTTTATATAATTCGTATTTTAAATTTTTATATAATTCGTATTTTAAATTTTTATATAATTCGTATTTTAAATTTTATATAATTCGGTATTCTTATTATTTTTGTATACTTTGTAGGTGAATGTCTTGATCATTTTGTGAAAATCCAATTATATACGCAAGAGTTCTTACGTAGGCCAACAACCCACGACGTTGCACGCTTATACGAGGCACATGAAGAGCAACATCACATTCCTGGAATGCTATCTTACCGATGGAATCTATCCCACATATTCAACGTTTGTTAAAGCTTATCCTTATCCAATGACCAAAGAAAGAAATTCGAAGCTACAAGATTACGAAAGGATGTCGAAGAGCTTTTGGTCGTCTTAAAGGAAAATGGATTATTCTCAGTCATCCTCTACGGGCTATGACCGTCGCAAAGATTCGAAAAATAGTTCATACGTGTGTTATATTACACAATATGATTTTAAAAGGCAGCGGGATGACAATATCACCGATTCATATAATGGATCCGCCGGTCCACGCACACGTTTATGACCCCGAATGTACTACCGGAGTTACAAGATGGAAATATCCATCACCGTCTCCGTTTTGATCTTATGCGGAGTATGTGGGATGCTGACTTACTATACCTTGATGACTAGTGTTTTTATTTAATAAGTACTATGTAATTTTTTTTCATGTCTTATGTAATTCTCTTTTAAGTATTAATAAAATTTATGTTTTATTAAATTGTTTAATAAAATTATTAAAAAAAAAAAAAGGTAATGAGTTCTTATGGTTGCAACTAAAAAAATCTATTGTTATATGAGATGGTATGATGGTGAGTTGGCGAGATATTATTGGTAGATGACGTTGAAAGATTAAAAGTGGTAAGGCGATAATTGCACCCCTACCAAAAGAAGATAATATCACGCTCCAACGTGGCGTGCGCCACCTACGAAAACCAATAGCTTTCGACACCAGCGACACACACAACGCGCATGGGACCAAAATGTTAAGAAAACCAAAATGTGGAACGCACTTTAAAAAGTATGGAAGGTGATTTGCATATTTTTATTTTGATTGTAACACTCACAATACAAGTATATAAAACATACTGTAAATGCGATACAAGTATGTTATGCATAAAAAAGAATCTCTCAATCAAAACTTTAAATGTACAAATCAATTATCAAAACATATACATAGGTTGACCAACTTCATTTATATATTAACCAATCAGCTTCATTTACATATGTTGACCAACTTCATTTATAGATTATTCATGTATCGCTTTTCAAAAAGAAAAAAAGAAAAGAAAAGAAAAATGATTACTTCATTTATATGTTAACCAATCAACTTCATTTACTTGTGTTGACCAACTTCATTTATAGATTAGTCAAAAAATATAAATATGATGCGTACCTAGCCCAAACAATTATATGATGGGTGCCTAACATTGTTTATACTATTCTATAATGCGCGATTCAATTTACTTTATAACTTAATAGGGCAAATGATAAAAAAAAATATAATATTTGTTATCATTTGTTTTTATTAGTAGCGAACAAAATTATTTATTTTTGTGGGTACTATATTTTTAAATTCATCCTTTTTAGGATAATATGTGACATTTTTGCTTTTGAAAAAAAAAAAATTCTACTTGCTAAGAGGGGCAAAAATGTCTAAAAATTTCGCAAAATACCCTAAAGAGGATAAATTCGAAAGATAAGTCACAAAAAGAAAAATTTTATTCTTACACTACAAGAAAGAAATAATGTCAAGTATAATACTTTATTTTATCATTTGGCCAACTTAATAAAAATAATATATAGAGGCTGCTGCGAAGGTTTAGCCGCCACCGAATGTAGTCAATTAAATTTAGTTATAGGTCCCAGGAATTTCTTTAAATAGGCGTGCAAATAACACCACGCAATCATCAAAGATCATGTCTTCTTTTGGCTTTTCTACTCTTTCATCTACTACTACTACTAAAAACTTAGACACCTTCTCTCGTTCGCCTTTATTTTCCAAAACATCGTCTCATCTTCTAAATGTGTCTTGCAACGCTGCTTCAGATGACACTAACAAAACCTACGAAAGTTCAAAGCTCAATCTATCAAAAAAATCACGTGACAAGCAAAATGTGGACAGGAGAAGCTTGCTCTTGGGGCTCGGAGGCCTTTATGGAGCGGCTAACTTGACCACTATTCAATCGGCTGAGGCAGTTCCTATTCAAGCTCCAGATAATATTGCACATTGTGTTAATGCAAGTGACGGCATAAGAGATCTGAATGACGCTGTGAGGGGAGTCTCTTGTTGCCCTCCATTAACATCACCACAATCGTTCCCTGTAGATTATGTCTTGCCTAAGAACCAACCTATGCGTACTCGACTAACAGCACATCAAGCATCTTCTGATCCTGTTTATGTCAAGAAGTATCGGGATGCAATGGCGGCAATGAGGGCGCTCCCGGACGATGACCCTCGCAGCTGGAAGAACCAAGGTAAGGTCCATTGTGCTTACTGTAATGGCGTTCTCACTCAAGAAAAGAGTGGTTTCGATAAGATTTACCTTCAGGTTCACAACAACTGGCTCTTCTATCCTTTCCACCGGTGGTACCTCTATTTCTACGAAAGGATATTAGGAAAATTGATAAATGATCCAACTTTTGCTTTACCGTACTGGAACTGGGACAATCCTGAAGGAATGTCTCTTCCTGAAATGTTCGAAACTTCCTTGCCCGATCCTGCAAACCCTGCTGCCAGACCTAGTCCCAGCTAACTCTCTTTGATGCCTTAGGATGTCTTTCACCTGGAACCAGCTATCAAGATTCGGAAGGATTGGTGGTACGGATCAACAAGCTATAATTGAGAATAATTTGTTTTCCATGTATAACCAGATGATCACTGGTACTACTACAAATGGGTTCTTTGGTGGCCAGATGGCAGCTGGGGTTGATAACATGAATGATCGATAGAGGCTGGGGCTCACATTTCAGTACACTCATGGGTGGGCAACCCTAGGATGGCAAACAACGAGGACATGGGGAACTTGTACTCTTCAGGGTATGACCCTCTCTTCTACTCTCATCATTCCAACGTTGATCGGCTGTGGTCAGTCTGGAAAAATTTGGATCCTGTGAATAACACAGATCCTGTCGACCCTGACTGGACAGATGCATCATACGTGTTTTACGATGAGAACAAAAATCTTGTTCGTGTCTACAACAAAGATTGCCTGAACACAACCAAGATGGGATATCAATACGCAGATTCTCCAATGCCCTGGACCACTTATTCACCGACAGCACATGCTTCTGAGTCTCACATTGCCACTAATTCAATTGGAACAGTGGACAAGGTGGAGGATGTGACATTCCCGGTAAAACTAGACAAGACCGTAAAAGTTCTGGTGAAGAGGCCTGCCATAAACAGGACCAAGACGGAAAAAAAGAAACTAAAAGAGATGTTGATCTTAAGTGGAATTGAATTTAACGGGACGAAAACATTCAAGTTCGATGTGCTTGTCAACGACGTGGATGATGGAACCAATATCACTCCAGCTAATTGTGAGTTTGCTGGTACTTTTGAAATGTTGCAGCATGGTCTCGGGGGAGCCATGAAAATGAAAAGCGGGGCTGTGTTTGGGATCACCGAGCTTTTGGAGGACCTTAAAGCTGAAGATGAGGAGTATGTTTTGGTGACTTTGGTACCAAAAGGAGGCACCGAAGATGTTACCATCTCCGAGATCAAGATTAACCTGGTTCCCACTAAACATTGATTCAAATCGGTTCACTTCACTGTTTTCAAATGATCGAGATCCCTAATAGACACTGTGTTTTATTTTCATTTCCATGCATCGGTAAGTCTGATTTTGGTGTTTGGTTTTCGGCTATTGCCGTAACTTAAGAATAATTATCATTCATGTTTGTACTTGTATAACCGCCAAGTATGCATTATTTTCACTCTTACATTTGTATTTCAATAAACTTGATTATCATGTAAATTTATTTTCACTCGGTCACCGTAGAATCAGAAAGAAAATTTTAACCAAAAGTTAGTGTCATTACGCAGTCACTCAGGCTTTTAAATTTAGTCAGCAACTTCTTCGATAAAAATATAATGCACTATATGATGTAACTAAGAGAGACAACTCGCTACCTGAAGTGCGGCGAGTAGCAACACTCAAAATTTATTGCTAAACAAACTGTAATTCAATTTCATCAATACTAAAGCCGCTTCCAAAAGCCTCACACCAATCTCATTTTACATCGGATTTTTCTTATATGTTACAAAATTTGCAGGCGGAAAAATCTATTGTGTGCAATTCAAAATAATTAAAAAAATATACTTGCCACCCTTTCTTCTTCAGGGTAGCGAACAAAATTTTTTGCTTCTGCGGGTATTATACTTTCAAATCCATCCTCTTTAGGGTATTTTGCAAAAAAGTCGGACATTTTTGCCCCTCTACCCATAAGAAAGAAATGGCAAGTATAATACTTTTTTTTTTATCATTTGCTCTAGTTTTTATTATGTTAAATTTTGGATATGTATTAAGATAATTTATTTAATGATTTATAATTGTGTTAAATCTATGATAAAAATGTTTTGTTTTATCATTTGCCCTAATTCACTTCAAGTTGTTTAGCGCTTCAAGCGTTAAACCGAATTAGGTTTAACGCCCACTAAATTAGAGGAATTATATCACAACCTGAAGATTTGCATATAAATTTTTGTTCGTCACTTGTTGAAGCATAGACTAGAGAGTATACTATGACTAGATTAAGGTGTGTTTGTTTGATTAAGATGTTACACATCTGAATCTTACTAATGCATCAATCGACTACCACATCTTACTAATAAGAGGAGCTATAATATCGAACTGAATGAAAAAGTGTTGTTTGTTTTTATAATTGTCCAATGATTTTAATTTTCCCTTTTTTAAGTATATATTAAATTATTACAAATACGATTAATAAGTAAATAGTGTAAACTTAAAACAAAACATTTTTATCATAGATTTAACACAATTTTAAATCATTAAATAAATTATCTTAATACATATCCAAAATTTAACATAATAAAATCTAGGGCAAATGATATAAATATATATATATATATATATATATATATATATATATATATATATATATATATATATATATATATATATATTATACTTGCCATCATTTGCTCAGTAAGAGGGGCAAAATGTCCGACTTTTTGCAAAATACCCTAAAGAGGATGAATTTGAAAGTTTAATACCCGCAGAAGCAAAAATTTTTGTTCGCTACCCTAAAGAAGAAAGGGTGGCAAGTATAGTACTTTTTTTTATTATTAGCCCTTGAGAGTATATATTACATTCGGTTGGAAAATTAAGATAAGTTAGTGACATTTGACAGCTAATTTCGTTGACAAATCTGATGGAAGTACAAAAATTCAGCAACGGATTTATGGTCGTTGATAGATTTTCCAATGCTAATTGCACTTTTTTAGTAGTGACTTATCTATAATCTATTCCTTGGTAGAATAGTATAAAGTGTAATATATTACGTTGAGTATTGATGTTTTGATATCGAAAAGCAGTTATAAAGTGGCTAATGGTCCGAGAAAACATACAACTTGCCACATCTTTTTTTTAAGCACTTAACTTTCAATTTTTTCTATCAAATTGAAAAAGTCCTTTAATCTTTTAATTGTTGGCATATTACGGGAAATGTTTGACGTGACAAGAGTTAATTAATTTTGTCCCATTTTTTTCCTTTTTTTTTTTTTTTGCTTGCTAAAACCGGTTTCCAAACACTATTTTTTTAAAACAGAAACACACACAAAATAACACACAATGCAACAAAAAAAACAAACACACACAATACCCATCAAATCTTAAAAATCCTAATCGATTCACATATAAAAAAACACAAAATAGATCAAACACAATTTGAAATATAACACAAGCAGCAAACACTTAAATTACCAAGAACGAAATAGATCTCAGGTTGTTCATTTTGAACGAAAATAAACGAAGACAGATCTTTTAAATCTCATTAAAAATACATCCTCGATTTTTTTGTAAAGAACCAAGAACAAAAATAAAACTTACATGAGACCATTTACAAAGATCTAACTCATACGATGTCTCAAATGTTCAAGACGCCGCCTTGGGGCGTTTCTATCTATATTCTTCTTTTTTTTCGGGTTTATGACGTGAACACTGGTGAAGAATTTCTCTCAACCGTCATTTCTACCATGTTGAGTCATTTTTTTCTGGCGTAATACTATAACACCTTGCAATCATTAGGTTAGTGCTTATATCATATACTAGTATTTCATGCAATTAGTTGATTTTAACATACATAGTCATGTCTTGTGATTCTTGTTTTGCCATGTAATGGTAAACATCTTAGGGTATTTTTCTAAATTATATGTGTTGTTTATGAACGATTTGTTAGTTGCATGATTATTAACATTTCATGAATGTTTAATTCGTTTTTAATTATTTACGCAAATTAGGGGAATTGTCCTATATGTAGGATGATATGGGTAGTCCATGTATGATTTGTTACAAGTCTACCATGTAAGGGTTGTGGATAACAACAGACTAAGGGTTGTTGTTAAGAGAATGTTTTTTCTTTCAATTTGATGTAATATACTATTTCAACCAATCAGCATTATGTGTTAGTTATGCATTCACTTTTTTCGGAATTATTTTCGCAATTTTAATTATTTTCATCTAATCATGATAATTTATTAATAACATTGAAATAACAATCACTTGCTTAAAAGGGCTTTTGTTAGCAAAATCGTATTTTTAATTTCACTTTGGTACAAAGTTTGAGCCCTATATCCGTATTCCCTCATTTGTTGCATCTATTATTCGTCATGGCCATTAGGTTTCATTTGACCAGAGAAAAGATACCTGAAAACTGCATGAGACAAATTTAATGGGACCGATAAGCACTTTGGCCTAAATTAACAACCATGTATGTGTTAGTTAAGAGGAGAGCTGAACTAGACGAACCACTTGCCTAATGCATGGTTATAGGTAGATCGGCGACATGACCATTGTACCGGATGCTTATTGTTGTAGGGCTGGTGATACGGACCAAGTAATCTTGTCTACAAACGATTATAATGGCAATGCAATAAATTGTAATCACGTACATTATATGCAACTGTAACTAACAGTGAATCATTCCTTTTGCTGCACTATATACGATCGATTCTGATAAATGTGGCAATCCTACTGATGTAGTGGTTTCTGGTAGTACAATGGAAGCAAAGGAGGTTGGGTCTCTCGAGACAGGTAATGTATCACAAGATCCGCTTGTGAGTGATTCAATGGTAGCTAACGCGGTTGGTCCTACCCCTATTGTTGAGAAAATTGGGGAATTTGAAAGGCTTCTTATTGATGGGAAAGCTACTCTTGTTGATGATAATGGTAATCGTATTAAAAAGGTTGATTATCAGGGCTATAATAAGGACTTCCCGGCTACTTCTTTTACTAAGAGGGATAACCCACTCACTAAAGTGGGAGAGATTGTGGATTCTGATAGTGATGATGAGGAGGTTGTGAACACCTTTGATGAGACGAGTAATCTATTTGGCGGTGGTCATGATCGCGAAGATGACTATGATGAATATGATTATGATAACTGATCCGCGCCAAACCGTCAAGTTTTCTCACACAAACCGGCCACTTGTGAATGGCCGACCGTAAGAAACTTAAAACGGCTCAGACACGAACTCAATGAAGATCTGGGGAGTATAGTGTTTCCCGTCGTTAAGTCCCACCGGAGACTCAATGGTGTGTAAACACTAACGAGACGATAGAATGATCACTAAGGATAGTGATCAAAAGTTTTTGATGAGAAATTACACTACTGAATGATTGAAATGGAATGGAATATAGAATTGGAAAGCACAACAATCGATAAAAGAAACTAAAAAGACGGTTTAAAAACTACGTACACGTACAAAATAAAATGTGAATCTAAGAAATAAAAGACCTAAAAATATAAAAATGACATTTTTGGAATCCTAAAAATAAAATAAAATTATCAGTAAAAGAAAATTATTTTTACCACTATTTAATTAATTATTATTAATTAAAAACTATCTTAGCTATTTAATAAATACTCTAAAATAGAAGAAAATACAAAATAAGGCTAGAAAAATAAAACTATGATTGAGAAAAATCTAAAATATTATAAAACTAATTTTAAAATTAAAAATATATTTTTCACACTTTTTATCTAATTATTACTAATTAATTATTATTTAAAATACACTTAAATACTAGAAAATATAAAATAAATCTGGAAAAATGAAATTTTAACTTAGAAAAATCTAAAATATAATAAAACTAATTTTAAAACTGAAAAGATATTTTTATGCTTTTTAATTATTTATTACTAATTAATTACTATTTTTAACTAATTAAAATTATAATAAATACTAAAACGATTAGGAAAATTATGAAACTTTTTCTAAAAATACTATATGATGACAGAAAACTAAGAAAAATAGAAAAACAAGATTTGCTTATTAATAAGCTAAAAAGAAAAATCAAAAAGCTAAAACCTATTAAATAAACACTATCACTGATTTTAACTTGATATTTTCTGGATTTTCTTTTTGAAAACTACTTAACTACTGATTTTATGAAACTTTAATGAACACAAAAATTTTACCAACTACAAATAAGCTGTTTAACAAGCTTATGAGCCAACAGTTATGCTTATGAGCTTATTTGGTGAAATAAGCTCAAACAAGCTCACAAGTTGAAACAAAAGCTCCAATAAGATAAAAACAAGCTAGATAAACAGAAATGAAGCTAAAAAGATCAATTAAAAACACTGATAAGCTACTAAAAAGGTAATAAGCACTTATGACAAACACAGAAATGGGACAGGATTAGAGCTTATTGCGCCTACTAAAAGGCTTCAAAATGAAAAACAAGGCTTGAGACCTCAAGATGGCTAGGTTGGCTACCCAAAGAACCAAGAATCACAGGATTTGAGCAACTAATAAGCTCTATGCAAGCTTATCAAAATGGTGCCATTCATCATTACAGTGGCATGGTTTCGCTCAGGTACTCATGAAGCTAGTCAAAAAGCACTTAAAAGTGATTCCAAGAGATCTAGTATTTTTCTAATTTTGTTAAGCAACTGAACTTTAATACCCTAAGAGCTTTTAAGCTAAAACTTATTATTAAGCACACAAGAAAAATATCTATTTTATTCAAAAACGACCCAAATGAAAATTTGACTTTTGAAGAAAAACTAAAAAGTTGACCAAGATGAACTTTGATTCACCACTACTCACTGATTTTGTTGTTTTAAGGTGATATAATACTGATTTGATAAAAAATAACAACTTATAAGCACAAAGTCAAGATCATGGATCATGAAGAATCCAACAGTTAACACAAAAATTGATCAAAAGCTAATTTTGACTTTTTGCTTATGAACACTGGTGTTTATGACTGAGATGAGTTATTAGATGTGTAGGTGACACAGACCACTCCAAACAAACAACACAAACAAGCCTGCAATGTTTTGAAAGACAAATCCAACACCCTTACTTGGACAGTTTAAGAACTTTACCAAGCAAATCACAAATATAAACCACAAAAGTGATTGCAGATCTTATATAATCACTATATGAGACTAAATAGACATGATCCAAAGCGATTAACAATATAAAACACAAGAATTATGATAATGCCAATTTAACTGTTTAAAACTAAGTTTTTATAAACTACAACTTTTAAAAGAACAACAACTTGATTTTAATGGTTAAATACACTTACTTATAACTAGTAAACAATAAAACACAAGAATTAAAGATACTAAATAACCAAGACAGTGAAATGTAAAAATGATCAAAAAGGCTTACAAATGGGTGTCCAACTGAAAACCAAGAACCAATGACCAAGACCAATCCTAATAGCTTTCCACAAAGCTTCTAACCCAAGGCCATCCAAGATTTACCCTGCTCCAGCTGTGTACACCATTTCCAATGGATTTTTGATTTTTTCACTAATTAATTTGTATTTTTAATGATTTTCTGATTTTGCTTCTAAATGAATTTAGTGTTTCTAATAGCTTAGAAAAGCTATATGGGAGCTTACATGATCTATTTCAGTCCATACAAACAACTAAAAACAATATTTGAAGCATATGAGATTTTTGAAGGAAAAATTGCATAAACTGAATTGGAACTTGATATTGAGATTGATGTTACACAAAAGCTTTCTTATAAATATAAAACTTGAAATACAGAGTTTGAAGACTAAATCATACACTGAATTTAAAAGTAAGCTAAAAACGACAATGAAACTTAAAAATTATATTAGAGATAGTGATACATTGCTTCTTCTCTTTCCTTTATAGACTTTTAAGACTCTCTCTTGACCTCTGAATCTTTCCCACCACTTCTGAGCCATTGGATTGGCTAAAACCATCATATCCGTCCAGTGTCTTTTGGCCAAATTCTTCAAGGCATGTTTTGATATTAATTGGAGTTGGTTTCAATCAATTAAGAGTCTTGGGTGTTAGTGGAGGTGGAGGGGACAAGGTGAGGGGGTTGAGAAAAGGTGGGAAACCATGACTGGTTTGGTGATTCTTAGTAGTAGGGAGAGCTACAAGAACCCTGGTTTTAGGCGCGTAAGTCATTTTGACTTTTGTTGACCGGAGGGCTAATATTAAACGGGTCGGGTCAAGGGTTGGGGCCACTGGGATTGGGCTTGGATTTTGGATAAATAACATAGGGTGTCCTTGGGTTTATCTCTAAGCAAGGACCAAAATGCAAATCACCAAACATGAGGACTGAAAATGCCAACTTTCCAAACTTATAACAAGGACCAAAATTGACAAACATTGATAGTACAAGGATAAATTTTGCATAAAATTCTATTTTAAAATGTCCAAGGACTAATTTTGCAATTTTCAAACTTTAGGGACCTTTTCCGCCATTTGACCAAAGAATCATTCAAGGATCATTTTTGACAACTTAGAATATTTTAGGGACCTTGAATGATAAAATTCCACATTTTGATATTCCAGGGACTAGATTTGACAACTTTTAAAACTTGGGGGACTAAAACTGCCAATTTTGCAAACTTGATACATTTTTCATCTGATTTTGATATTTTTGCATTTAAAACTCATAAAACACTGATTTGTGATATTTTGATCATTTTGATGTGTTTTCGAGTGTTTTCAGATGATTTTGCAGTTTAGATTGTACAAAAATGATGAGTATTTAGTCACTCATCAATCCCCACATGAGATATTGCTAGTCCCTAGCAATGATTTAGATCTTTAATGGATTTTAAAACTCTTTACCAAAAGCCATCACTTCTGGAGTAGCCAATTGTTTTGATTCAAGTAAGAACCTTGGTACAATGATAACCATCTGATTTATTGGCAAATCATAAACCATATAACGGATTTGATGTGTCTTTACCAGAAGCCGTACCCTTTTGGACTAGCCAACTCTTAGATAAATTATCAATATTATCTTTGGTGAGCTGATTACCAATTATGGATTTTCCACTGCCTTTACCACAAGCCATAATCTTGCGGGCTAGCCAACTCTTCACTTTTAAGGATATGGAGAGTTGAGAACCATACAATTTTGGGCAAATTGCAAGCCATATAAACGGATTTGAGAAATCTTTACCAAGAGCCGTTTGCTCCTGGATTAGCCAATCCTTTTGTCTTACAGACATGGCGGACTGATAACCAAGATGAGTAAGTGAAAAACACTTACTCCAAAAAAAAAAAAAATTGGCCAAAAACGGGGGAATTAGGTGGTATAATTACATGATAAAATTCGTGAGAATTCCCCCCCACACTTAGAAATGAATATTGCCCTCAATATTCAAAGTACCGGCGGTTATGCCGAAACTAAGAACGTAAAAGGGAAATACTACGGCCATTATTTTAAAAGATTTTTTTTTTTTTTTTTTTTTTCACATGATTTTATATACAACAGCGTGGGGAAACTCCCCCACACTAGGGTGGTAGAAAGAGGTAAGAAGACAGAAATATGAGTGAAAACCCATATGGTGCGTGCTAATGTTTTTGATTACCGAGTCACTAGCTTGACTCGATCCCCGCATTCATTGGTTCATGGGGAAAGTTTGTAAATCTGGGACAATCACGGGGGAATGTCCTCTCCAAAGTAGTGCTTCACGATGACCATTCACTTTAAAATTAGGACCATCGGGTTGAGATAACTCAACGGTACCATAAGGATAAACCTTTGCAATAGTGAATGGACCCGGACCAACGGGACTTGAGCTTTCCCGAGAAAATCTTCAATCTTGAATTGAAAAGAAGGACTCGATCACCAACGTTGAAAACGCGGTTCTTGATTTTAGAGTCATGAATCTTCTTTGTCTTTTGTTTATAGATCAAAGAGTTCTCGTATGCTTGATCACGAAGTTCATTTAATTCATTCATTTAAACTTTTCTATGATCACCACTGCCTCAGATATCGAAATTGGCATGTTTTAAGGCCCGGATGCCTTGTGCTCTAACTCAATCGGAAGATGACATGCCTTTCCGTACACTAGCTTGTATGGAGTGCACCCAATTGGTGTTTGTAAGTCGTGTACGAAAGGCCCAGAGTGCGTCATCCAGTTTATCCGACCAGGATGCACGATTTTCGCCTACTGTCCTTTCAAGGATTCTTTTAATACCACGATTTGAAACTTCCACCGCCAATTTGGGTGGTATGCATGAGAGAGAAGGTGGGTAACACCATATTTTTGCATGACTCTTTCAAATTGGTCATTAAAAAAATGTGTACCACGATCACTAATTATCGCCTCGGAGTTCCAAACCTGGCAAAAGAGATTTCAAAATTTCACAACAACTCGGGCATCATTGGTAGGTAAAGCTTTTGCTTCAACCCATTTTGACAGATAGTCAACAACCAGTATGTATACTTGTTTCCACGAGACGAAGGAAATGGCCCCATAAAATCAATACCCCATATGTCAAATATCTCACAAACTTGAATGGCATTTTGCGGAATTTCATTTCTTTGAGATATATATTTCGTGACGTTGACAAGCGCCAGGTTTGACAAATTCGTGGGCATCCTTATAGATTGTGGGCCAATAAACCCGGAATCAAACACCTTTTTGGCGGTGTAGTTTGGACTATGATGGCCCCCGGTGGGTCTAGCATGGCAAGCTTTGAGAATGTCAATAGCTTCTGTCCATAAACACACGTCGGATGACTTGATCCGCACAGATTTTGAACAAGTAGGGTCGCCCGAAATAATGTTTAACATCTTTGAAGAATTTGTTCTTCTTTGGGTCGACATCCCTTCACAATGAAGTTACCCGCATGGTAATTTTAAGTCAGATACCATGGGGTGGTAGAATTTCCACGAAAAGAAACCGCAGTGAGTGTCTCGAGAGGAAATGTTTCATTTATTTCCTTTTTCTCGAAAACATCCTGGTGAGGGTTCTCTAATCGGGACAGATGATCAGCAGCCAGGTTCTCAGCTCCTTTTTATCACGTATAATGATATCAAATTCTTGGAGGAGGAGAATCCAATGGAGCAATCTCGGCTTTGCATCTTGTTTTGCAAAGAGATATTTAAGAGCCGAGTGATCCGTATATACTACACATTTGGTCAAGATTAAGTACGGCCGAAATTTCTCAAATGCATACACCACGGCTAATAGCTCTTTTCTGTGGTGGTGTAATGAGTTTGAGCTTCAGTATAGTCTTACTTATGTAGTGAATTGGTGAAAATGCTTGTTTCTTCGTTGCCCTAGGACTGCACCGATAGCAAAATCACTTGCATCGCACATGAGCTCAAAAGGTAAGTCCCAGTCGGGAGCAACGAGAATGGGTGCTTCAGTAAGCTTTTTCTTCAATGTTTCAAAAGCTATGATGCACTCGGGTGAGAAGATAAAAGGAGCATCCTTTTCAAGAAGATGGGTCATAGGCCGGGCGATTTTAGAAAAATCTTGTATAAATCTACGATAGAAACCGGCATGACCTAAAAAACTCCTAATACCTCTGACGGTAGTAGGATGAGGTAATTTAGCAATAACATCGACTTTTGCTCTATCTACCTCAATCCCGTTCTTGGAAATCTTATGGCCAAGGACTATGCCTTCTTTGACCATAAAGTGGCTTTTCTCCCAATTTAGACAAAGATTGGTGTCTTCACACCTTTGAAGCATTTTTTCTAAATGGGAGAGACATGATTGAAAAGAATCCCCAATGACCGAGAAGTCATCCATAAACACCTCCATCGTTTCCCCGATCATGTCGTGGAATATGGCCATCATACATCGTTGGAACGTGCTAGGAGCATTACATAAGCCAAAAGGCATACGTCTGTAGGCAAAAGTTCGATGTAAGTGGTGAATGTAGTCTCTTGATCCCGTGGATCAATGGGAATCTGAAAGTAACCCGAGAAACCATCAAGGAAACAATAGTATTCATTCCCTACTAATCTCTCAAGCATCGGTCCCATGAAGGAAAATGGTCTTTACGGGTGGCGTCATTTAACTTACGAGTAGTCAATACACACCATCCCGTAACCAATCGAGTTGGAATTAACTCGTTATCTTCATTTGTGATAACAGTTATGCCACCCTTTTTAGGAACACAATGAATTGGGCTAACCTAAGGACTATCGAGATCGGGTAAATCAATCTCGCATCAAGAAGTTTGATAACCTCTGTTTGATAACATCATGGATTTTGGATTCACTCGCTCTGATGTTGAACTGCTGGTTTAAAGTCATCCTCCATTAAGATTTTATGAGTACAGAATTCAGGGTTGATACCCTTAATATCGGAGGTTTCCAATTGCTTGTTTGTGTGACTTCAAGATTTTTATGAGAGCAACTTTTTCATCTTTACTCAAATCTCGAGCAATAATGACGGGTAATTTATCATCACCCTCAAGAAATGCATACTCGAGATGAGGAGGTAAGTCCTTAAGCTCAACCTCAGGAAATTCTTCAGTTTTCTCAACCGACTTGACTTCCTTGTTATGAAGCTTGACGGGAGGAGAGGAGGAGAAGTATCCGATTTAACAATTCTCAAGAATATCTCCCGTGATTAATCTCATTTTGATTAATCTCATCGGAATTGAATCACTAGAGGGGTTGATGATGGATCATCATTAAGCAACTTCTCAATAAGAAGTATGTCCCCTCAATGTCAATTGGAGCATGATCAATTTCCCATGGAACAGAATCACTAGCCAAGTATGCTTCAATTTCATCTAAGATGAAGTCGCCTCAAACCGAGCGGAGGAAGGAGTAGAATGGCTACGATAGGTTGAGAAGATGTGGTGGGATCCCCACTCACAGAATTATGAGAATAACCAAGAACTTCTTGAGAGTACTCTTCGGAAGCAACATCAATGATATCTATTCGGTTAACCGATTCAGAATCATAATTTGCGAGTACCTCGAAGTTTGATCAAGGTTAAAGGTCATCACCAACACGCAATGTGATTTCTTGCTCAAATACATCAATGAGAGCACGGCCCGTTCTCCGGAATCCTCGACCAACAATGAGAGGAACCCGATGATCGGCATCAAAATCAACAACCACGAAGTCAGCTGGAAATGGAACTTTCCTACTTTCACAAATACGTCCTCGGCAATGCCAAGAGGACAGGATATGGAACGATCTGCAAGCTCGAGAGTCATGCATGTAGGAGTGAGTTCCGGAAGAGAAAGTTTCTTCCACACTGAATAAGGCATAAGATTGATGCTTGCACCAAGATCTGCTAGGGCAAAGCATTCAACCATTCCTGGGAATACACAAGGTAAGAGAAATTTCCTAGGATCTCCAAGCTTTTCGGAAGCTTCTTTAGGATAACCGAGCAATTCTCGTTCAAAGGAGTTTTGCCATTTCAAAATTTTTTCCTTATTGCATGTGTTTGAGATTCGATGCAAACTTGGGCATCAGATGATAGCATCGCAAAGCTTATGTCAAAATGTAACTCTTGGAAAATTTGAAAAAATTTGTCCATTTGATGACTGGCTTTCTCGCGAGCTTTTGCTCATTCAAACGTGATGGGTAAGGAATAGAAGATTTGGATTTCTGATTCTCAACAGGAGCTACAGGAGGTTCAAATACAACTCCTTGATTTGATTTGGGTTTCTGTACCACTTGAGGTTGGACTCGGAAGGTAGGACGCGTGTACTTTCGTGGGCTAGAATAATGCACCTTGTCCGTTGTTTCCTTGGTAACTTGACTCATTGCCACAGTGGGGGGGGCATTGGAGTCGTAGGTCCATTGTGTGTTGGAGGTTCACTTTCCCCTACCTTAGGGAGAGAAGAAGAAGAGGTAGTAGGAACAAGCAGTCCATCATATGAAACACCACTTGCTTGTGATCGCCTTTGCATCGCCCCTCGGGTTAGCGATCGTGTTGCTCGGAAGTTTTCTGAGCCCGAGGGTTGATCATTTAAAGACTTTTAGATCAGCAACTGACCGACCAACAACCTGTTCATTTCATCTTGGGATTTCATGAATTGCTTCAGTAACTCATCAGATGATGGTCCTGGAGGAACAATGACGGGAGGAGCTGGAGGGATAATTTGAGGCCGTATGTTTTGAGTATAGCCAAAATTCCTTGATTAGGATTCATATTCCCATGAAATTGATTCCCTCGATTGAAATTGTTTTGATGGAGGTTTCCTTGATGTTGGAAACCTTGATGGGGTCCAGGATAGAAATTACCTTGGTTTTGATAACCTTGGTTCATTCTTTGGTTCCGATTCTGGTTTTGCATGTTATGATTCCGGTTAAAACCGGTGGTGCTTGATTAGTGTTAGCACGGTAGTGTGGTTCATTTTGAGGACGGTATTGATTACCTCCTTGATGTGAACTACCGGCTAGAGCATTGGCTTCAAATGGACTACCATCGGTGGCGCAGTTTGTAGTATGCATGAGGACCACCACAAGTAACACAACTCTCGACTTTCTTCACTTCAGCATGTGTTGGTGTCTGAGTGAAGGTCACTTTCTTCTGTTAGCAAGAACCAAAGCTGAACAATGTCTGTGAGTTTGTCAATCTTAGCATGTGCTAGATATACTCTGGGAGATGAAGAAGAAGGTCCATGAGATGATATGTCTTTGCTCGGAAAGGGCGAACCTGAGACTTGTTCTCAATGATTTGCAAGGCCTCTTTTGTGGTCTTGCTCAGAAATTACCTCCCCGGAGGCATTCAAAGAGTCTTGATTGGTCCGTTGAGACCATTATAGAAAGTATCCATTTGCATTAACCTCGGTAAAACCGTGATGCGACACTTCGAAGCAACTCTTTGTAACGATCCCATGCCTCCCCGAATGATTCATCAAATCTCTGAGAAAATTTCATTATCTCATTCGTAAGACTTGTGGTTCGATGGAGGATAGAACTCGTTAACAAACTTGGTGACTAGATCTTCCCATGTCTCAATGGAACGAGGGGATTGTTTCTCAAGCCAATTCGGGCTTGTCTCTAGAGAAAATGGGAAAGAAGGCTTGATAGCTTCATGTGGGACATTCTTGTACTTGATGGTAGATGCAATCTTGTTAAACCATCGAATGTGTGCATGAGGATCATCCCGCTCAAAACCATAGAATTGGCTTTGGGTTACCCGATTAAGCAACCCGGTTTTGAGCTCAAAGGTATCGCACGATGGTGGGACAACAATAGCATCTCCGTAACCCTCGATGGGTGCTTGGAGAAGCTCATTCATCGGCTTGTCTTCCGCCATTTCGAGGAGGTGGTGGTGGTAGACGCCTCAGCCACGCTGAAGGAGCTGAACGCCCCTACGTCTACGAGGAATCTTTCCAAGTTCAAAGTGGACTTGTAGAATGGAAGAACGAGCGCATGCACTAAATTTAAAAATCAGTTTTTCAAAACAAATGCGAGGCAAAACGACAAGTGAACTTAACCAATAATCACAAATAAAATGGTTTCTTTGAAAAAGGTACACCAAATCACAAGTGACACAAAGGCAAGTTTTAAATCTGATGTTCGGGAACTTATTATGGTCAAACCCCCAGTTAGTAGTGTCCTTGATTTAGGTGGTTGATTTTTATGTATGAATTAAGTACCACTGAAAAGACGTAGGTAATGATTTGTGCTGATGGGTTTAAAACTTTTGGACAATATTTTTGGAATCGTCTCGTTTAACCAAATCGTATCTCTTCAAGAATCACCTTAAAAGAGAATACAAAATAGAAAACGTTCCGAATGTTTTGTTGTTTTAAATATTTTTGGTGTTTTTAACACTTTAGGAAAAGTGCTAATGAACTTTTTGGATATTTGAAAACTTTACAAAAAACTTTTTTCAAAAGATGGAATATGTGCAAGAATGGGTCTGAAAAAGGCTTAACACACGCTAAAGCCTCCCCGGCAGCGGCACCAAAATTTGATCTGTGCTGAACTAGTCAAGTCTAATCACACAAGCTAGCCACTTGTGAATGGCTAACCGTAATAGACTTAAAACTGCTCAGAACACAAATACAATGAAGTCCTGGAGAATAGAATGAATTCCCGGGTCGTTAAGTCCCACGGAGACTCAATGGTGTGTCAAAACAAACTCAGAGGATAGAATGATCACTAAGGATAGTGATCAGTAAAGGTTTTGGATGAGAAATTATACTACTGATTGATTGGAATGGAATTGGAGACAGAATTGGAAAGAACAGCAATCAGATAAAAGAAACGTAAATACGTACGTTTAAAAACTACGTACACGTACAAAATAAAAAGTGAATCTAAGAAATAAAAGACCTAAAAATATAAAAATGACATTTTTGAAATCCTAAAAATAAAAGAAAATTTTTAGAAGAAGAAAATTATTTTTACAATTAATTATTTAATTATTATTAATTAAAAACTATTTTAACTATTTAATAAATACTCTAAAGTAGAAGAAAATACAAAATAAGGCTAGAAAAATAAAATTATGATTCAGAAAAATCTAAAATATTATAAAACTAATTTTAAAATTAAAAATATATTTTTCACACTTTTTATCTAATTATTACTAATTAATTATTATTTAAAATACACTTAAATACTAAAAAATATAAAATAAAACTGGAAAAATGAAATTTTAACTTGGAAAAATCTAAAATATGATAAAACTAATTTTAAAATTGAAAAGATATTTTTTATGATTTTTAATTATTTATTACTAATTAATTACTATTTTTAACTAATTAAAATTATAATAAATGCTAAAAAGATTAGGAAAATTATGAAACTTTTTCTAAAAATACTATATTATGACAGAAAACTAAGAAAAATAGAAAAACAAGATTTGCTTATTAATAAGTTAAAAAGAAAAATCAAAAAGCTAAAACCTATTAAATAAACACTATCACTGATTTTAACTTGATATTTTTCTGGATTTTCTTTTTGAAAACTACTTTACTACTGATATTATGAAACTTTAACAAACACAAAAATTTTACAAATCACAAATAAGCAGTTTGATTAGCTTATGATCCCAACAGTTGGTTTAATGAGCTTATTTGGTGAAATAAGCTCAAACAAGCTCACAAGTTGAAACAAAAGCTCCAATAAGATAAAAACAAGCTAGATAAACAGAAATGAAGCTAAAAAGATCAATTAAAAACACTGATAAGCTACTAAAAAGGTAATAAGCACTTATTGACAACACAGAAAATGGGACAAACTTAGAGCTTATTGCAGCCCTACTAAACAGGCTTCAAAATGAAAAACAAGGCTTGAGACCTCAAGATGGCTAGGTTGGCTACCCAAAGAACCAAGAATCACAGGATTTGAGCAACTAATAAGCTCTATGCAAGCTTATCAAAATGGTGCCATTCACTGTGCACAGGGCATGGTTTCAGACTAGGTACTCACAAGAAGCTAGTCAAAAAGCACTTAACAAGCTGATTCCAAGAGATCTAGTATTTTTCTAATTTTGTTAAGCAACTGAACTTTAATACCCTAAGAGCTTTTAAGCTAAAACTTATTATTAAGCACACAGTAAAAATATCTATTTTAATCAAAAACGACCAAATGAAAATTTTGACTTTTTGTAAAAACCAAGAGATTTGACTAAAATGAAATTTAAACTGATCCTAAGCACTGATTATGTTGTTAAAAGGTGATATAAGACTGATTTGATCAATACTAACAACTTTCTTACACAAAATAATGATCCTGACTTTTTAAAATCCAACAGTGAGCACAAAATATTGGATCAAAGATTATATTGACTTTTCAAGAACAAGAACTGGTTTATATGACTGATATGAGTTATCATGTGTGTATAAGACACAGAACAAGCACACACCAACAATACCAACAAAACCTGTTACAGTTTAAATAGGCAAATCCAAACACCCTTTAAGTGTCTGATATGGAACCTTTTCAAAGCAGATCACAAAGTTAAACCATGAAACTGATTTCAGACCTTATATAACTACTTATTAGGACTAATTAATCATTAAACAACACCCATTACAACATCAAACTAAGAATTGACCAAGATGCAGTTTTAACTGTCAAAACTAACTTTTTATAAACTGCAAAGTAAAAAGAACAACCAACTGATTTTATGGCTTAAACACACTTAACTATATCTAATAAACAATAAGAAACAGAGATTAAAGCTAATGAACAATTACAACAGTGAAATGCCAAATTGGTCAAAAAGCTTACAAATGGGTATCCAACTGCAAACTGAGATCAAGGACCAATGAACACCCTTATTAGCTTACCACTAAGCTTCTAACCCAAGGCCATCCATGATTTACCCTGCTCCAGCTGTGTACACCATTTCCAACTGATTTTTGATTTTTAAACTATTTAATTGGTATTTTTGGTGATTTTCTATTTTAACTTCTAAACTGAATTTTAAGGTTTCTAATAGCTTAGAAAAGCTATCTAGGAGCTTATGTGAGCTAACTCAGTCCATACAAACAACTAAAAACAACATTTGAAGCATATGAGATTTTGCATAAACTTGAAATGTGATTAAACCTTGAATTTGATAATTGAAAAAGCTTAATAATACACTGAAATAGCTAGAACATTACTTGAAAGCTTTAAAATTACACTAGAATTCTTAAAATGCTAAAAACGACATTAAAAAATTAAAGTTACACTAGATATTTTTTTACATTGCTTCATAGCTCCTCTTTATAGACTTTTTGCACTTCTCATTGACCTCTGAATCTTTCCCACCACTTCTGAGCCATTGGATCTCTCAGAAACATCAAAACCGTCCACTTGTGTTTTTGGCGCCATTTTTCTCATTAGCAGGTTTGAGAATTAATTGAGTTGGTTTCAATCAATTAAGGATATTTGGGTGTTAGTGGAGGTGGAGGGGACAAGGTAAGGGGGGGTTGAAGAAAAATGGGAAAACCATGACTGGTTTTGGGATATCAGAGGTAGAGAGGGAGAGCTACAGTGGAGGGCGGTTTTCTCTTCGTTTGACTTATTTTGACCGATATTAGTGAAAAGGGGGGGGGTTCAAAATTAGATATGGCAGGGGTCAAGTGGAATTTGACCTAGCTCAAGGGTCAAGGGTGGGGGTCAAGTGGAGTTGGGCTAAGGATTGGGCCAGCTGATTTGGATTGGATTTGGGTTTGAAATATTAATAAGGGTTCGGTTTGGCTTTGTTAACACAAGGACTAGAATTGCAAATTTACCAAACTTGAAGGACTGATCTTGCCAACTTTTCAAACTTATCACAAGGACCAATTTTTAAAAACTTTGATAGTACAAGGACCCTTTTTGCATAAAATTCCATTTTAAAACATCTAAGGACTACTTTTGCAATCTTTCAAACTTTAGGGACCTTTTCCGCCATTTGACCAAAGAATCATTCAAGGACCATTTTTGACAACTTAGAATACTTCAGGGGCCTTGAATGATAAAATTCCACATTTTTGAATTCCAGGGACTAGATTTGACAACTTTTAAAACTTGAGGGACTAAAACTGCCAAATTTGCAAACTTGAATCATTTTTCATCTGATTTTGGTATTTTTGCATTTAAAACACATAAAACACTTGTTTGTGATATTTTCATCATTTTAATGCATTTTTGAGTGTTTTCAGATGATTTTGCAGTTTAGATTGTACAAAAATGATGAGTATTTAGACACTCATCAGTGACCTGCTGTCAGGGCTGTTTGATGTTGACCCTGGCAGGAATTTCCATTCAATCACTGAGGATCACAATTGTGAATCCCCTCATAAATGTTCTGGCAGATTGCTAAGATCTGCGTAGGACTCTGGAAAAGTGTCACTTGTGTCCTTATTGTTTTAGCAACAAGTGATGAAATATTTAAGTGTTCCTAAGAGATATTTTGATGAATCTCATGGCTCTAGACTCGATTAGTGCGCTTTGATTTTCCTAAACGGAGACTAGGGAGAGGGTCTCCTTCTTCAATACCAACAATCTCTAAGAGAGTCGATAGATTACGTAGGGTTCCCTGTGAGAATGAAACAAGCTCTTTGGAGAGAACTTGAGTGGCTTAGAAGGTTTAGTGCATTGCGCCATCGGGTCCATGACGACTTTGTCTTCAATACCGGTGTCATCTTGTGACAACCAGTAGCATATGAATTGAACCCGGTGTCTGCCCTAAGTTGAATAATTTGGAGGGCTATTTCTTTTCACCTTTTTTTAACTTTTCTTTTTAATTCTTCAACTCCTTCTTTCTCCGATTCTCATTTTCTCCTTTTTCAATCATACCTAAGGATTTTTAAATACTAACTATTTGTGGTGTCCTTGGGTAGATCCCTCCGGTTCTGGCGGATCATAGGATGTTTATTCCTAAACTTAGTCACCTTTTAACTCCATGACTATCCTATGTTGCCATAAAAAACTTTTCTTGAAACTCTCTCAAGATGTTTATGATGAAAAACATGTTTTGGTAACACCTTGAGAGTTTTTAGTTTTTCAAAAATACTCCCCCTCCACATGTGCTTATGAGTTTTGACTGAAATCTGCACAGTGAGGATAGAGCTCGCACTTTTGAATTGATCGACTCTTGATAGACAATTCCCCGCGAGACACAGTTACGTTGTATAGTTAAAGAGTTCCATTATCAGCTTTTAGGTGACAACTAGCTCTAATAACTACCTTGAATATGTAAACTCTCCTTGAAAAGGAGGTTAGACCCGTCAAAGTTCATGTCAATCAAGAGTGTCTCGGATTGGTACATTCTACTAAGATAAGTCTTGAAAGACAAATCTTTTCGATTTTTGACATTCAAAGATCGTCAATTCATTGGTAATATCTGAGTCGAGCACGTTATGAGATTCCATAACTTCTGATCAACAATTTTAATCACATTTCTCCCCCTCAAAAATAGCATATGAATGTTGTTTTTGAAAACATGTTGATTAAAATATGCTTTTTGAGGTGTTTGAAATTCCTTTGGGAAGAAAACGGATTTCAAGAACATTTGATTTTGAACAAAGATTTTTTTGTTTCAAAAAAATTAAGAAGCTTTCGCTCCTTAAGTTTAGGATTATTGCACTGAGGCGTACTACAGGTCCTTTCATTTGAAAAATCAAGATTTGTTTTGAATCACAGTGCCTTTAGTGTCTATTTTGTTTTTTCAAATTCATTTCAGCTTGATAACATAGACCCAATCTGGTTTCTCAACAAATTCCCTGACATCAAGAATTTTAAACCGATTCATCCTGAGAAACCGTAAGTGAATAATTGAAATTCTCAACAATCTTCCCAATCCGCATTTCATGTCTTTAGCAGCTTCTCCGTACACTTCCTTTTGGTGAAGTTTGTGAATCAGCTTCCCCCCAAACTGACAACCTTCTTCATCAGATTCAAAACATTAATGTAGTTAACTTGTCTTCTAACTTTTACAGTTTTAAGTGCACATCAAAATTTGTAGATGAACAGTAAACCACATCAAGCAAATCTGAATTGTCACGTAATCACAGTTGTACATAATGCGGAAAATTCGTTCGGGGTTAACATGCAAGAAATCAACAAGATCTTCTCAACATATTATCACATCAATATGTATTTGTGACCTTATGATTTGTGACGCCGTAATCAATATGCAAGAAGTCACTTTATGATTTGTGACGCCGTCGGGTCGCCGTCATTAGGGTTTCGTCTTGGCCACGTTAGTCTTGCGACGGCGTCACATTATTCTTGTGACGCCGTCCTCTTCTGCTTATGAAGCCGTCTGGATCAAATCTAGGCCGTCTGAGTTGCGACGGCCTACTCTTTTAAAGCTTGACACCGTCACTTGAAAATAAGAAATTTGACTTCTGTCCCGTCACAAAATGCTCCGACGGCGTCGCAGTTAAGCAGTGACGCCGTCACCTTGTATTTCAGCAGCTTGAGTGTCTCGATTTCTTGACTTTGGCCATTTTCTTCGTATATCCGCGCCTTTTCGTCCAAATAAGTGCCATTACAGCAATTTGCCTTCAAGAAACCTAAAAAGTGAAAAGGAACGATATTAAGTAATAATGGATACAAAAGTGATCAAATAAGGGCTTAAATGACCCCTCAAAAAGGTACATTTTAAAACCTTATCAGCAATTCTGAGGGATCCGTATTAGCTGATGTTTAATTTCAGCAAAGGTGATATAACAAGAAATGTTATCACAAAAATGAGATATGAATACAATGTAATCATATGCTCAGAAATATAACAAGTAGCATGTAATTTCATTTAATAAAACTAGAGTTATGATATACATGACTCTAAAAAATAAGAAAATACATGACTAGGAATTTCTAAACCAACTATCGCTTGATGCTAGGACACCACTAAAATCTTCTAGCTCAAGTTTTGTTTAGGTTTAATCTCTTCGAAACGTTCGAGGAGATGATAGAACATGAAACGTTGGTCTTCTCGTACTTCATGTATCAAACTTTCAACATGTTGACAATGATAGCAATCTTTGTCATGGCTAGGTAGTGGTGGTGGAAGAAATGAAATGGCTTGATGCGAAGGATCGAGTGAAGCGGCTTGTGGAGCTTCAAACGATGGAGGGATTGGTGGAGGCGCATTTAAGAATGGCTCGACCAAGAATGATGGTGGTGGTAGAAAAGTGTCAACTTCCATATGGTCGGGTGGTTGACTTTGATGATTTCTCATAATCCAAATGGGATTATATGATGGAAACGGCGAAAACGAATCCGG
>OU343222.1:43254748-43294961 GCA_910596185.1 Chrysanthemum makinoi | reverse complement strand
ATAAGGATTTAGGACATGTTGCAATTACACATTCTAGCAGCTCTTGAGATCGTTTTGCCTGGAGGCAAGCAAACCTAATTTCTCTATCAAGAGGTTTATTAATGAAATCCTCTTCAACAATCTCACGGAGACATTCTAGACTATCCTTCAGATAAGCACAATAGTCATGAAATGCAGGTTCATTATTCCTAAGATGAGGATGAATGTATTTAATAGTCACAGTGTATTTGCAGTCTGAGGATGACTTTGGTGCAACATTCTTATTAAAAACAAGTGGCAGTTTCCCATTTTCCTGACTTCTCAGATTCTCAATTTCCTTTTGTAAAGACGTTATTTTTTCGTTGTTTTGGTCACGAGTGACTTTCATTGAATCATATAACTCTTTAAAGTGTCGTTTAACTTTTTCATTTTCTTCTAGAAAAATCTCGTTTTCCTTTTGTTAGGCATTGACTAAGTTTTGAAGATGAAAAGTTTGAGAGTACTGAGAATCTAAAGGAGGAGGCATTTGGGATCCAGTCACATTGTTCATTTCACCCTTTAATTGAGATATTTGGGCTTTCAACCTTTTGATCGTGTTACAATGAGCTCGAATCTGTTCATCACGTTTTTTTATTTGAAAAACTGCATCAAACTCTGGAACATCTAAGGATGTCATGATATTTGAGGTTTTGACATTTTCTTTAAGATGTTGATATTTTAGTTGTAAATCAAAATGTTCAACTTCTAGCTTAGAAAGATGCTTTACCAAATTATCGTGATCATCCTGATCAATTTTCTCATTAAGTTTCAAATTAATCTTTTCAAGCTCAATGACACGATCATGGGAGACTTTCAGAGCAACAGATAATTCATGAAATTGAGAAGCATTAATGGAGAAGTTCGTAGCAGTGTAAAACACATCTTGAGCAATACATTCAGAAATAAGATTCTCATTCAGTGTATGCAAGTTCTTCCTCTCAATCTCATTATATTTTAATTCTCGCTCATAGTCACTAACCTCAACGATCATTGCATCAAATTCCTTTTCCATTTCTTTAATGTCTAAATTCATTCCCTTTTTAAGACTTTCAAAATGATCTTTTAGTTGTTTAAAGAAAGGCATGACTTCAGTTAAATAACATTCTTTCGTTTGCTCAAAACCCCTTTCCCCTTCAGTTATACCAGTGGTGTGATCCTTTTCTTACAAGTTTTCTCAAAATCAACAAATAGTTGAAAAATAACATATTGACTGATTAAGGTCTTGCTTTTAGTGGCAATAGTCCTAGGAACTAAATGCATTGGTGTATTGGGAGGATACACAGTTGCTGAAGGCATTTTCCTAAAGGGGGGGGGGGTTTGTTACAACAAGATTCTCTACTTTTTGCTTATCTAAATCCTTTTTCCAGAACACTTGTTCGGGTGTTAACAACGTCTGAGGCTTAAACTTGTTCAAGGAAATCCAATTCTCCTTCTTGTAATCATGGGGTGTGATAGTTATTTTCTTCTCTTTACATTTAGGATCATCTAGTTTCTTGTTCATCTTTTCCCTAGTGACTTCATCTGATATCTTATCTTCCTCAGCGCAACTAGGTTTCTGTCCAGGTTTAAGGATTTCATTGCCATCATAGAGTACCTTATGAGCATTTCTAGCCTTTTTAATGACCTCTGGATTTGGTTCCTCAACAAGGGGAATGCTATGCTTATCGCTTAAGACTCTATGCTTAGTGATCATGTGGGCAGTCTGAATGGTGTTCCCTTGTACGTACAACTTGTTTTCAAGCTTGTTTTTCAAAGTTTTCAGATTAGAAAAATCTTTCAAAAGTTTTGATTCCTTAGCATTAAATTCTTGCTTAAGCATTTTCACATTTTCTTGAAGTTCTTGTTTTTGCTTAGCAGTTTTAGAAAGCTTTTCTTGTAAGGAATTTAACTCTTATTTTAATACTTCTTCTCTAAAATTACTTTTTCTAATGATTGTACGCATTTGGTCATCCATTTCCTGCTCACGGGTGGTCAACTCAAATTTAGCACGTTGTTCATAAATAGCAACACGTTCTTTATAGGCATTCAGTTCAGAGACAACAGAATCATCAAGGGCATATGCAGTGAATTCATCAAAGACATAGTCATTATTGACTGCAGAAGATGCATTACTTGGTACAATCTATCTTTCACTTTGCTTCACATATTGATCATATGGGACAACATTGCTATTACCCACATCATTAATATCTGATTCATAAGTCTCAAAAGATTGTACTTCATTATGTATCTTTCGCTCATCAACATCATCATATAGTTTTAATACCTCTTAGATTATCTTGTCTTTGGATGGACCAGTTTGTTGTGGTGGAGAAACTTTTGGAGAAACCATAGGTGATATGCTAGCCATGAAGATTGTTCGAGCAGTAGGTTCATCATCTACATCAGAATCAAATGCATCACAATCAGCAACTTGAAAGGAATTCTGATTATGACCTATCTCCTGAATTGGCTGTTCATCAACATCAGCATCATAAGTCTTGGCATTCCCTTCAGCAAGAAACAGTAACTCCTCTTCATCCAAAGCTGCTCCATTGTCCTGAGCTTGCACTATCAACATCTTATCCCTGAAGTACTCAGCATTCTGAGGACGTTTTGGAGATGTGAAATTCCTTGCAATGTGTCCCTCACCACCACAGTTGTAACATTTGATAGGCTTAGTTTGTCCTTGATTTCCAATCCTTCCTCGATTCTGATTTCCACCATAGCCTCCACCTACTCCACCCCTTCTCTGATCATACTGCCTTTCTTGAACTGGCTGCACCATAACTTTCCCATCTCTAACAGTGGCTTGATTGTGTGGATTGGATGCTGTTCTGAGGTTGTTGTTGGTGTGTGGGAGAGTGTTCATGTTTTGACTGATCATGAGAGCTAGTTGACTAATGAAGTTTCCAACGGATGCATCAGCATCAGCTTGTTTGAACATAGGATCAGGAATGAGTTTGTGATTACCATTACCCATGGGTACAACTTGAGAGGCTTTGGTGGTGATCCCAACATTTGTGTAGAAAGCAGTTGAATCATTTGATGAACTTGTTTCCCCTTATTGGTTTTGAACTGTTCTAGAATCCTTTTTTCAAACATAGCATGTCTTTCATTCTGGAGAAGGAAGGCATACAGTTGCTCATAGTTTCTGTTCTTCAATCCTTTAGTGAGCTTCACAGATGTGACAAACTTGTGCCATTCGGAATTCATGTTGTTTACAAATTTTGAGTTCAACTGAATGTTAGGCATGGTCATTATGATGTTCCTCATGTCATTCACAAGCTTATGGAATCTCACATAGTACTCATAGACACTCTCATCTGGTTTCATCTTGAAATGCTCAAATTCATCATATAGTTGTGATTCTCTGTCTTCAACAGTTAATTCAAAACTTGAGAGAAGCATCTTGACATTATCCCATACAGCCTTGGCTTCAGTGTTGTGATTGATAAGCTTATAGATGTCTTTTGGAAGACCTTGCAATATGATGTTAGAAGCCCTAATATCCGCATCGAATCTCTTCTTCTCCTTATCATTGAGCTCATCATATGTCTTTGGTCTGTCTATTCCATAGATCATTGTTCCATCTTCAGCTGTATCAATTATGTCTCTAGTAGTCTCAACTCGATACGGTCCTTCATCAATCGATTTGAGAATGTTGACCCCATTTTCCTTTCCAAGACAGTACAATCTGATTCTTTGAGCCCAAGAGTCGTAGTCAGTTCTGTCAAGCATGGGTGGGCGAGTATCTGAACCAGCTGCTTGAACATCCTCGGCAACAGTGGAGATGATTGTAGGAACGTTGGTAGACATGTTTACAGAATTACACGGGATTTTATAACTCTATGATTAAACCGAGAAATAGATTCTTTCACGGGATTTTACTAAATCAAGAGAAAACCATATTACACACAAAAGTTAACCAAGTCGCTAAGAATCCTTGAACGAAGTACTAAGTTGCTAAGTAATAACAAAACAAGTCGCTAATTTCCCAAGTCGCTACAAATTTTGACAGCAAGTCGCTATGAACCAAGTCGCTAAGATTTCAAGTCGCTAAATAGCAACTCGCTAAGGTCCAAATCGCTAGCACCAAGTCGCTACGAAACTTAAAGAACAAGTCGCTATCAAAATTGAAAGCAAGTCGCTACCGTCACCAAGTCGCTACCCGTAGTGGAGAATCCACTAAGTGTACTGTTTGTCGGCTTGTCTCAATAGACAAGTCGCTAAGCACCAAGTCGCTATCAAAACACACTACAACTCGCTACAGTTTTACAAACCAAGTCGCTACCAAGAAATGAAGTCCGTAGCACAAGTCGCTAGCAAGAGAAAACTTTAAAAACACACTTTTCAATCCAAAAACAGCCCAACCACGATTATTCAAGCCTTCTAAATCAAAACCTAAACACTTGTGATGATTCTAAACACAAAAGTACAATCAAAATCCAAACTTTAACACTATAAATCAACCAAATGATGCAAAAACCACTAAACTCTCAAACTCAAAAACCACCTAAATACCACTAGAAATCCAAAGATATGTAAGAGATGATCTAACCATGGCTCTTGATACCATTTGTAACATATTGGATTTCACATACACATCAATCCATAAGCAAAGTAGGCGTACACAAGAGTTTTAGAGAGAGAAAGTTAGAGGTTTAGGAACTTTAGTGAGAGAAAGAAAATACTTATTATGAGCTCCAACTCTCTACCTTGGGAGGTAGAGAGTATTTATAGTCTTACAATAAAACGCCACACAACGGGCTGTGGATTAGGCATACTGATGAGTGTCTAAATACTCATCATTTTTATACAATCTAAACTGCAAAATCATCTGAAAACACTCAGAAACACATCAAAATGATCAAAATATCAAAAATCAGTGTTTTATGAGTTTTAAATGCAAAAATATCAAAATCAGATGAAAAATGATTTAAGTTTGCAAAATTGGCAGTTTTAGTCCCCCAAGTTTTAAAAGTTGTCAAATCTAGTCCCTGGAATTCAAAAATGTGAAGTTTTGTCATTCAAGGTCCCTAAAATATTCTAAGTTGTCAAAAATGATCCTTGAATGATTCTTTGGTCAAATGGCAGGAAAGGTCCTTAAATTTTGAAAAATTGCAAAAGTAGTCCTTGGATATTTTAAAATAGAATTTTATGCAAAAGTTATCCTTGTACTATCAAAGTTTGTCAAATTTGGTCCTTATGATATCTTTGGAAAAGCTACATTTTCAGTCCTCATGTTTGGCAGATTTGCAAATTTGGTCCTTGGGTTAATTAACTACACCAAACGGATCCTTTTAATATATCAAGCCCAAATCCAATCCTTTGGCCCAAAACCAACCCAACCCCGTTATTATATACCCGGTCAACAAAAGTCAAAAACTCTCAAACGCGCCTAAAAACCACCAGGCACTGTTCATCTCTCACACAAACACTGATATCCAAAACCAGTCATGGTTTTCCCATTTTTCTTCAACCCCCCCCCCTTACCTTGTCCCCTCCACCTCCACTAACACCCAAATATCCTTAATTGATTGAAACCAACTCAATTAATTCTCAAACCTGCTAATGAGAAAAATGGCGCCAAAAACACAAGTGGACGGTTTTGATGTTTCTGAGAGATCCAATGGCTCAGAAGTGGTGGGAAAGATTCAGAGGTCAATGAGAAGTGCAAAAAGTCTATAAAGAGGAGCTATGAAGCAATGTAAAAAGATATCTAGTGTAACTTTAATTTTTTAATGTCGTTTTTATCATTTTAAGAATTCTAGTGTAATTTTAAAGCTTTCAAGTACTGTTCCAGCTATTTCAGTGTATTGTAAAACTTTTTCAATTATCAGTTCAAGTTTTAATCATATCTCAAGTTTATGCAAAATTTCATGTTTATGCAAAATCTCATGATAGTTCAAATGTTGTTTTTAGTTGTTTGTATGGACTAAAATAGATCATATAGGTTCCTAGAAAGCTTATTCAAGCTTTTAGATACCTTAAAATTCAGTTTAGAATCAAAAAACGTAAAAAATCATAAAAATACCAATTAAATAGTTTAAAATTCAAAAAATCATATGGAAAAGATGTTCACAAAGCTGGAGCAGGGTGAATTGTGGATGGCCTTGGGTTAGAAGCTTTGTGGAAAGCTATTAGGATTGGTCTTGGTCATTGGTTCTTGGTTTTCACTTGGATAAGCATTTGTAAGCATTTTTGATTATCTTGGCATTTTACTGTTGTAATTGTTCATAAGCTTAAATTTCTGTTTCTTTGTGTTAATTAGTTATAGTTAAGTCTAGTTGATCATTAAAATCAGTAGGTTGTTCTTTTAAATTTGTATTTTGTAAAAATCTCATTTGGACAGTTAAATCAGTATAATCATAATTCTTGTGTTTCATGTTGTTAGTCCTGTTAGTTCATGCTTATTTAGTCTCATGTAATGATATCATAAGAGTTTGAATCAGTTTCATGGACTTGATCTGTGATTTGCTTTGAAAATCTTCCAAACAGGCTTAAAAAGGGGTGTTTGCTTTAGCTTGTTTATCTGTGATCAAGAGTGTTTAAGACAATACCATTCTTTGTTCTGTGTCACTTTAGTACCTATTATCTCAAACAAGTCAAGAAAACTAGTTCTCATTTGGTGAAAAGTCAAAATTGCATTTGATTTTAACTAGTGTGTCCACTGTTGAGTTTTTATGAATCATGATCAAGGTTTTGTGTTCATAAGTTGTTAGTGTTGATTAATTCAGTCTTTATATACCTTAAAACATCACATTCAGTGCTTAAAATCAATTCAAAGTTCATCTTGGTCAAACCTTTAGTTCTTCTTAAAAAGTTAAAATTTCCATTTAGGTCGTTTTTGAATAAAAGAGATCTTTTTACTGTAGGCTTAATAATAAGTTTTAGCTTAAAAGCTCTTAGGGTATTAAAGTTTGGTTGCTAAACAAAAATATAAAAATGTTAGTTCACTTCTGTCTAGCTTAATTAGTGCTTATTTTCTTATTTCTTTTGGGTACCTTATCTGTTAGAGTGCCCTGTGCACCAGTTACATAAGCACAATCAAAAGCTCACACAGAGCTTAATTGTTGCTCAAATCTTTTGATCTTTGTTTCTTTGGAAAGCCAACCTGGTCATCTTGAAGTCTCAAGCTTAAGTTTTAATTTTGAAGCTTGTTTGCTAGGGCTGCAAGTGCCTTTTGTCTTGTCCCATTTCTGTGTTTAGCATAAGAGCTTATCTGCTTTTTCATAGCCTTTTAGTGTGCTTATCTTTGTCTTTTAGCTTCATTTCATTTCATATAGCTTGTTTCCATCTTATTTGAGTTTTTGTTTCAGTGAGTGAGCTTGTTTGAGCTTATTTCACCAAATAAGCTCTTAAGCTCAACTATTGGCTCATAAGCTACTCAAACTGCTTATTTTTTATTTGTAAAATTTTTGTCTTTGTTAAAGTTTCATAATATCAGTAGTAAAGTAGTTTTCAAAAAGAAAATCCAGAAAAAGATCAATTTAAAATCAGTGATAGTGTTTATTTAATATTTCTTAGCTTTTTGAATTTTCTTTTTAGCTTATTAATAAGCAAATCTTGTTTTTCTATTTTTCTTAGTTTTCTGTCATCATATAGTATTTTTAGAAAAAGTTTTATAATTTTCCTAATCTTTTTAGTATTTATTATAATTTTAATTAGTTAAAAATAGTAAATAATTAGTAATAAATAATTAAAAAGCATAAAAAATATCTTTTCAGTTTTAAAATTAGTTTTATCATATTTTAGATTTTTCCAAGTTAAAATTTCATTTTTCCAGGTTTATTTTATATTTTCTAGTATTTAAGTGTATTTTAAATAGTAATTAATTAGTAATAATTGGATAAAAAGTGTGAAAAATATATTTTTAGTTTTAAAATTAGTTTTATAATATTTTAGATTTTTCTGAATCATAATCTTATTTTTCTAGCCTTATTTCATATTTTCTTTTATTTTAGGTCATTTTTAAATAGTTAAAATAATTTTTAATTAATAATAATTAAATAAATAGTTATAAAAATAATTTTCTTTTTCTAATAATTTTCTTTTATTTTTAGGATTTCATAAATGTCATATTCATATTTTTAGATCTTTTATTTCTTAGATTTCACTTTTTATTTTGTACGTATACTTAGTTTTTAAACGTAAGTTTTACGTTTGTTTCATCTGATTGTTGTGCTTTCCAGTTCTGTATCCTATATCATTCCAAGCAATCAGTAGTGTAATTTCTCAATCCAAACCTTTACTGATCACTATCCTTAGTGATCATTCTATCCTCTGAGTTTGTTTTAACACACCATTGAGTCTCCGTGGGACTTAACGACCCGGGAATTCATTATATTCTCTGATCTTCATTGCATTCGTGCTTGAGCCGTTTTAAGTTTCTTACGGTCGGCCATTCACAAGTGGCCGGCTTGTGTGAGAAAACTTGACTGTTCTGGAGCGCATCAAAATTTTGGCGCCGCTGCCGGGGAGGCTTTAGCGTGTGTTTAACCTTTTTCAGACCCATTCTTGCACATACCCCATCATTTGTAAAAAGTTTTTTTTAAAGTTATAAAAATTTCAAAAAGTTCATTAACACTTTTCCTAAAGTGTTAAAAACGCCAAAAATATTTTCATTCTTTGTTTTTATCATCATGTTTTTCAAAAATACCAAAAATATTCCTCTTTACCCTCTTACCTTTTTGATTCTTCATTTCTTACCCTCTAAAACCTTTTGATTCTTTCTATGTCTTATCCTCACCCTCTTGATTGTCAATGGTGTGGTGGTCCTTATAATGGTGGCAATTGCCCCAGTTGTAGCGTGGTGGAATCAGGAAACGGGTCTGTCTATAACCAAGATCCCTATTCCTACCATAACACAACTGATTTATTCCATCAGCTACCACACGTTGAGACTCAGCAGTTTTAAAAACTGTTTGTAGTACTGGTGGTTCACATTCCAGTTCTGATTGTCAATCAGGAAACACGCTTGTCTATGAGCAGGTTCCTGATAACAATTATGACTACAACATATACCACTCACAGCCACATCAGTTTTACTGTTGTGAGTATTGTGGAGGTCCTCACTCTAGCTCGGATTGTCAAACAAGGAATCCATTTCCTTGTAGCGATTACGGCTCTTCGTATCATGACCAACCTCTACAGTACCAGCCTGAGCCACTTCCTCAAAATCTTCTCCTTGATCTTTTGGATTTAGTGAAAGATTTGAAGGAATGTAAACACTCCCAAGATAATCCAAATGAGAAATCCATGGAAGTTTTGTTAGCCGAAGAGCGGGCTGCTAAATTAGATTCCCAAATTGCCTTTGAACAATCTATTAGGGAATCAATTGCAAATGAAAAAGCGGCCAAATCTAGCTCTCGATTCCGTTTCATTCCTGATGACGATGATGATGAAGATATCCTTGATATCCTACAATTTTATAACGGTTCATCAAGTTCATCAGTTGAGATTCCTTCCATGAACAATCAGGGAGAAAAGACTATGATGGAATTACTAGCAGAAGAACAAATGGAAAGTATAAAACATATGTATGCTAGTCCTTCTAAACTCCCTCAGTCTGTTGTTACCACACCCGAAGCTCCCACTCACTCTCTGAACATGGGGGATGAGCATCTTGACACTGTTCCTGAAAAGGAATCGGACGAATTTATAAAGTCTAGTGTTGAGGACCTTGTCCCAATCCCGAGAGAGTCACAGGGAATTTCTGATCATATGTGTGATTCTTCTTTCCCTCTTGAGTGTTCAAATGATCATTTTGAGACTTTCTCCGATTTTAGCGATGATTTTAAATCTTATGGAGACATCGAGTATGTTGAGGCATCACTCCCACAGTCTGATCCTCTTCTTGAGGAGTTCACCGATGAACTCACTCAAATTAGTCCACTTTCATCAGAAAGTGACGATGATCTCTTTGATTTCGAAGCCGATCTTGGAGAAACTAGAAATCTCCTATATAATGATCATCCACTCGTTTCTTGTCCCATTTCCGACTCTTCCATTCCTTCTCTCACTCCAAATGAGGAAGATGACAACTTTTGGAAGGAGGTCGATGCTTTTCTTAGTGATGAGTCAATTCCAACAGGGATTGACAATACTTACTTTGATTCGGAGGGAGACATCCTTTTTCTTGAAAATCTGTTGATTGAAGAACCGTTTCCAGCTCTCCCTCCCGGAAATTTTGTTACCAATCACCATAAAAGCTTCAAATTTAAGCTTAAAAATGTTTAAAATGGTGATTTGCTTCTTTCTGATGAGGAATGGACATGCATTGTGATGCACATATTTATGCCATTCTTCACAAATGGTGTGGTTGCTCTTTCCCTTTTCTCCTTCGGGAATGAGGACACTATTTTTGACCCCGGCATTTTCATTTATCATCTGTGAGCCGGGTCTGTCTCTCTATATCTCATCGGTGTGGAACTTTCGCGTGCTTCAATGTTTATCCAAACATCTTGAATGAAAGTCCGATGGAGATTGTTTCTTCCACTTTGCTTCCCCATGAACCAATGAATTCGGGGTCGAGTCAAGCTAGCGACTCGGTAACCAAAAACTGTAGCACACACCATATGGGTTTTCACCCATATTTCTGACTTCTTACCCCTTTCTACCACCTTAGTGTGGGGGTGATGCCCCACATGTTATATATATATATATATATTTTCATCAAAAAAAAAAAAAAAAAAAAAAATCTTTCCAAATAAAAGGCCGTAGTATTTCCCTTTTACGTTCTTAGTTTCGGCTTAACCGCCGGTATTTTGAATATTGAGGGCAATATTCATTTCTAAGTGTGGGGGGGGAATTCTCACGAATTTTATCATATTTATCCACCCAATTCCCCGTTTTTGGCCAAAATTTTTTTTTGGAGTAAGTGTTTTTCACTTACTCATCTTGGTTATCAGTCCGCCATGTCTAATAGACAAAAGGATTGGCTAATCCAGGAGCAAACGGCTCTTGGTAAAGATTTCTCAAATCCGTTTATATGGCTTGCAATTTGCCCAAAATTGTATGGTTCTCAACTCACCATATCTTTAATTAGTGAAGAGTTGGCTAGCCCGCAAGGTTATGGCTTGTGGTAAAGGCAGTGGAAAATCCATAATTGGTATTCAGCTCACCAAAGATAATTCTGATAATTTATCTAAGAGTTGGCTAGTCCAGAGCAAACGGCTTCTGGTAAAGACACATCAAATCCGTTATATGGTTTATGATTTGCCAATAAATCAGATGGTTATCAGTGTACCATAGTTCTTACTTGAACTGAAACATTTGGCTACTCCCGAAGTGATGGCTTTTGGTAAAGAGTTTTTAAAATCCATTAAAGATCTAAATCATTGCTAGGGACTAGCAATATCTCAGTGTGGGGATTGATGAGTGTCTAAATACTCATCATTTTTATACAATCTAAACTGCAAAATCATCTGAAAACACTCAGAAACACATCAAAATGATCAAAATATCAAAAATCAGTGTTTTATGTGTTTTAAATGCAAAAATATCAAAATCAGATGAAAAATGATTTAAGTTTGCAAAATTGGCAGTTTTAGTTCCCCAAGTTTTAAAAGTTGTCAAATCTAGTCCCTGGAATTCAAAATGTGAAGTTTTGTCATTCAAGGTCCCTAAAATATTCTAAGTTGTCAAAATGATCCTTGAATGATTCTTTGGTCAAATGGCAGGAAAGGTCCTTAAATTTTGAAAAATTGCAAAAGTAGTCCTTGGATATTTTAAAATAGAATTTTATGCAAAAGTTATCCTTGTACTATCAAAGTTTGTCAAATTTGGTCCTTATGATATCTTTGGAAAAGCTACATTTTCAGTCCTCATGTTTGGCAGATTTGCAAATTTGGTCCTTGGGTTAATTAACTACACCAAACGGATCCTTTTAATATATCAAGCCCAAATCCAATCCTTTGGCCCAAAACCAACCCAACCCCGTTATTATATACCCGGTCAACAAAAGTCAAAAACTCTCAAACGCCTAAAAACCACCAAAACTGTAAATCTCTCACACAAACACTGATATCCAAAACCAGTCATGGTTTTCCCATTTTTCTTCAACCCCCCCTTACCTTGTCCCCTCCACCTCCACTAACACCCAAATATCCTTAATTGATTGAAACCAACTCAATTAATTCTCAAACCTGCTAATGAGAAAAATGGCGCCAAAAACACAAGTGGACGGTTTTGATGTTTCTGAGAGATCCAATGGCTCAGAAGTGGTGGGAAAGATTCAGAGGTCAATGAGAATTGCAAAAAGTCTATAAAGAGGAGCTATGAAGCAATGTAAAAAGATATCTAGTGTAACTTTAATTTTTTAATGTCGTTTTTATCATTTTAAGAATTCTAGTGTAATTTTAAAGCTTTCAAGTACTGTTCTAGCTATTTCAGTGTATTGTAAAACTTTTTCAATTATCAGTTTCAAGTTTTAATCATATCTCAAGTTTATGCAAAATTTCATGTTTATGCAAAATCTCATGATAGTTCAAATGTTGTTTTTAGTTGTTTGTATGGACTAAAATAGATCATATAGGTTCCTAGAAAGCTTATTCAAGCTTTTAGATACCTTAAAAATCAGTTTAGAATCAAAAACAAAAAATCATAAAAATACCAATTAAATAGTTTAAAATTCAAAAATCATATGGAAAAGATGTTCACAGCTGGAGCAGGGTGAATTGTGGATGGCCTTGGGTTAGAAGCTTTGTGGAAAGCTATTAGGATTGGTCTTGGTCATTGGTTCTTGGTTTTCACTTGGATAAGCATTTGTAAGCATTTTTGATTATCTTGGCATTTTAATGTTGTAATTGTTCATAAGCTTAAATTTCTGTTTCTTTGTGTTAATTAGTTATAGTTAAGTCTAGTTGATCATTAAAATCAGTAGGTTGTTCTTTTAAATTTGTATTTTGTAAAAATCTCATTTGGACAGTTAAATCAGTATAATCATAATTCTTGTGTTTCATGTTGTTAGTCCTGTTAGTTCATGCTTATTTAGTCTCATGTAATGATATCATAAGAGTTTGAATCAGTTTCATGGACTTGATCTGTGATTTGCTTTGAAAATCTTCCAAACAGGCTTAAAAAGGGGTGTTTGCTTTAGCTTGTTTATGTGTGATCAAGAGTGTTTAAGACAATACCATTCTTTGTTCTGTGTCACTTTAGTACCTATTATCTCAAACAAGTCAAGAAAACTAGTTCTCATTTGGTGAAAAGTCAAAATTGCATTTGATTTTAACTAGTGTGTCCACTGTTGAGTTTTTATGAATCATGATCAAGGTTTTGTGTTCATAAGTTGTTAGTGTTGATTAATTCAGTCTTTATATACCTTAAAACATCACATTCAGTGCTTAAAATCAATTCAAAGTTCATCTTGGTCAAACCTTTAGTTCTTCTTAAAAAGTCAAAATTTCCATTTAGGTCGTTTTTGAATAAAAGAGATCTTTTTACTGTAGGCTTAATAATAAGTTTTAGCTTAAAAGCTCTTAGGGTATTAAAGTTTGGTTGCTAAACAAAAATATAAAAATGTTAGTTCACTTCTGTCTAGCTTAATTAGTGCTTATTTTCTTATTTCTTTTGGGTACCTTATCTGTTAGAGTGCCCTGTGCACCAGTTACATAAGCACAATCAAAAGCTCACACAGAGCTTAATTGTTGCTCAAATCTTTTGATCTTTGTTTCTTTGGAAAGCCAACCTGGTCATCTTGAAGTCTCAAGCTTAAGTTTTAATTTTGAAGCTTGTTTGCTAGGGCTGCAAGTGCCTTTTGTCTTGTCCCATTTCTGTGTTTAAGCCAAGAGCTTATCTGCTTTTTCCTAGCTTTTTAGTGTGCTTATTTGTATCTTTTAGCTTCATTTCATTTCATATAGCTTGTTTCCATCTTATTTGAGTTTTTGTTTCAGTGAGTGAGCTTGTTTGAGCTTATTTCACCAAATAAGCTCTTAAGCTCAACTGTTGGCTCATAAGCTACTCAAACTGCTTATTTTTTATTTGTAAAATTTTTGTCTTTGTTAGAGTTTCATAATATCAGTAGTAAAGTAGTTTTCAAAAAGAAAATCCAGAAAAAGATCAATTTAAAATCAGTGATAGTGTTTATTTAATATTTCTTAGCTTTTTGAATTTTGTTTTTAGCTTATTAATAAGCAAATCTTGTTTTTCTATTTTTCTTAGTTTTCTGTCATCATATAGTATTTTTAGAAAAAGTTTTATAATTTTCCTAATCTTTTTAGTATTTATTATAATTTTAATTAGTTAAAAATAGTAAATAATTAGTAATAAATAATTAAAAAGCATAAAAAATATCTTTTCAGTTTTAAAATTAGTTTTATCATATTTTAGATTTTTCCAAGTTAAAATTTCATTTTTCCAGGTTTATTTTATATTTTCTAGTATTTAAGTGTATTTTAAATAGTAATTAATTAGTAATAATTGGATAAAAAGTGTGAAAAATATAATTTTAGTTTTAAAATTAGTTTTATAATATTTTAGATTTTTCTGAATCATAATCTTATTTTTCTAGCCTTATTTCATATTTTCTTTTATTTTAGGTCATTTTTAAATAGTTAAAATAATTTTTAATTAATAATAATTAAATAAATAGTTATAAAAATAATTTTCTTTTTCTAATAATTTTCTTTTATTTTTAGGATTTCATAAATGTCATATTCATATTTTTAGATCTTTTATTTCTTAGATTTCACTTTTTATTTTGTACAGATATTTTTTTAAACGTAAGTTTTACGCTTGTTTCATCGATTGTTGTGCTTTCCAGCTTTTGTATCCTATATCATTCCAAGCAATCGTGAGTGTAATTTCTCAAGAACCTTTATCGATCACTATCCTAGTGATCATTCTATCCTCTGAGTTTGTTTTAACACACCATTGAGTCTCCGTGGACTTAACGAATTCGGAATTCATTATATTCTCTCGATCTTCATTGCATTCGCAGCTGAGCTTTTGTCGTTTCTTACCACGCCATTCACAAGTGGCCTTGTGCGGAGAAAACTTGACCGTTCGAGCAGCATCACATACAGCGTGTACTGGTAAAGACGTCCATTCATCCTCCACGGTAAAGTTACTAAACTAACTACTACTTAACATAAAATAACTACGACTAATGAGCTTAAATGACACATATACTGCCAATGAGGTGACCACACTTTTAATACCAGGATTTTCTAAATCCTAACAGACAAGCACCGGAGATGTTTCTCCAAGGTGAGAGTGGTGAATCATGGACATGGTTTTGACAAACCCGAAAGAACCATATGGAAGTTGCTAATTTGGCAATTATATCCGGACATCATGCAATAGCCCTAGCATGTAAAATGTTTTTCCGGATGCCTTTCAACGGGTATTGTTGTCACCATTTGATGTTGAATACACATATGCAAAGCGATAGCCTAAAGTGTTTTATATCTGGAAGACGCGGCAAAGCTTACACAAGGGAGGAAGTTGCACATCCTAATGTCTCCGGAGATTCTTGCAAAGCGACGCATCGATAGCTCACTGAAAACTAAGTTGCAACATGTATTGAAAAATGGTCGAGGGCACATTGCCCTGCAAACAATTACAACCAATTAACCTCAAACAGTGTGGAACTCGATCAATTCTTTAACAAAGGATGTGCGCAAGATCCCAAAAATACTTGATGTTGATGGAATGGTTTAGAGGTCTTCTTCAAAAATGGTATTACGAATGGCGAGAAAAACATGCAGGTAGAGCATATTTTGTTATTATTAGATAGTTTATTGAGCAATAATTAAGTAGTCGTATTCCTATGTGTTAATATGTAAATGCTAGATGCACCGATGAAGAACTTACGATCAAGACCGCCAAAGTGAAAGCACAGAATGGAAAAAGTGCAACCGAAGGTTTGGGAATACTTAAGGACAAAGTGTATGAAGTACATGACACAAAAACAATGATGTTGTTGATTTGGTAAACGTGAATGCAGGTATGTCAAAATGGCAAAGCTTTTCGTGCTTGCCTTGCGGACATGTTTGTGCCTTTGTGAGGTAGATTCGTGTGCCCTACCTGTTAAGAAATTGGCAAAGGATTTTTTATAATACAACTATTAAGCGGCGCTTACCAAGACATCATCTACCCATTAAAAGATATGACGTTGTGGGACACCAAGTGAACTTAGAGGTTGTGTTGCCCCTCATTATCGGTAAGCGCATCCAGTGTGCTTAAAAATAAAGACCGAATACCATATCAAGGTGAGGCGTCTAAGAGCAACTATTGTGGAAGGTGTGGGCAAAAAGGCCACAACAGCCTAACATGTAGAGTACCTTTGGTGAAAAGAAAAGTAAGTATTTGTTCAGCTTTACAAAAACTTTAAGGTTATGTTGTTAATCGGAAACTAACCTATATTGGCACACTTGTATAGAGACCGGTTGGCTACAAAGAAAGGCTAAGCCAGTACAACAGTGAAAAAAGGATCGTAAGATGGGTGAATCATCTCAGCTTAACTAGAATGTACCAAAGCGAGGCAAACGGAGACCCTAATCACCGGGTGATTAATGCGGGCGAATCACATCAACTCAAGTCAAACCAATGAACAACCAAGCTCGTCCGCCAACACATCAGTCTTCTATCCAATTTCCCTACTCCAAACAACTTTTTAAAGTAAGCGGGAACATGGTTTTTAATAATGCATTCACTGCCTAAGTCCTACTATAGTATGTTTGTGTAAGTAAACGTTTGTGTATTTGGCTTTGTAATAACGGATGGATCTTAAACTATTACTTATTTGTGTCATGCGGTTGCTAGTTAATAGGGGTCGTGCATCTGTGTGGTATGAACATGTTCATTGAATATAAAAACATAGTCTATAAACGTACCAAAACTATCATTTAGGCATCCCATGACCTGGCTTACTTTCATGTACATCCTCATAAAAGAGTATATCTTTTCCCTTCTGTAGTATTTCCGTAGCCGAGTTCCATACCCTCTCTTCACAGCAACCGTTTTCGCCGTTGTGCACTACCCCCTTTTTTTCTCGATCTCAAACTCCTCTATCGCTATAGATACACGGGTTGTTAGCTTCCTTCTTTTGAACGGTGTTGCACTACAGCCAGCATGCGGCCAAATACTTCTTGCCAAACCATGTTTTTAAATAAAATTGTGACAAAGGTTGTTGCTTGTGCGAACGTGAGGTCCATTGATCCGGTCATCCGCAATGTCATACATTCAACGCCATTGTCTCAGGTGTAAACAAAGTTAAACCATCTTCGAGTGACTTGTTTGGTGCATCATAAAATAAAGCCCATTTTCCCCTCAATATCGGCTGAAAACATGATCAAGCACCCTTGTAAATGGACCCCTACTGGAGCTAAACACCAGGACATCGCAGAAGCGACCACCCACATAGCGTAGTGGTTTGAAATGAAACTTCAAACGTTGTGGTGAACTTTAAATATGACTCTTTGGTTTCCGCCATGTCCTATAAAACATAAATACTAATAACAATTAGAAGCAACAACTAGACTTAAAGGGATATACTGACCATACCTATAAAACATAAACCCTAATAACAAATTCAATAACTTTGAATTAAATAATAATTTAATAATAAAATATAAAATATAAAGTCAAAGCAAATATTTATATTCATATATAAATATGTCAACGAATATGAACGAATAAGGTAACAAAGCACATACGGGATAGTACAACAAACCTTTTTCCTAAAAAAAGATGAAAAGGACACCGATTATTTTTTGTAATCTTCAATGAATGTGACCTAGGGTATAAAACCAGAATGTTGGGATGTTATGGCTCGGGACCATATGGATAAGTGAGTGGGGTAAAAACTTTAAGTGGTTGTCATGCTAGGTCCCTCTACTTTACAACAAAATTAAAATCTGTATATATGTCTATATAAAGTTTTGTTTGGCAAAAATGATATAGTTATAAAAGCCTAAAGGTACTTTTGCAACTTTTTAAACTCCCCACCACCTAATTTTTCGGTCAACATTTTTCTACATTTCCACAAACTTGTTAATTAAAACCCGTTTATCATGAGTTCCGAACTTCCTACAACCCGACTAATTGGTGGCAAAGTTGAATACTTTTGCAAATGCGCCTTTGTTCACACCAAGACATCAACAACAAGGGCAAACCCTAGGAAGCGCGTTTCAGAAAATGCTCTATTTGTGATGTATATCGTTTTTGGATGATGATGACCTAGTGAATACTATAAAGATTTGGTGTGCGGTTTTTGAAAAGGAGAAAAGATCAAAGAAGTCGGTGGATATTGAACACTTGGTTGATACTCTTGCTTTGGACAATTCAATCTTGGACAAAGAGTTGACCGACAAAGTCAAAGTTGAAGCTGTATGATAGGTTGTTTTCATTATGTTAGGATCTTTGTCGGTTACTTGTGTTGGACTTGGTATGTAGCTAATAGGCAATGTAATGGAATAGATATAAACGTTTAATTATATATGTAATTTACTTTTGGAGAAGTTGCAAGTTTTTATGTTCAGTGTTAAATTGTAAAGCCCACCTAGAACCAAAGAAAATATATACTTGTACAAATTACCTTTACATAATGTAAGCAACAACATAGATCACATAAAATGGATACCCCTAGAGTAATAGATTCATGTTTAGATCTTTTGAATACATAATCAACATTATACAGTGTTACATTTCATAAAGTAGAAACAATCTTAAACTAGTTTCCTGAATTTTGTGATGTGTTATAGTTTTTTTCAGTATACAGCGGTTTAATTGATATGATAACGATCGTCATTGAATAGCACAAATTAATAATAATGTTGTAACCGCCGCTCTCGCTGGTTGCTGCTGCTTTGTTTATAAAGGTAGTCATGGTGATGCAATATAATGCAAAACATATGACACGTATATTAGGCCGTGAGAATGAATACTTGAAACTGCTTATTGCACATTAGTAACGCTAGAGTGACGACCAAGTAACATAAACATGTTGTTAGTAAATAGTGGGTAAATGCACACACTTGATAAACAATATGAAAAAAAATGTATAATGAAGTCAGAAACCATCAAATACATTTTTTGGGTGACATGGATTTTAAAGTCAAAGTGGGTAAACACAAACAAGTCTGGATAGAGCACTATACCAGGATGAGCTATGTAACAAAGAACGTGGCCAATGCATAGACGTTGCCTTACAAAAAATCCTAGACTAGACTATCTTTTTTGACTTTAAAGTAATGTTAACACAAGTTCCTCAGAACGTTAACAACACCATTAGCATGCCTGCTAACAATACCTACACTCCAACCGTCCGTTCCTTAAATACCAAGTTGGTTTTAATCCCGAATCTCCTTGAAGCCGATCTCTTGTTAGAGCCTTGAAATGCCTCAACATCTTGATCTTCCGTGAAACCCCGCCTTCTTGGTGTTTCAAAGCATAGCTCGCTTGCATATGGTTTCCTCAAACCTTATGGCCATACCCGCTGGCTTGACACAACTCCATACTTGACGAGGAACGGAAGAAGATCTTGCATCCAACAAAACCTGATTTGGAAGAGAATTTGTCGGTACATTCTTTAAAGTGCCATCATCGTGATTCGATAACCCGCTGCACAACTTTATATGGTGGGGAAGTAGACCACCCAACATCCATTGCTACACAACCCACAATTCCCCCATAGTACCATTCATTGTCACTAACTCAATGAGCATCATCAACACTACTATGCAAAAATCCATGAAAAGATTCTTTCCTTTGAATTCACCTTTACGTCTAGGTTGGGAAGCAGGGGTTCTTGGGAGTGAGAATTCTTCTTCCTCCTCCCATACATGAATATCGAGTAAGACTTTGATGTAGCAAGTTAGCACAAGTTTATCATGTATCGCAAGCTTTGCATGCGTTTCCTTATTAAGAAGATTAAAAGTTAGGTTAGGATAATAAAACATGCTAAGTTAGCAGTTTATGTACAACGACACAGTTCCATTAATCCATATTCCTTTGCAAGTTCGTACATCCTTTTAACATCATTATCACATTCAACAATTGTCAAACCAGCTGAAAGAACAAATCTTGGCTCCTGTAAAAATACAAAGCCCGTATCTCACACTCAAGCTTGTAGGCCAACAAGTCAAGCATTTGATTAAATTTCATCCTTGTGGAGTTACTAAACCTTAGCGAAAGGGTTCGGCCAAACTCATAACTTAAATTGGGCAACCGAATGAAGTTACCATCGTAGTGAATCTCAAATACAGATAACGCAATTTGCACTCTAAGGCCCTGTAATAAAGGTATATAAATGTACACAAATAAGAATAGCAAGTATGGTAAAAAAATATAGTCAAGGCAAGTGAGAACCACGCGGTAACATATAAATTTTTTTAGGAAGGGTAATGGTATTCATACCTTAGTTTGAGATCAAATAAGGCAACTGAAGGCTTAGAAGCATTTTTTGATGAAAGATATTGTTTGGAGATTGTGTTGGGAATTATATTTAAGTTGATAAGACAAAATACATGAAAGATGAAGGACTATTGAAGACAAAGAAAGACAAGGGACCTACTTGGCAAAGAAGTATTTATTATCTAGTCTCTTGTAGTCATTGTCCTAGTATCTCTATTATATAAGGATATATGGGAATTAGGTTTATGTGTGTCAAACAATGTAAACATCGCACAAAGGTGTGCGTGTGTAGGTCTAGGCGTGGGTATGTAAAACGCCTAGACTTGGTGATAGTCGACTTTAGTGTTTAGCCCCAAGGATCATCGATCCTGTTGAGTAAACCGCCTTAGAGTTGATCGCCTAGGATTGGGCCGTGAATGTGTTTTAAGAACACATGATGATGACGAAGAAACCTTAATAATAACAATGATAGTTTGATTATTCTACATTTGTGTATATATATTGTTCATTGTTATTTCATGCGCTTATTGATAATCTCTAGATAAGGTCTAAACAACCTCGAGCATCGATTCTAACATGTGGTATCGAGAGCGGTTATCTTGATATCTAGTAGGATTTCGCGGTTTCGAGGAAGAAGAAAAATTGAATCTGGTAAAATTTTCGCTTTTAATGCTTTGCTTGGTCGGTTTCAAGAGATCATAAATTTTTCGTTAACCGTTGGATCATAACGAAATTGTTTGTGAACGTTCTCTATATGATCATCTAACTTTTAACCGAAGGGATCGTTGATCTGAGATTCTGACAGAAAGTTATGGGGGCTAGAAAACTGCTGCAGACACACTTTGGTAATTCGAATTCTTAGGGTTCTTTGTGCATTAAAATTATTTTTCATGGTTAAAAGAGCTATATTAGTCATGGTGAATCAGTTTTTAACTAATAATGAACCCTAATATATCTCTAAATTCTTTTGATGCTCTATAATTCTTGGAAGGAAGCTGCTTTGAAGAAGATTTGATGTTTGGAGTTTGTACTTCACACCCTAATTTGATTTGTTCTTTCCTCCGTGATCAATGTATACTTCATAATGTATATTTTTCTTGTAATCATTGATGGTTTGTGTGACGAAGGTGAAGTTCTATATGGAATATTATTAGCATGAGCGCTGTATTCAGACTAAGTACAACCCACGTATGGGCTTCGTTGTCGGACACAATTAGGTTTATGCAAAAAATTTGAATGGTTGCCGCTGCCTCACACTTTTTTTGTCGAAAGCATATTGAAAACCCCTAATTTGGTGTTAGCAAAGGTCGTGATCTAATTGAGATTCGAGTGTTATGCCCGCTACCACGCTAAGATTGAGCGCTTCCACGCCTTTCATATGGTTTCCACCGCTAGCACAAAGTTACCTTCCGCTCCATGTTATGTTTCCACTGCCAACGCTGGTTACCACCGCCATCTGTTACTTCTAATATGTTTCGAGCACGCTTAACCACTTGCTAGGTGATACGGGCAAGACATCATCAAGAGTAAGTGCATTCAGTAGTGGTAAGGCTGCTAAGGTGACGTTCATTGGCTTGGTTAAATTGCTACTACAACATGTTTATTTAAAGATATAACTAATTCATAGTACATGCAAATTGATTTATCTTGTATGCATTTACTTGGGTTGTGTGCTACGCTTTTTAAGGGTTCAGGTCAATGGTGCTACGCTTTACAGTTGGACTTCATGACCTCGTACTTATTGATATTATTTGGTCATTGCATTGGTTAATATGGGATGTATAGTAATTTGTTACATGGCTGTGATTCGCATATTACTTTTTGGTTCTCGAATTTAAGAGTAATTGCTACTACCATGAATGGATTATTATGGGTTATTTATATTGATTGGTTTAAGGGCAGTTGTCTCAAATATTAGTGGCCATGCGTTGATACTTTATGCATTTGAGGGGAAGTTGAGATTGAGCGAAGTTGTACAAGTTTTTTGGTTTTTGGCGACACACACATGAGATTTTGGTTCACACACACAAGAAGTTTATATTTTGGTTTTTGTTCTTAACAGGTTCATGGCTCATTCTTATTGTCATAATTGATTACGAAGAAAGGCGTTTATCACCTATTTGAAGATGAAGTGGAATTATTTGGGTTTGTGTTTTATCATATCTTAAAGTGGGAGATTACACTTTTAGGTAACTTGTTCGCTTCAATGATTGTGACGAAGAATTGACATAACACTTAAAGGAGTGACGTTATTGTGCTCAATGATTAATGTCAAGGATTGCGGTCTCCCTATACACCATGATTGGGTATACGTTCGATGTCATCTTTAGTGCAAGATATAAGACACAGGTTTGGGTTGTTCTACTTCAAAGATCAAGTTGGTTATACTTGGTTTTCTTCATCAGTAATTATTACATAAAGCATACATTCTTCAAATGGTTAACATATGGGTTTCAGTGGGAAGCTTAATTAAAATGTTTAATCATTTGCATGCATTATTCAAGGTGAAGGTTTTACAATCGCTAGTTGTTATTACTACTACTGATTTTGATTTCTACTGTTTCAAGTTCATTTTTAGATGCGGAAAACTTAATGGTGGGTAATTTGAAACTTTGGAAGGATGGATTGTAATGATATTGATTCATAGTTGTGAAGATCAAGGTTGCTCCCTTATGACCCCTAATTGAAGATGACAAAAAGGGGAAGAATATTTACATAGAAGATTGCAACTTGAAGATCCTTGGTGATATTGCATGTTTAAGGGGAAGTCTGTTTATCTTTCATGACATACTTGTTCATGCTTATTTGGTTTTGTCATTATCAACTAGGGGAAGATTGTTGGGAATTATAATTAAGTTGATAAGACAAATGCCGCTTACATGAAAGATGAAGGACTATCAAGACAAAGAAAGACAAGACCTACTTAAAGGCTACAAGTATTTATGGGTATCTAGTCCCTTGTAGTCATTTGTAACCCTAGTATCTCTATTATATAAAGAGATACAGGGAATTAGGTTTATGAGTGTCAAACAATGTAAACATACATTAAAGGTATGTGTGTGTAGGTCTAGGCTGGGTATGTAAAGCTAGACTAGGTGATAGTCGACTTGTAGTGTTTAGCCCCAAGGATCATCGATCCCTGTTGAGTAACCGTCTTAGAGTTGATCGTCTAGGATTGGGGCTGTGAATGTGTTTTGTAGAACACATGATGATGACGAAGAAACCTTAATAATAACAATGATAGTTTGATTATTCCGATGTGCATATATATTGTTCATTGTTATTTGCGCTTATTGATAATCCTAGATAAGGTCTAAACAACCTCAAGCATCGATTCTAACAGATAGGCATCCTGACTAGTGTACAAATGTGATCTTGATGAACATTTGCTATATATTAGAAAAGGTAGTATTATTTTACTATTATAAATGTACTTATATATTATATGAGACTGATGATCCATTGATTTTGATACGGAAATAGTAATGGGGTAAATGTTATTTTATTTTGTTAAACGTTTTTATGTGTAGTGTGTTTGTGTAATAACATGGGCGTTAATGTGTGAATGAATATGTCAATGGATGAGGCATTGTATATGTTTGATTGTAAAATGTATTTGAAACAATATCGTATATTGAAAACCGATAGTGCGTGATAAACCAACGAAAGTGCTGTTGGAGATAAGTTAAAAACTGTTGACACAAGGATAAAATCTAACTCTATAAAAAAACCGACTCATCTTCTCGCGATAAGCTAAGCGCGCGTCGTCAGGGGATCATCAACTTGCAACCATTAACCATGTGCCAATCGACATAAAAATATACAAACCCACACACCACAATCACCAAAAATATACCCTTCACTACATGTAATCTTATAGTCATTGGGATGTTCTAGTCTTATCAAAAACGTTTGCTTACTCTAGAACAAGCTGCTAGTTTGGCACATTAGACACTGAGATTGTTAAAATACATACAGGGGTGATCTTGTTGGAGGGTTGTCAAAAATGTTAATATTGTATACTCGAAATAAGTAAGTTATACATAAATTACAGTTGTTTGTTCAATAAGGATTAAAAATAATACGTAGTATAGTGTTGTTAACGAAGATTTGTCAAAAGTATTATATGTTTGTTATGCGTGATACATATAAATTCGACCATTTGACAATTGCTTTTGCAATTTAATTTTTATAATACATTTAATTTCATTACATTGCGATAAAGTAGAGAAGCAACAACAATGATGATGACTCCAAAACAAAAAAAGATGACAATGACAGAACTTGAGAGAGAGAGCACATAACAAGCTAGGAGTATAGGTTTAATATTTTTCATCATGGCGGAAAAGGAGCTTTTCTTGAAAACTTGCAGATCGTCCTGTGATGAGCCTCATCAGTCTGTTTTTCTCTAGCTCCAAATCCGGATTTCACACAGCATTTCCATACAAGCACTGGCAATAGTGGACCCAACCAAACACTCCAACTACTTGATCTGCTCACTTGAACACTTGCATCGACCAGTTAGCTCCATCACCGTTGCATGCATGTCACTTATGAACTTTAGGTCATCCATTTATCATAAAAGACAGTGTTAGCCATGCGTAAATATAGTTATCCATTTTATTTGTAGTAAATGCTGTTGTGGGTAGTGTGTGTCACTTCACAAAAGTAGTTTGAAAATAAATTAGACAGTGTCCGTTTATATAACCAAAATGGGGTGTGTGGGGTGACATGGATTTTATTTTCAATTAAAGTCAATATATGTAAATGTGGATAGTCAACTGGTCAATAGTTGCGTCTTGTCAAGTAATTAGAAATGCACATTAAGCCAAATGCAATTAATGAAGCTTCTCTAGTACTCATAGCTTCCTTTAAAAGATAACAATTTTGGGCAACTAAACCATTTGGGGGCAACTAAACTAGTTAGCCTGTTGTTTACTTGCAATTCAAACAAATTTTTTTGTCAAGTATGCCACGTGGTCCATAACATTATGATGTGTGTGTGTATGGCTTAGGAAAAATATTATTTACCCTTGTTGTTAACATACAAATGGTATTATTAGGTGTACATTTACTTTATATTTTTTTGTAACAATATACAATTATAATATAACTAACAATTTATGTCATGAACTCCGAGTATATGTGCAGTTGCACTGTGGTTTTTCTTGATTATTGCATGGATATTTTGAAATAACCCAAATCGGGGATGCACAAAAGTAGGACAAACTTTAATAATGAGGAAAAGATGTAATGAAATGATGGTCTTGGCCCGATTGTCATGTACTTGAACTGTTTATGTCCATTAATTATAAAGTTTACGTATTCCCATAAAAGGTGGAATTAAACATGTGTCTAACAAGTTACTAGAACGAAGATGAGTTTGAAAAGATGAGCTTGGATAATCTCTAAGCTACAACAACTTGAATGTCTATGACTCTGAAAAGAACATTGCAGGTTCATCATCATCTACACAGAACATTGCTTTAGTGTAAGTTTGTAATCCTTCAACTCTATGCATCATCACATTCATTACAATGACTTACGGCCGTAGCAGCCAAAGGATGGGAGTGTCATTGATGTTGCCACTCTGGTTTGCGCATCCTACTAGTAATGGTAAATACTTTGCTAGTGCAGTTGTGAATAATATGGAAACAACGGGGGTTTTGTAAACATTTTGCTTGTACCGTACTTATTCCCAAATTCCTTTGCCGATCAATTAATTGATCTTTTAAACACTCCCAATTGGCTGAACACAAACCCAACCTCTCCCAACTATAATTTTCACAAATCCCACATCACATTCACTTTCAACATACAATGGCAATTGAATATTCCACAACCCACAACTTAGTCATACCTAGTCAGAAACGACCATTAGAAGGTTTTCATGAGATGATTGATTTCATCAAACATAGTCCCATACACTATGCATTAACTGTAGAACCCCTCATAGTTAAAGCTTATATAAGCGTTTTGGTGACTTCTGAAATTCAAGAAAGAGGTGGAAAAGGTTATTAGGCGGTTGTTGATGAAACGGAGATTGATCAGAGGTGATTAGAGGTGTTTTGAAGCTTCAAGATGTTGAAGGAGTTGTTAATAAATGCGATCTTTGAAATATTTGAAGGTTTAGAAAGAATGGGTTATGAGAGAAAAGGGGATCGTATAAAGTTTCACAAAGGTATGTTTTATCCGCAATGGAAGTTTTTAATCCATACCTTGATCAAGTGTGTAAGCAATAAAACAACTGGATTTGATGAGTTTCCCTCAAAGATTGCAACTGCTGTCATCTGTTTATCTCAAGAAAGGGTTTTTAACTGGTCTAGAATGATTTTTGAGGGTTTTCATAAGAACATTAAAGAACAGGGCAAATACTACCTCTATCCTAGGTTTGTTCAATTGATAGAGAAAGTCAAATACTGGAACCTATTCCCCATAAGAAAAGTATAACGTTTACATATGGTTCCTAAGGTGTTTGCCCATATGAGGAAAAAGAGTCTACAGGAACCATAACACCTTTGTTTCCTCACATGCTAAATCTGCCACAACTTATAGACGAGGAAAATCCACAACCCAATCTATCCACGATGAACCCCCTACTACCACTTCAAACCCTTGCGAACCCTTACCTGTCCGACTGACGTATTTTAGTTACTAGAAGGAGGAAGAAGGGCACTTTCGGCTACGAAATTTGGTGGTAGTGGTAAAGGAAATGAGGGTGTAGCAGGTGTTGGAGGTGACATGAGTGGAAGGGTTTCACTCTTTTTCAGGCGTAGAGCTTGACCGGGTAAGTGAAAACCTAAGTAAGACCAACCATTGCAACTCCTAATGTGGAGAGTTCGATCGAGCTCAACAAGTGGAGGAATCCCACAACTGGCTAACTTGGGGTCCATGGATACGGAGGCTCGGTCGGATGCCATGGTACTAACATCCTATGATTCACTTCTCTCGGAGCGGAGTCACACTGGTCGGTGATGAGGATAGACATGAACATGAATTGATGGGTAATGATACTTTTGTGCATAATGACAATTCCCAGTGTACACCTCTTGGACCAGTTAACACATGTGAAGATCACGATAGAATGGGAACTTTTAAAAATTGAGGATAAATGTAGCAACATGGAGTCTAAAATGTCGGTCTTTAGGAATTGACAACCTCTTAAGCTTGGAACTATTAAAAGGTTCAGCAAACGAGAATGTTTTGGAGAGAATAGGAGACCGGGGATTGCTGCATATAGAAGATTCAAAGGATGGGAAAGAAGGCTAGCTCCTCAAAGGATCGATTTTGGAGGATGCATCCAAGCGAGGGGAGTAAAAGCATATATTCAGGGGAGGATGTGAATTTCGATGTGGTTTTGGACTTGGATAGTCGTGCTAATCGGGATGGTTATCTGGTGACTGACATGGAAGGAAAAGCTGCAGCGATAAATGATGATTTGAAAGCTACTTGTGCGAGAAAAAGTGGTGCGAGGGCAACAACCACTCCTATGCAGCATCCACTTGCTTCTAAAGAAGAAGCCACGATGGAACCTCTAAGGTAATTATAACAACATTACTGAGATATTCCCATTGCTATCACAACCACTGCTACTACAATCACAACCACTGTTACATCACCACCAAAGTCAAAAGAAGCTAAAAAGGAGGTTGCCATTCAAGCTGCTAAACCTAAAGAAATCTTTACCAATCCACTGAACCTATCGTTGCACCCATTCCCTACTAATTAAACCTACGCACCTAAACCCTTGGGAAGTTTGAAGATTGGGGAGCCTGTGAAGTCAGTTGTTGGTCAACCAAATATTGGAAAGGGTAAAGGAAGCGAAACAGTTTTGAAGTTTAAAAGTAGACATGAGCAGGAGGCTTATGATGAAGAAGCAGCTCTAAGAGTACATCTGGAACTAAATGCTGATGTAATTGCAAGGGAAAAGAAAAAGCAAGAAGATGAAATCTTCTCAGCCGATTGAAACATTGAAAATTTAAGAACAAGTGTTCCAAGCTTCGAGTGTGAGACAGAGATGAGACAAGAAGAGAATTTAGAGATTATCAACCACGCGAAGAATAAATCCAACCAAGAAAGAAATGAGGAATTATATGATGAAATATATCAAGCATACGGGGATACATGTTTTCGAAATTTGAGGAAATGCGCCTATGAGAGGGTTGAGGAGATTTTTAATAGGTGCAGAAGGATCAATGATAATTTTATTGATATGAATTCTGAGAGAGAATATGAGTTGTGGGGGAACAACAAACAAAAGAGAAAAGGACCTAACCAGGAAGAGTCGAGTTCCAAGAAACGAGAGGATGGATGATGATATGGAAGGAAGACAGTGAAACAGTATCTTATGGTGTGTGATCAACCTGAAGAGGCTATTAATCCTACACCATTAAGATCTGTACATCCAATTCTAGATTGGCAAATTGTTCTGACAAATGACAGAGAAGTCATTGAAATCACAAAGAGATGGATGTAAACAAAAAACACTTAAATTTTGGGTGTATCTTGTGGTCTAGTTCGATGAAAGATCTAGAACAGTTGTGAAAGGTCATGGATTTCAGATATGGAAATCTTGGTCCAACTGGGTCATTAGCAAAGATATGGGACAGCTTGTGAAGAATATGTTTCAACCCAATCCACGAACAAATTTTGGGAAGGCTGTGAAGTGAATTACGATGGATGCTTTATCAGACTTGTAGATTGCATGCTATTCGACGACAAAGGAGAGATATTCATGTTCATAGATAAAGATTATCCATTGACAAAGAATGTTGCAAGAAAGATGTTGGAAGCTAAGCTAGATCCACAGGGTACCAAGCCTACAAATCCAATGATTGACCAGTTGTTTTTGAAGATTGCGAAGATTGCTAATATCCAAGGTCCTGTGGCAAAAAAATAGTTTAAAGGTCTGATGGGTGTTTGGATACATCCTCCAGTTGAAAGTGTAATGTAAATAGAAACTGGATGTTTTTTAAGAATATCAAGAAGTTCTGGGGAGGATTGTTGGGCTTTTGGTTATGGTTATGAGGATAGAGTGACTGCTCAAGATATACCACTTTCTAGTATAAGATTGGAACTACTACTACTATGTTTGAACAAGCTGCTACTATTCGTAGGTGGTTTGAGTTGTAATATTCTAGAACTAGTGATGGTTGTTAGGATCATCTAGAATACTGCTAGAGTTTGACAAATACTAGAGTTATTGATAACTGATGCTTATGTTTTAGTAGATTGTATTGATAAAAGATAAAAGAAAAAAAAAACAACCAGAAACATATAAGGATGCAACACTGGCTGATAATGTGTTGAAAAACAACAGTTTAAATATGATCGTGCAATATTTAAAATATTGCGTACCATAAAAAACAATACATAGTGAGATAAGACACCATTTTTAAGGGATATGTAATTAAAGTCATAAATAGAAAGTGGAAGTTAATCTTGCGGTCAAGACCAAGTAATAGCGATTCTGAGATGCATCTACAGTGCTGATTTTAAGTAAACAGTGCTGAGCAAGGTTACAAATGCTTGTATGTCGGTCACAAAAGTTTTATTGTAATTGTGTTAGGATTTATAGGATGGTGCAAAACTAAGTTGTAGCATGATCTGTAGTTATAAGTTCAAAGTTAAGGGATAAGGTCAACAACCTAGCATTTATTAGGATGTTAATGCTTTTAAATGCGGTTAGGTAGAGGCTTTCTTTTATAGTGAGATTTATAGTCACAGGAAGTCATAAACAGACGCACATTAACACTGGTTTTACACACATATATCAGCAAAACCCTAATAAAAATGTCTAAAAAAGTGGTAGGGGTTTTGTTTCTGTAAATCTTATTTTTCTAATGCTAAGCTTGGTTTCACGCATATTTAAAGACTTTGTTTATATTTGCAGATATCATAACAATCTCTTCGATTCAAGCATACAGTGTCCTCAAGTACTTGGCTACAATGCAGCCATGTAATCCATGGGTTTCATACTTCCCAAACGCGGAAACCTCTGAAAATGATTCAAGCTCTATATCCAGCTATTTGTCTACCTACTGGTAGTGACTATTCAGACGAGACCCGATGTGGTAGCTTACCATGACATCTATTGAAAAGAACGCGTTTATGAGTTTTGAGGAAAAAAAGCCTTCAGTTAGTGATCCGAAAGTCGGAACCTCGGGTAAAAGGATTTAGGTAATAGGACTTGCAAATAAACAAACATGGGCTAATATTAAAGAGAAGAAATTTGGCATAAATAATCCCTCCACAGATCCAGGGAGCGGTGACAAAGGCAAAGGCAAAGGGAAAAGAAAAATGGCTTACAGTAACATCGGTTACCTTATCTGCAGGTTTGTTGATGTACTAAAACAACTGGAATGGTTGTTATCTGTTTAATCTATAATATGTGCACATGAAATCTGCTGTGACTATTTGTGCAGATCTTTTTAGTATTTATGCATATGCCTTGAGTTAAATAGGTGGAAATGGAACATCTACTTTTCTGTGTATGTTTACTTTTTTACCTATAAACAAGTAATAAATAACCACAAAGTTTAATAGGCTTACCTTTGAAAAAAGGTTCAGGTTTGGATGTTTAACCCACCAAACATGACATTTTTAACAGGACATTTTTTTATAACAATAAACAAAATTAAGGCAAAGAAACATAAACTTACAGATCCAAGCGCAGCCTGTCATTAGTTACAAATGCACGACGATCAAAATGTAAAGCATGCCCTTGATTGTAAAAAATGAAGGGACTATCATAATGAGCATCGTCACCTGTATCAATGATATGTGTTTTAGGTTCAACAAACAAGAGATCAATCACTCTTCGAACAGGTATTAAGTAAACAAGATCTGCGTTTTGGGCCTAACTTTTGCTCTATCAACGGAAGTGGTTCATATACTCGTAGTGATTAACTTAGATTCATAGTACTAAAACGGTCAACAAAACTAAAAATTAATTAGGACCATAGAAGGAATCTATACCAACGGTATAGACTACATAATTACAATCAAATTGGGACATAAAAAGAGCAATGGATTGTAGAATGGAATTAAAACATGTGTAACATAGGCAATAATCGAATAACAACAACGATTCATTATAACATGGATCTAATAACAACAACGATTCATTATAACATGGAACGAATAACAATAATTGAATTAAAACGTACCATAGTTTGCCACATTATTTGAACAAAAAGATTGAGCAATTGAAGGTGGTTTTCTTGTTGTAAAAAAATGTAACGAACGGAAATATTCGGTTGCTATGAACTGTGTACGTTAGGAGCAAAGAGAGGAGAACGCAGAAGCAGACTATTTGATTTGTGAAAAAAATAACTAGGAATGTTTTTATGCGAGAAGCAAAAAACATCGAGAGTGAAGAAGACGAATGATGAAGACGAGTGAGTATTGGATTTTGAATATAAATTCAACTGTACTTTCACTATTCAAATGTGTACTTTTTATGTAACGTAAAATGACGATAAAACCCTTTTAATAATATACGGTTGCCCAATGAACGTTAGTTGCCCAAAAACAATACCTTACATCTGGAACACTTGTCGAATGTGGTTGAGTTGCCCAATGAGCGGTGATTGCCCTCGGTCTATTTTCAAATTTAAAATAAAAGTGGTCCAGATAGTGATAAGCGTCAGGGCGCGCGGTCTATTTGCGTCATTTTCCCTTTATATATTCATATAAGTATAGGGTTTTTAGAAAATCGGGCATGACCCATTTATCAGTTTTTGAGATATATGTTGATTAAATAATAAGACGTTGTTTTATAAAATAATTTTTGTTTAGTAATTTTAAAGTATGTCATTTAGAAATAATAATTAGGAGTAGTTTAATTACAAATACATTTAAAAGAATGTTAGATAAATGTTATTAGTCAAAACCTTAAGTGAGTTTTAAATGTATATTCGCGATGTAGTCTAGTTTTTATAAGTTTCAAGTTTATAAAATAGATGCTAGTTTCTATGAATCGGATATACTAGTTTGTAAAATTAAGTCGTATAGTAATGATATGTCGAGTGGTCTAATATGTAATGATGTGTGTTGAAGGTTTGTTGTTGTTGATTAAATTGTTGATGTTGTGGACTTAATTGTTGTTGTTGTTGATTATAAGTGTAAGGAAAATAGCTAGAGTATGGTGGTTGTGACATGTTGAAAACTTGTTGTTAAATGGATCTTTGTAGTCGAATGAAACGTTGTTGATGAAGTATCCTTAGGCGTAAAAACCAAATGTAGGCAAAGTAACACTTAAGCGTAAAAACACCAAATTTACGCGTAAAAGTGATAGTTAGCGTAAGGTGAGAAACACTAAAGTTATGCGTAAAAGTTAGGTAGAAAACTTAGGCGTGGGATGAGCTTGCGTAAGGCAGGCTTAGTAAGACAAATCTTATGCGTAATGAGTTCTCGCGCTACGTTTAAGCTTATCGTAAAAGATTAGGGTTTTGCCCAAAAGATCTTTTACACTATCACATGTAAGGATATCCAAAGTCGAAGTGTTTTAGGCTTATCCAAAGCAGAAACTTGAGTAAACCTGGCGAAGATCAAACCAAGGATGAGTTACAGCGTAAGATTAGGGTTTCCTTCGCGTAGAAAGTAATAACCCGATTTCTGCCAAATGATGTTTCTAAACCAGATGTTTGTGATGAAATAGCTTCAATATCACCAAGATAACACAAAAGTGTGAAACTTGATGATCCAAAACCTATAAACACCTTATGCGTAGAAAGTATCCCATTATAAGACCAAGCTTAAAACAATGATCCACATGTAAAGTTTGAAACTTTTGCCAAAAGCAGATATTTTAACACCTAAAAACGTTGAAAGTACAAGAATCTTGAATTGAAAAGTGTAAAAATTGAGTTTTTAAGCGTGACAAAGTATGAAACGTTATTACGCGTAAGACCAAAACTTCAAAAACAAAATATGTTCACCCAACTATTTGACGAATGATACCACTGTTAGGTTCCCATATTAGTAACACAAGCATCAATAGAAGAAATAGATGAAGAGATGATCGGTTGAACACTAACACACACACGTTATGCGTAATATAGAAAGGTTATGCGTAGGTGAATTATGAAAGTGAACAACCAACCCTCAAGTGAGGGTTATACAAGAGTATTTATAGGGCAAGGAGCTAGGGCAACACACCTAGACTCCTTCCCTTCTTATGGGCTTGGGCCAAGGCTTATGGGCTTGGGCCAAGGCTTATGGGCCTTCTACATAAGCCTTAGCTTAATAACAAACATAAGGCCATATTAAGCTAACTATTACATATGAATCACTAACACTTGAATTAAGGTTTAGGAGTGATTCCAACAATCTCCCCCTAAGTGTTGGTGATGAATGAAAGAGTGATAAACGTTGTAGGTGCTGATGTAATAGTAGCTTTGACGTCTTCTGACATTCTTCTTTCTTGTGAGAAGAAGTGTCTTGATTCGAACAATCTCCCCAGTGTAGAGAAATTGTTTCCTTTGAAGTGTTCTGCTTTGACGTCATCATTTTATTTGTTCTTTGATCTTTGTTCTTTGTGATGGTAGTGATAGTATGTTGTTGTTGTCTGCATTAGGTCTGCTGCGTTGCTCTAGTGTCTCCACGTCTTTCTTCAACATGCTCACACGCTCTTTAACATTGGATTCATCTACTGATGATTCTCTTAGTCTTTAAACTTTGTAGATTCTTTGACTTGACGAAGAATCATTCTGACTTTGTGTTGCCTTTTGAGAGAACTTCCATTAGTGATGTTGTTGGCATGAGCATGTGAAGAATTGCACGATCATCCGCTCAAGGCTTCCATAAGAAGAAAACATAAGAAAGGTTAGTAATAAGCGGTTCGGCACTTACATTCGAACTTCGAGAGTGTTAACAGCATAGTGTGAAAACACAACTCTAATTCTCACTAAGGCTGTTCCTGAACTGGAGTGCCACAAGTGAGATAACACGTGACCAAAGTACATCTAATTCAGAGATGGTCGAGGTACAGAAGCATCACCTCACGACTATAGACCGTTTGAGACACACACTAAACGTAATCCACGGAGTTACCGAAGTGACCTCTTTGTCAGGGCGTTTGATGTTGACCCTGGCAGGAGTTTCCATTCAATCACTGAGGATCACATGGGTTAACCTCTCATAAATGTTTTTGACAGATTGCTAAGATCTGTGAAGGACTCGATAATGTATCACTTGTGTTCTTATTGTTGGCGACAGCGATGAATTGTCAAGTGTTCCTAAGAGATCTTTTGATGAATCTCGTGGCTCTAGACTCGATTAGTGTGCTTTGGTTTTCTGGCGGAGACTAGGGAGAGGGTCTCCTTCTTCAATACCAGCAATCTCTAAGAGAAAGCCAATAGTTTATGTAGGGTTCCCTGTGAGAATGAAACAAGCTTCTTTTGGGAGAAAGTTGAGTGGCTAAGAAGGTTTAGTGCATGCGTCACTGGGTCCATGATGCCTTTGATCTTCAATACCGGTGTCATCATGTGACAACCAGTAGCATATGAATTGAACCCGGTGTCTGCCCTAAGTTGAATAATTTGGAGGGCTATTTCTTTTCACCTTTTTCTTTGATTTTCTTTTTAATTCTTCAACTCCTTCTTTCTCCGATTCTCATTTTCTCCTTTTTATAATCATACCTAAGGACTTCTAATTCTAACTATTGGTAGTGTCCTTGGGTAGATCTCTCCGGCTCTGGCAGATCATAGGACGGTGATTCCTAACCTTAATCACCTTATAACTCCATTGCCATAAAACCATTTTCATGAAAATCTCTAGAAGTGTTTGTAAATGAAAAATCCATGTTTGAACACTTCAAGAGTTTTGGATTTTCAGAAATACTCCCCCTCCACATGTGCTTAAGAATTTTGATAGAAATCTGCACAGTGAGGAAAGAGCACGCACTTTTGAATTGATCAACTCAAGATAGACAATTCCTTGCGAGACACGATTACGTTGCATAGTTAAAGAGATACATTGTCAGCTTTTAGGTGACAACTAGCTCTAATAACTACCTTGAAGATGTGGACAACCCCGAGAGGTTGTGAAACTCGTCAAAGTTCATGTCTATCAAGAGCTTCTCGAATGGGTACAATTTACTTGGATAAGTCTTGGAAGACAAATATTTTCAATGTATGACTGTTCAGATCTCGTCAATTCATGGGTTGAAGTCTTTTCACACGAGGATTCAATAGCAAAACACAACATATTTCTTGTCACATAAGTTTTCTCCCCCTCAAAAATGGCATATAAATATGTTATTTTTGAAAAAATGTTGAGAATAAATATGACCATTTTGAGTTTTGTGGAAGATTACACGAAGAACAATTTGTGAACAAAGTTTTTGATCAAATACTCCCCCTCAACAAGTGATATAAACTTTTGAGGTTTTGAAAATCATAAGGGGAAGTGCTTGTCCTTTTGAGCAAAACCTTGAAAAGAGAAAGGTTTGATAGGTTTTACTCAAAAGTAAGAAGCTTTCGCTCATTTTATAAGGATTGTGGCACTGAAGCGTACCACAGGGTCCTTTCATTACAAGTACGGGTTGTACACTGTTATGTGTGCACAAACCATTGTCATTATAGAATCACACATCCAAATTAATATGAAATTGAAACAGATTAAGGGGTACCAGGTAGTCCATCAATATTTCCAGGAATGCGAATAAGGCGTTGATAGCCTGTGAGAGTAATCCTGGGACGACCACCTAGCTCTCGAGTTCGAACTGACCGGTCTCGTACAACCCTATCCTTTTCACATCCCTTCTATCCTCTTCACATCCCTTCTATCCTGAGAATTCCATCGCTTTGGAGACCCAATGCGTTCATATATCGCCTTCAACCTATAAGCTAATCCGTCCCTGACCTTCTTCAATGTGTGATCCCCAAATTTGTGAAGATCTCTACGCCATCAAGCATTACGTTGTAGTTCACTACGGTAAACTACTCGAATGGTTTCTTTGACGAGTGTATTGTGGAAGCTGGTTGATGTCAGGAAGTTCTAGCTGAGGTCTGGTGAAGTTGACACGAGTCTGATACGATTCAACAGTAAGTTGTAAATCTTCTACGTTCCGGATCACTATGCTTCTGATGAAGATGAGCAAGGACTTGATGTATTCACGTTGAATTTCAGTTGAGAATTGTCTCATTCTTCCCTGTACCTTGGCAAGATACAGATCTTCAATGTCGTTGAGAGACAAGTTCTGAAAGTCCGCTTCACAGAATTCATAGTCCCTTTCGTCTTGTCTTTTGACCATGATGGTCTTGAGGAAGGTGTAGTCCCATTTAGATGAAAGAGTGACATGCTTAACAGCAACGATCCCTTTATCACTGTACACTTCATGATGAGACTTTCGAACCTGGCAGCTTTTGTAGTAGATTCGTCGGCGTTCTAGCCAATGGTGAATCTCGTACATTGCATCAATGTCATACTGTTCCACGGTTAAAACATGTGAGTAGCCTTTTCCTCGATGGCTATGCAGTTGGAGTATATGGTGCGGGAATGGAAGTGTAAGTGATGTAGCGTATTTCTTTGAACCATCGCTACCGTGTAGGAGAAATTCCAAGTCATTGTTGAAGAAGTAGCGAAATGGAATCTTAGGTTGATCTGGTTGGCCAATCGTTGGTAGAGGTTTAGACCAATCGGTGTAGTATGGAGGGTTGTCTCTTCTGGTGAAGTCGATGTTTGCTTCAGGGTTGAGCCAATCAATGTTGTTAGACATGGCTCGTGCTATATTATCAAGGTGATATTCAATTTCAATAGCACTTTCAGCTTGTCTTTGAGTAGTTTAAATGCTTCATTCTTGATTCGTTTCAACTCTGATTTCGTCATCTTCTTCACACAGAACTTTTCTTCTTGTAACTTAGCATGCTCAATGTTCGACCTTCTACCAAATTTTGATCATCAGTTAGGGCGGGAGTAGCATCAACAAGTTTAGAGAACCAATCATACTCGGTGTCATCTTCGTCAAGCCATGAGACGACATCAGTCTTAGACGTCTTCTTCTTTTTCTTTGGCCTTGATGAGGATGATGGTTTCTTTGTTGAAGCGGGAGAGGTGGGTTGTTGTTGGGGCTCGGGTATCTCTTCATCGTTACCACCAGTGTACTCAAAGTGATCACCAGTTTTCTCTGTCTGAGGTGGTAACTCAGAGTCCTGAGGTTTGTCAGTAGAAGAGCGTGGAAGAGATCGTCTTGTTGTTGGAGTCCTTAGGGGTGGTGGAGGCACAGAGGAGGGTTCTCCAGACTTCTTTGGATGTTTAGGCTCGTCGTATTTATCCTTATCCTTATCATCATCGTCTCTTGGACGTTTAGGCCTTTGAGCTTCTTCTGCAATCTGATTTGAGTTGGTATTCCAGCAATGCATCAAACAATTTACCTTCGGAAGAAGTAAATGTTGCAGATCGTTTAGACATTTGAGTTACCATCCTGGAAACCAAGTCACATCGGAGAACACTATAGGATCAGTTGGATTGATTGTTACGGTCATGGGTGTTGATCTTATAGTTTGCTTGGCCAAGTGCATCAGATTCGGATAGAGTTGTCTGTTGAACATTTCTCTTGTCACTCCAGGAACAGTGTCGAGAAGGAATTTGTGAGTGTATTCTCTTGCCGTCTTCTCCAATTCCTTTTGGAAATCTCTTTGGATAAACTTCTAGATTTGTTCCCTTTCTTCAACAACTCGTTTATCCCTTTTTGAAGAAAGTTGATTCTATCAGCGAGTTGATTTAGCTTTTTGTTGGTTACATCCTTCTTCTGTACTTGCTTGATAGCTTTAACAATCTTTGTCTTAGCTCGAGATATCCAAGAGTTTGTTGGTTTCTTCACTGATTTAGATGTGGATCTGGTTGTTCCTTTGGATGGTGGTGGAGATGAATGAGAGGATGAATCTGATGATGATGAGATATGAGGAGACTCAGGGTCCTTTGCTGATTCAGAAGTTTCTTCTTTTTGGCGTCTTTGGACTATCAAGAAAAGAAAATCATCATATTCAACATCGTCATCTTTTAAGATTTAGCCTTTTTCTTCGGTCCGAATCGGGCCTCTTCCTCTGCTTTGAAGTGAGCTGCAGCCTCTTCATCAGTTTTTCTTTCTCATACTTTTCCTTTTTGGTTCCTTAAAGTCATAATCAATGGTATCTTCAATCGTTGTTGTGGATCGTGGGTGGTGGTACCAGTTCCCTTATCGGGTTGATTAACCGCATCAGGAATTGGTGTAGATAGTGCACCACCACTTGACCCTCCGGGGCCACGAGTTTGATCCTTTACAAATTGATCGGCAAGATGTTTGAGTCTGAGGTTCTTCAACTTATTTTGATATTGTCTTTCCTCATCAACTGGTTCTTCTTCAGAACTTTCCTTATCATTCTCAAACACAGGAGTTTTTCCTTTGCCTTTATCAGCTATTGGACTGGGAGGTTTATTCTGTTTGGAGTGTCATCGATTGCAGTTTCAGAGTAGGTGACCTCTTCGTCTAATTCAGTATCCTCAGAGCTTTCATCCAGTAGCTTTCGTTGTGGTTCAGGCTTGGGAATCGGAATGGCTTCCTTAGAGGGAACTTTCCTTTTGAGTGGAGGTTTCCTCTTGGGGAACTTTCTTTGACTCTCAGTGCTTGTAACACTTCCTGCACTGCCTCTCCTTGTTTTCCTAGTAGGTGTACCAGAGGACTTTTCATCAAGAAAACCGACTTTGCCTTCATCAACCGCTACCAGATACCTTTTGTATGAATAGAGTTGTTTGACTTCATCAGTTAGAAGGTGATCTGGTAACACTACACCCTGTTTCTTTGTTGTAGATTCCTTAAATCTGACAGTGAGTGTAGGCTCATACAACATGGAGTGATTGTTGGGATCATTGGTTCTCAAGGGATATCGGGATTATACCATAGAGCTCTTTGGATCAACAGTTTTTATATCGATGTATGGGATTTTGGAGCCAAGCTTTTTGAGGAATGACATCATGTCATCCCATATCAGAGCTTCAACTTCGATGTGTTTCATGTTGACCAAAGCCTAAAATACGTAGTTCAACGAGCTTGGGATGCTCATAACCACTATCAGTCCAAGCAGAGATTTGGTGATGATAATGTAGGGGTCCTCCAGGGAATATTCTTAAGATCCCGATATGAATGCTTTGTGATTACTCCTGAAGCTTCGTCATAACCAATGTTGATCATGAGCTGAGCGGCCTCTTCATTGGTGTGGCAGTGTATTGAGTTGCTTCGATGATAGGTATGAGGAAGAACGGCCCTTAAGTCTGCCCGGTGTGATGGTGACTTTCTAGGTGAAGTTGGCGTCAACTTGTCACAAGCATTTGACTTTTGACCTTTTGATAAGGATGATTCTTGAGAATGTCCATAGCAATTAAACAAAGAAGACTCTGGCGAGGTGAGAGTATCAAAATTAACACAAGGTTTATTCTTTCCAATCTTCATGGGATAGCCATTGGGAAGATATCAACAGCGGTGAGAACATTTGGTGCTTCCACATTACGCATTTGGCGTCCATGTCGTGTCTGAAGATATTTAGCCAAAAGAACCAAACATATCAAAGACATTATGTTAGTCAATGATGGTTTTATTGTCTACTATTGAATGTGATATGTCATTGATTGTTACGTAGTCCAATGTCACTTGTTTGTCCACAGTCCAATGACGTGATAAGTTTCGTGGAGTTGATTAACTTTTAAGTTTTAAAGTCCATGTTTTCACTTATTTTTCACAACATATTAAACGCTTGTTTATTGGGTGATTATTGGTTTCCGCGTTATGATTTATTTATTTACAAGTTTACACGCGTAACAATTCATAAATTAAGGTTAAAACTAGGCTTAGGCTGAAATGGCAAGCTTTATGCGT
>OU343222.1:43175655-43253544 GCA_910596185.1 Chrysanthemum makinoi | reverse complement strand
AGGTTTACGATCTTTCAGGAAATTTGGATGCCTATTATGACACATATGGTATCAAGCTCCACGGCCTTGGTAGGAAGTAATTTTATCTCCATAGGAGTCTATTGTTATATTTGGAGTAGTGGTTTATTTTCTTATGTAGAGAATATGAGGTATCTTGTTATGTAAGCTTTTCGCCTATGTAACGGGCTGAGATATGGGATTCACCCATATCCTTTGTACTTAAACGTTTTTTGGAGTAATATATTTACCAGGTCTTTGACCTTTTACCCAAAAAAACTAACAGTGAATCATAAACACACATAGAAAGTTATAAACATCTAATTTAGTTATATGTTTCAAAACCAACTCTCCCAGATCAAATTTTCCTTCTTAGTCACTTACAGGATTCTCAAACCACTACAACAATCAGGGGCTTCATCGCGAAATATCAGGTCTTTCGCCGAGGACATGTCCCCTGCGAAACCTTTTCCCAGGGACATGTCCCCGGTAAAAGTCCCCCGCCAATACCCTCTCGGGAATACTTTCCCCGGGGACGCAAGTCCACTTTTACCGGGGACATGTGGGTCCTGCTGCCATTTCACGCCGGTCAAACACGTCCGACGTGGCACTCATTTTTGCCGGGGACAAGTCCCCGGGGAAAGTATTTTCAAATAATTAGCTAATTAGCTAATTACGTGATTAAAATAATTAATCAGGACTTTTGCCCGGGACATGTCCCCGGGGAAAGTGATGTTATGAAATTATGTTTCACACTTTCGCCGGGGACATGTCCCAGAGCTCGACCCATTTTGCGACAAATTGCGCAAAATGGGTAATTTCCATACTTTTTCGAAATTTTTCGGAAAGAATCTACTGTTCTCACCCAACACATACATGCCAAATTTCTACAACACCACAAATTAACTTGCTAAAACTGTAAAGTCACAAATAACATGACACAAACACAATACATCAATCTGAGAATATCCTTTTATTCATTGAATCACAAATAAGTTTTATAATCACAAATAAGTAAATCAACTGAGGGTATGCACCAGCTTGAGGGTAGCCATAACCCAATTGTTGCATTTGTTGAACTGGAGCGGCCTAACTTGTGGGGGGTTGAGCTTGATAACCTTGCTGAGAGTAGCCACTACCCATTGAATTTCTGTGACGATTTTGCACGAGAATCATCTCAACTTAATACAAAGACAATACAAATGCCATAAGTAGCAATATATAAATAGCAAACCTACAACTATTTAACATTGCATATAGTACTCTACATACCTCACTTTCCCTATACCAACTCAAACCGACTTAAACCGCTATGAAAATATTTTGAAAGTACCTGATTATTCAAGAACATAACCTATTAAAACAGTTGTTACAATATATCATTGAAACAATCACAAGTATAAACAGGTACACATAAGCATGTTATCATTCAACAACTTTGAGTCATTACAACATATCATTGATCAAGTTTGAGTCGTTACAACATTATGTGGTTGTTTGAGTCATTACAACATATCACTGAACAAGTTTCAATCATGTACATATCATACCTCTCTATGGTAGCTTTCATAGTGGATTTTTTGCTGGTCTTTTATCATCATTCATACTTGTTATTTACTCGTGTCGATCTTGTGTTCATACTTTAGACCTTAGGAAGCTGCAGATGTTAGTATAATTTATTAAACATTGTTAAGCTATATGTCCTAGTTACAAGATGCCATTCATGAATTTATGATGGTGTTTTTGTGATACTCGATTATATACCTTTGGGTTATGGTCTGCAGAAAAGATCGACTTTGAAACGTCCCTTTTGCTGGACCACGGATCCATCTGAAACGTCCTCTGCTGCAACCATATGACAATGTAAAAGCAGTCATGTGAAATTACCAGTGATCTCAAGAGAAGGTGAATTAGCAAAGTAGCAGGTCACGATGCCTTACAGATGAAGAGTTAATTACTTTATGCTTTGACCACTATGATTGCGTTTTGTTTGAAATCTTGATTGAAGATGATCCTATACATGATTCTGAGAAACAAATGAGCAGCCATAGTCAAGCTCAATTTCATATAAGAAAAAGCAAAGAAATAGCAAGTGCTGACATGTTGAAAAGTGCACAATACAAACGAAATGAAAACCTATTGACATATGTAAAGTGAAAATAAGTCAAGTTGACGTGGGGGTGACTCGAGGCTTGGGCTCGCTAACATTCATTCATTCAACCACCGTAAGGTACGATATGTAGAATTTGTTGTGTGGCCTTATACATATACAAATACTAAAATTTTATTGTGCATAAGACTACATAATTACAAAAACAGCAACACAAATTAAACTTACGAGAACCAAAACAATCAAATTATATATATACAACAACAGATTGCATAAAAATCATGACACAACAATTTATATTCATCTTTACATACCTTCGACAACTAACATAATTATTTAACATAAATCAACTAATTATAACTAACTAACATAAATAATACATGGGTTATAACTAATTAACAAAAAACAAACCCCAAATTAAACATAAAAAATAAATAAATAAATAATTGTGATGGTGGTGGTTACCTGTGGTCCGGCAGTGGTGGTGGTCCGGGTCCGGTTATGGTGCTAACCAAACACAAACAAAAAAAACAAACCCCGAATTAAACATAAACATAATCTAAAATTAACTAAAACCAAAAAAATTACAAAAATAAAAATTACCAACCTTAGTGTGTTCTTGTAAAAAAGAAGGGAAAGAAAGAGAGGATGGCGTGGTGGAGAAGTGTGGTATTTGAGAGGATGCCCAGTGGTGGTGGTGTAACACCCTCAAATCTCGGTACAGCGGAAGACTTAATCAAGTTTTCAGGGCGTTACTATTGGATTGCTATCGCACACAAGTATAGCAAAAAGATAGTCATTTAACAATCAAACCAATCCTAATTTAGTTAATCCAAAAGAGAAATTATTAGGCCCAAAACATAATTTAGTAAAATAGGTCCCCATAGTTTATCAGAGTCAGAAATGATCCTTGAACCCCGCCTTCTTGCCAAGCTTCCACCGATCAAGTAATCCAAACATCTCTCAAATACCTGAGAAATCATGCTAAAAGGGTCACCTTCCGCTGGTGAGTTCATAGGTTTATGTTCAACAAAATCATAGTGGACCTGTAAGGGTTGATTTGCTATTCAAGACCTAAGATAGATAAATACCGTTTCACACCGATCCTAACCGGATCACCAATCATAACACATGTAATCACATCCCGTATCCAGGGATTACTCGGGCCCCGCGACTCTAGTCCAGCATTGTCGTGGCAACCTCTAGAACAGTTGCCAACCCCGGACTAGGTCGAGGTAGAAGTCTATTCTTAGTTAGGCATGGTTAAACCTAGACTAAGGCAACAACTACTGCACATCTATCTAAACAATCGAGCATATAAGCAAATCCAAAGGGTTAAAACGGTCCAAAAACAGTAGCATGATTCTCACCCCAAAATAGTTCAAAACGTAATTAAAACGTATATAAAAGTGGGCTATGAAACTCACCTCAAGCAATCAACGCACAAATAAACACTAGCAGAAGATAACGGTATCACAGCACAGCAACTATCGACTCGGCACAACCTATTAATGTAGACCAACTTTAATATATATATTCCTCAAATCAACGTTATCTACCCCAATGTATTCCATTTCTTTATTTCCAAAAACGTCTCGTTTCACCATTTAATCCTAGTGTTTGGTATTACTCGTGTGGGTGTATCGACTCAATATGATGCCATGAATGCACTCAAACAACCAATATATAACTCAATGCGACACAATGAGACCTCTAAACGATAAGCTCCATAGTCCAATAAGTTTCGGAATAAATAGTAGACCTTATCGAATTCGTCAACTCGATAAACTCATTTATTTATTCGTGTCGCTTATTATCCCATAAATCAATCGTATCCTAAAGAGTCATAAGGATAAGTCACCCATTAATAAGGTTACCCAACGTACCTAGCGGGCTCTTATTAGATTCGTCAATCTAATAAGTCCGCTATCCACGTGGATCAACACTATTAATGCTAGGTTATCCGTAACCCATGCACACAACGTAAGCAATTAAATACTTAAACCAATATTAAATGTCCACAATTGATATTTATTGATAAACGTGTACTCGAAACATTAATTGCTTATTTATTACAAAATATTTCCAATTTAGTCGTTAGTTTCCATTTAAAAATAGTAAATAACAAAATAAGACTTGTTATTGACATTTTTGGTACAAAAGCCCATTTATTATTTCTATTTCATAGTTTATTAACATTTTCATATATATATATATATATATATATATATATATATATATATATATATATATATATATATATATATATATATATATATATATATATATATATATACTAGGCGAGTACCCGTGCCTAGCGGCATCGGTTTTTAGCGGCAGCGGTTTCTAGCAGTAGCGGCAACGGTATCTAGCAGTAGCCATGTATTGCGGCGGTGGTATCTAGCGATTACCCGCGCCTAACGGCAGCGGTGTTTAGTTTTTGACAAAATTCCAGCGACAATAATTTTTTTCTAAAAAATTGTATATGTATCGCTCGGGAATCCTTTTCGAAGAGCACTTTTTCTGAATGCATGATTGCACAACGACAATAGATTATTGTGTTCTTATGATATTACCGGCAAACATCTTATTCAACATGTAATTTTTTTTATAGATTGTTGTGGTTTATGATACTTTTATTTATTTATCTACTTATTTATTTATTTATTATTATTATTTTTGTTGACTAAATTGGCATTCGATTATTGTGTTTTTCTGAAGCTATAGTGGTGGCGACGATTATTTCCCGGCAAACAACTTATTCAACATGTAATTTTTTTTTATAGATTGTTGTGATTTATGGTATTTTTATTTATTTATTTATTTATTTTTTATTATTATTATAATTTTTTTTTTATTATTATAACATCACTTTATTAAAAACTCAAAGGATTTTACAAAAAATTAGTGGGAAGCCGAGAAATCAACTGGGCCCCCACTCTTTTAGCAATAGCAAAACCAAAACCAATCATATTAAAAATACATAAGTATTAAATTTTCTCTAACTTTTCATACAATGAAAGAGGCTGTTTTTTGATTTTATCAAAGGTTGAAACAACCTCCGGCTTTGCAAGAAATGGGGATTGAACTCGACTATGGGGTGTTAACGACTTTATCCAAACTTTGTTTTTTTGTTGTAGGTACCAATTTTTTGATTTTTAAACCGAAATTTCAAAAGCATGTTGTCAATTATTTTCAAAAAAAATTTATCGGGGCAATTTTTTCACCTTTTTTAGCAATTTTCTCTCTTTTTTTGAGCAATTTCAAATTGACAAGTTCACTTTTTTAAAGCATGTTGTTGATTCTAACTTTTCCCAATGCTCACATGACTTTGTATGTATTTTTCCTAGTCAATGCCTTGATATTGAGAAAGATATATCATTTCTCGAGGTTCATATGATGACTACTCCTTGACAAAAAATTTCATTTAAAGTAGAATAGAAAAAGCAAATTCAGGAAAAGCAAAATATATTGGGACGTGTTACACAGGCACCCCATAGTAGGAGGTGCTTGTGTTTTCTCTCTCTTCATCAAATCAATTTCGTCTTATAGTCTGTGGGTCCCCTCACATGCGGCAGCTGTACTTATTTTTATTTTTTTTTTTAATTGTGTAGTGTTTAGGTATATGTATAGTGTATTTTTTTGTGTAGTGTTTTTATATGTATAGTGTATTTAATTGTGTAGTGTTTTTATATGGTATTTATTTTACGTTACTTTTTATAAACTTTTCTTACAAATTTTTTATAAACTTTTTTTTATAAACTTTTTATAATCTTTTTTTTATAAACTTTTTTTATAAACTTTTTATAAACTTTTTTTATAAACTTTTTTTATAAATTTTTTATAAACTTTTTTTATAAATTTTTATAAACTATTTTTATAAAAAATTTTATAAAAAGTTTATAAAAAGTTTATAAAAAAAGTTTATAAAATTTTATAAAAAAAGTTTATAAAAAAATGTCTAATGTTTTATTGTTATTGTTTAATTAAATGAAAACAATACACAAATAAATACATTATACATATAAAAATACTACACAAATTAAATATACCACACAAATAAATACACTATACATATAAAAACACTACACAAATTAAATATACCATACAAATAAATACACTATACATACAAAAACACTACACAAATTAAATATACCACACAAAATAAACACTACACAATTAAATAAAATAAAATAAAATGAAATAAAAAAAAAAAATGGGTACTGCAGGATACATATAAAAACACTACACAAATTAAATATACCATACAAATAAATACACTATACATACAAAAACACTACACAAATTAAATATACCACACAAAATAAACACTACACAATTAAATAAAATAAAATAAAATAAAATAAAATAAAAATGGGTACTGCAGGTACGGCGGCGGGCCCCATGCCTATGGGGTGCCTGGCTTGTGTTTTGTGGGGTGCCACAATATCTCCTATGGGGTGCCTGGCTTGTGTTTTGTGGGGTGCCGCAATATCTCAGCCCTTTTTAAATTACCAAAATTTTCATATTGCTTAAATTTAAAGATTCTTTTTTTGAAAAACTTTCAAAACTACATACAAAAACTAAATTTTTTACCATATTTATCTTTTTCGATTCTAATGCCTTGAGTTGTCATTATTCTTACAAAAAAATCCCGTTCTTCAAGATTTTAAAATTTACATAACAGCACTTTACAATAAAAAGTCATCATATACAAATTTAAATATCACTGTTGATATTTACATTACAATTTTACATAACATATTAAACATTTCGTACATATCACTGTTGATATTTACATTACATTTTATAACAAAGTTTACGTAATAAACTTCAAGACAAACTTTCACAATAAACTTAATAACAAAAATTATGCTATAAACTTCATATCAATATTTACACTATAAAATTAATAACGAATCTACTCAATAAACATATAACAATGTTTACAATCTATACTACTTATAACAAAAGTTAATCCGTAAACTTTATTATAACTAAATTTATACAATAAATATTAAAAACAATTTACATATGATATTAACAATAACCATTATAAAAAATAAAGCATACTATTTCCGGCAATAAATATGATACCGGCTACTTGTCCGGCGACTGGCGGCTGCAAAAAAATTAAAAAAATGTTGGATCAACATATATAAAATCATTAGATCTACAAAAAAAATCGGATCTATAAAATTAAAAACTTATGGATCTTTAAATAAAATTGAAAAAATACGGATTTCTACAGAAAAACTTTAAAAAAATATGGATCTTTTAAAAAATATATATATATATAAATATATAAAAACGGGTGTTTAAAATAAAAATAGATCTACAAAAAAATCAATAAATCTACAAATAAAAACTTTAAATTTAAAAAAATTCGGAACTTTAAAAAAAAGTTAAAAACTTACGGATCTTTAAAAAATAGTAATTAAAAAAATACGGATTAAAAAAAATAGATCTAAAAAAATCTTATCTTTAAAAAACATTAAAACTTAAGGTTGTATAAAAAAATTAAAAATAAAATACCGATTTTAAAAAAAAAAATTAAAAAAATACAAATAAACATTAGATCTTTAAAAAAATATGTATATACGAAAAAGTAGATCTAAAAAAATCGGATCCTTAAATAAAAAGCATATAAATAAAAAAAATAAAAAAAAACTTACGGTTGTTTAAAAAATAGGGATTTTAAAAAAAGTTAAAAAAATTACGGATCTATTTTTTTTAAACCAAAAAACGCATATTTAAGAAGAACAAAAATTACGGATCTACTTTTTTTTACCAAAAAACGTATACTTATGAAAAATAATTACGAATATATTTTTTTTAACCAAAAAACGCATATTTATGAAGAAAAAAATACGGATCTATTTTTTTTACCAAACCAGATTTATAAAAAAAAACAGAAAATAATAATTTTTTTTATAAAACATAAATTTACAATACAAGCCGAAATGAGAAACAGTTTTAATTTTTTTTAAATAAAAGAAAGAAAACATTAGATCTACTAAAAAAAATTAAAATAATAGCGGATCATTAAAAAAAGAAAAAAAATACGGATTTAGAAAAAAAACTAAAAAAAGTACGGATCTTTAAAAAAATAGATCTATAAAAAAAAATACGGATCTTGAAAACAAAATTAGATCAACAAAAAAACATTAGACCTACTAAAAAAATTATAAAAGTTGCGGATCTTTTTAAATGATTAAAAAAATACGGATTTAAAAAAACTAAAAATACGGATCTTTATATAAAAAGGAGCTCTAAAAACATATGGATCTTAAAAACAAAATTAGATCTAAAAAATCATTAGATCTAAAAAACATTAGATCTACTAAAAAATTAAAAAAGTTGCGGATCTTTAAAAAAAACATTATCTTAAAAAATAATAGATCTATAAAAATATTAGATATATAAGAAAATAACTCATGTTTATTAAAAAAACATACCAAAAAGGGCTTCGTTGGTTGTTGCGGTGGTGGTGGTCGTTGGTGGCGGTAGTAAGGTGGTGGCGATGCTTGTCTTGTGGCGGCAAGGGTGGTGGCGGCGGCGGGAGTAGGTGGTAGCGGCGGGGAGTAGGATTTGGTTTTGTGGAGAGGTTTTATAAAATGAATGTGTTTTGAGAGTGTTTTTTCAAAATGAATGAGAATGGGGTTTACTTGGGATGAGAATGTTTTTTTTTGTGTTTTTTTTTTGAGAGTAGGGTTTGGTTGGGAGATGAGAGTGTTTTATTTTGTTTTTTTAGAGTGAGATGAGAGTGTTTTTAAGTGTGTGTTTTTTTAAAGAGGAAATAAATAGGATTGGAGGATGGGTTTTTGTTGGGTATTGGTTTGTTGGTAGGTTTGGTAATTTTTAGGATTGTATGTTGATTTGGTGTGTGTAAATTTAGGCTTTGAAGTAGGGTTGGATGACTGAATCTTAATTTTTAGGTTCAGAGTTAGGAGTAGGATATTCATGCTTTATAAGTAGTATAGATATATATATTTCGTCAAATTTCATTATTAATCTCATATCGTTATTTGTTTCGAGTCCACAAGCTCGAGTCATAACTTCTCGGCTTTTAATCAATCGATAGTCCAAATTATATCAAAGTCCATGTTACAGCTTTGTCGGAGTCAACTATTGACTAAAAAGTCAAAGTGACGCCGACGTAGCTCAAAGTCAACAATATATATATCAAGTCCAAAGTAAATGTCACAATATCGTAATTCAATCCCAAACCAACTCAAAACAATCTCGCCAACCAATCAATCAACCAAAAGTACTCGAAACCAATGTTATGACCCTAATGATCATGACACGGTCGCGGTCAAGACCACGTGAACCAAACAAGCTCTAGAAGCTTTTCGGCTCCACGTGTCTCATCCAAACCTTAACTACATCAACCAACAAGCTACCAACTCGACCCGACTCGGACCAATGACCCAAGTGGGTCACGTACGCAAGCCAAAGGCCTCGTACGTGCCTCTTGTGGCTCGTACACCACTCCACTCCAATCCAAACATTACCAAATCAATTTCACAACATCCAAATCCAATCATTCAAGCTCCAAACACTAACCAAACACAAAACCCATCATCTATCTTAACCAAAAATATGAACCTAAACCTAAAATGCATAAACCCATCAAATTAATACACCACACACTTACCAAACACTAATTACTTGTTTATTTGGTCACCAATCAGCTTTAATTTCATGTTCCACCCAAAAGCCCTAAAAATTATATTAGGGTCGAAGCCCTAAAAATTATATTAGGGTCGAAACTTGTTCCAATTCGTGGGTTTTTATCACCCTAACAAGCTCAAAACTTGTTCCATTTACCTTATCTAATCACCAATTGCAAAACCCCTTTGAAACCCTAAAAGTACGAATCTTAATCCTTGTATTTGAAGGTGTTATCGAAGTCCAAATGGAGCGTGTAATATATGGTTGGAAAGAGGAGAAAGAGAGCTTCAAGATGGTGGTGGAGGTGGAGGGTGACGTGTCGGCGACAGGCCGTGGTGGCCGGAACAGTGGCGGCGGCCACAAGGTGGTGGCTAGGGTTTTTAGTGAGAGGTTAGAGAGAGAAAGGTGAGTGGTGTGTGTGTTTTAGAGAGATAAATAAAAGGTGGAAGTGAGGGTGGATGGTCCCTTATATACATGGACACTAGGGACTCAAAAATAAATAAATATGGAGGGGGGGGGGGCGCCGGCCATAGCATAAAATGGAGGGTCGGAGTTGTATTTTTTCGTAACTATCCCGTTTACCCATTCCCGAGTTCATATATTGTCCCACGAGTGTCTCAAAACGTTTATTTAACTTTCCAACATCGTTATTTACGTTTTTCCACGAATTTTGACTATTTATTTGTCAATTTTCGAGTTACGGTCTACAAGTTACAATAATTCTTGTTTTAGGCTTTTCTAGTACCGAATCGAATAGTGCCTACCAAATAGAGTTAAAACTCATACGTTAACTCATTTAATAATGAAATAAACCATAAAAACCAATAGACGATATAAAATCAAGTCGTGGTTTATAAAATACTGATAAAGGCAAAACTCGGTTTAGTTTAACGTAATGCGGTTACCTAAAATATACTCCTTAAATTGCCAGTTGTCACAGCCTCCCAGCCTCAGATGAAACCCGTCCCGGGTTTCACTCCGAGTTGCTTGATGTCATGAAAAGTTTAGGATACTTCCTACGGAAAACATCCTCACGTTCCCAAGTGAACTCCGGTCCATGCCGGGAGTTTCAACGAACCTTAATAATCGGAATACGGCTATTCTTCAGCCTTTTGATCTCAGGGTCCATAATCTCAATCGGTTCCTCAACAAAATTTAATTTCTCATCAATACGAATATCTCTTAAAGGCACTACTATGTTTTCCTCCGAAAGACATTTCTTAAGATTACTAACATGTAAGACATTGTGTACATTACTCAGTTCCGATGGTAGCTCAGGCGGTATGCTAGGTCCGATTCTTTCCAAGATTGGAAAGGGACCAATATATCGGGGATTGAGTTTTCCACGCTTTCCAAAACGAATCACTCCTTTCCAAGGAGAAACTTTCAACATAAGACGATCTCCAACCTGAAATTATAATGGTTTACGTCTCTTATCGGCATAACTCTTTTGTCTATCACGAGCGGTTTGCAACCGATTAAAAATCTGTACTATCTTCTCAGTGGTTTCTAAGACAAGTTCGAGACCTGTAAGTTGACTCTCGCCAACTTCAGCCCAACAAACAGGAGAACGACATTTTCGGCCATACAGTGCCTCAAATGGGGCGGCCTTAATGCTAGAGTGATAACTATTGTTGTAAGAGAATTCGGCCAAAGGGAGGAGTCTCTCCCGCCTTGCCGAAATCTATAACACATGCTCTAAGCATGTCTTCTAAAGTCTGAATGGTTCTCTCGCTTTGACCATCGATCTGTGGATGGTAAGCAGTACTCATATCCAAATTCGTTCCTAATGCTGTCTGTAACGACTTCCAAAAGTGGGATGCAAAACGACTATCCATATCGGAAATGATAGATATCGGTACTCCATGACGCGATACTATCTCCTTAAGATACAATAGAGCAAGCTTATCAAGACTATCTGTTTCACTAATAGCTAAGAAGTGAGCAGACTTAGTTAAACGATCAACTATTACCCAGATAGCGTTATTACCGCTAACTCTTCTCGGTAATTTAGTGATAAAGTCCATGGTTATTCGCTCCCATTTCCATTTCAGGAGTTCGGGTTGAACTAAAAGTCCTGATGGTTTCTGATGTTCGGATTTAACTTTAGAACAAGTCAGGCACCAACTAATATACTGAGCTATATCGGCTTTCATATTGGGCCACCAATAAAGTTTCTTAAGATCCTGATACATCTTATCGGCTCCGGGATAAATAGAGTATTTTGGTTTATGCGACTTGTGCATAATCAACTCACGGATTCCACCATGAAATGGTATCCAGCTTCTGTCTTTGAAGCATAATGTTCCGTCGGAACGCTTCAAGAAGCCGTTTTCACTTTCTACCATTCCATGAAAATCCTCGTAAGGACGGTTCTCTTCCGTCAATGCCTCTTCTTGGGCGGCTAAAATTTGAGACGGTAAGGGCGAAACAATGGTCATTCCTAAGGATCTAACAAGTAGGGGTGGAATGTCCTCTTTACGACTAAGTGCATCAGCCACAACATTAGCCTTACCAGGATGATAACGAATCTCACAGTCATAATCACTAAGCAATTCCAACCAACGACGTTGTCTCATGTTCTGTTCCTTCTGATCTAAGATATGCTTCAAACTCTTATGATCGATAAATACTACACACTTGGTTCCATACAGGTAATGTCTCCAAATCCTAAGAGCAAATACTACAGCACCTAACTCAAGGTCATGGGTGGTGTATTTTTTCTCATGCTTCTTAAGTTTTCGGGATGCATAAGCAATCACCTTCTCACGTTGCATCAAAACAGCACCTAAGCCTTTATGCGAAGCGTCGCAGTAGATGAAAAAGTCTTCGCTTCCTTCAGGCAAAGCTAGAATGGGCGCACTACACAACTTCTCCATCAGAAGTTGGAATGCTTCTTCTTCATTTTCTCCCCATTCATACTTAACATCCTTCTGTGTTAGTTTGGTCAGCGGCTTAGCTATCTTAGAAAATCCCTCAATGAATCTCCTATAGTAGCCTGCTAACCCTAGAAACTGTCGGATTTCTGATGGGTTCTGAGGAGCTGCCCATTCCTTAATGGCCTTAATCTTAGTTGGGTCAACATGAACGCCTCGACTATCTATCACATGACCTAAGAATTGCACAGACGGAATCCAAAATTCACACTTAGAGAATTTGGCATACAGCTTCTCCTCTCTCAGCAATCCTAAAATGAGCCTCAAATGCTCTTCGTGCTCCTCACTACTCTTAGAGTATATCAAGATGTCGTCTATGAATTCTATCACAAACTTATCCAGGTATGGCTTACTGTTGGGAATAATCCATTACCACGGATGGTTGTGGTTTACACTGCTTTGATTAACACTAGCAGTGGAAACGTATTCCCACTGCAAGTTCTTCATTACCACTTCTATCAATTTATGATAAGGTTAAACGCGTCTAGATAAGTATAGAATAGATCTTGTGTATATTCTATTATGTTAGCTTTATACTTATCTTGTAAAGGACTTCTTGTTGTATAAAAGGAGATCCTAGGTCATTGTCTTAAAAACGTATCATATTACAATATTACCTACGAAAGCTTCAAGATGTAACCCTAGTGATAAGTTAAGATCACTCGTATTATTCATTAATAATATTGGAGCTTGAGTTTTGTGTTAACTTGTGTTTATTCTCATACATCATACAATTCGTCTTCTAAGTATTACTTAAGTAAATTCCGCTTGCTTGATAATATCATACAAAATATCATTGACACAAGTAGAGTGTCTTAGATCCATCAAGTGGTATCAGAGAGAAGGTTCTGATATTTTGTTTTAGAAGATCCAAGGAATTAGCTTGACTCACTCACTCAATTCAATGGAGATGGAAAACAACCAATCAAACTCTTCTTCTACACCCAGACTCCCTAAGCTTAAGCTTAATGAGTTTGAGATGTGGAGGATACTGATTGAGCAATACTTCCTCATACAGGACTATGATCTATGGGAGATTATTCAACTTGGTGATTTATTCAAATCTGTGACCACTACTTCAAAAGTTGGTGACACAGATGTTGTGAAAGTTTCTATGCCTGAATCAAATGCTGAAAAAGCTCAAAAGAAGAATGATCTTAAAGCTAGAAGTCTGTTGCTGATGACTCTTCCTAGAGACCAGATTATTGCATTCAGCAAATTCAAGACTGCTAAAGAACTGTTTGAAGAGATTTGCTCAGTGTTTGGTGGTAATGATGCTACAAAGAAGACTCAGAAGACATTATTAAAGCAAACTTATGAAAACTTCTCTGCTTCAAGCAATGACTCACTTGATAGAATTTTTACCAAACTTCAGAAGATTGTTACACAACTAACTGTGTTTGGCATTGAGGTAGAAAAGGAAGACCTCAATTTAAAGTTTCTAAGAAGTTTGTCTTTAGAATTTCAAACCAATGTTACTGTCTGGGAAAACAAAACAGACATAGAAACAATGAAGCTCAATGATCTTTACAACAACTTCAAACTTATTGAGCAAAGGTTGAAGAAGGCAGGGAAACTTGGTACAAGCTCTAGTAGCTTGGCATTGTTGTCAAATTCTGTTGACAGTGATGATTCTGAAGATGAAAGTGATGATGATATTGCCACTGTAGGTTCTAAAGTTTCCACTGGTAATGTTAATGTTACCACTGCAGGTTCAAAGAAGAAGGTTGCTAGTATTGGAGATCCTACCTTTTATGCTTTTATCTCCACACAAGTTGATGGCTCTGTCTTAACTCATGAAGACATAGAGCAAATTGATGAAGATGACTTGGAGGAGATGGATATAAAATGGCAGATAGCTCTTCTTAGCATGAGGGCTAAGAAATTCTACAAGAAGACTGGCAAGCCTATCCACATTAATGGTGATGATACTGCAGGCTTTGATAAGAAGAAAGTGGAGTGCTTTAACTGCCACAAGTTTGGACATTTAGCTAGAGAATGTAGAAGACCAAAGACCAAGGACAACAGGTCTACTTGGTTCAAGCAAAAGAAGGGACTAACTGTGGAAGAACCAAAGGCAATGCTGGCTATTGATGGTGTGACCTATGATTGGAGTTTCATGGCTGATGAACACGAAGAAGAACATTCAGATGCTGCTATTGTTGCTACTGAATTTGCTCTCATGGCTTTCTCTGATTCTGAGGAAAAAAACTTTGATAGTTGTTCTAAAACATGTAGGGCTGCTAAAGAAGTTGAAAGACTAAATGATTTGTACTCTAATGAAAGGCAAGAATTATATACTGCAAATTATACTGTGGCTAATCTTAGGAGAGCTATGGCAGTATTAGAAAAGCAAATAGAGCACAGGCAAATGAGTCAAATTATAATGATGATATGATTCTTCTTAGGAGAGAGGTAGAACATACAACTACTGTGAATGAAGCATACCAAAAGGAGCTTGAAAAACTCCAAAAGAAAATTGAAAATGTCAATTTAATCGTAGACACATGTTATCATCAGTCTAAGTCAATTGATAAAATTTGGAATGCTCAAATATATAATAAAGCTAAGTCTGGTATGGGTTATAATACTGCGCCTCCACCACTAAGGGGTGTCCCATCACCTCCAGGTATAGATTTAGCTCATACTGGTTTAGAAGACTTTAAGGAACTTGAAAGAGAATATGGTCCTTTAAAGGACACAGTGGTGAAGAGTGAGGAAGAGAGTAAGCTTGATAATGATGTTTTTGAGAGTGCTAGTGACTCATCAGTTGTTGATGAGAATGTTAAAAAGAATGTAGAGACTACTATCCCAAAAGTTGTTAATACTGTTATAGAGGAACCTAGGAAACCAGTTAATAAACCTAGACCAACTGTAAGGTATGCTGAGATGTATAAGAACAAGCCTACATCTCCTAGGGGTAACCAGAGGAGTTGGAATCATGTTAAATCTCAACAACTAGGTAGTGATTTTGTTATGAACAATAAGGCATGATATATCTGTGGTAGTTTTGATCATTTACATGCTTATTGTGACTATCATGTTGGGAGAAGGGAAGTCTATGGGTATAAAAGGGTGGAGACTAACAGGTATCAACATAAAGTACACCTTAATACTACTTGCAAAATGGTCCCAAGAGCAGTTCAACTTAGAAGTGGCCTCAAAACACTTGCCACTGCAAAAACTGTTAACACTGCTCACCCTAAGTCACCTGTTAAAAGTGCAAACACCAAAACAAGTTTTACAAAATTTGCACAAACAGGAAAAAGAACCTTTCAAGCTAAAAAGGTTAATAATAACCAATAGTGGGTATCTAAAAGGAAACCAGCAGTTACCACTGCTCATTCAAAAGTTACCACTGCAAGGGTTTTAAATAAGAAAAGGGGGGACATGGGCAATGCTGTGAAGGCCTCAGCACGTTGGGAATGGAAACCTAAAGGAAGTACCTCTACAACCAATCCCAATGGTGTATCAATGACCTTTGATAGATTTAACTATATTGATACACGAGGCAGATCCAAGTCAATCATGGCTTGGGTCCCCAAAAGAAACTAACTCTTTACTCTTATGTGCAAAAACATCCAAGGTCAAAAGGTCGGATCAAGGATATACAGATAGTGGGTGTTCAAGGCACATGACTGGCAACAAGTCCTATCTTTCGATTTTGAGCATTATGATGGACAGTATGTCAGCTTTGGAGGTGGAGTAAATGGAAAAGTTCTTTGGTAAAGGTGTTATTAAAGCGGTAACTTGGACTTTGAACCTGTGTACTATGTAAAAGAGCTTAAGTACAATCTTTTTAGTGTGTCACAAATGTGTGACAAGATGAACAATGTTCTTTTTCCAAAGATATGTGCTTTGTTCTCTCTAAGGATTTTAAGATGCCGATGAAAGTCGATTCTTCTTAAAGTTCCTAGAAAAGGCAATCTTTATAGCTTTGATATGAACAACATTGTAGCTAAAGATGATTATGCTTGCTTGCTTGCAAAGGCCACAGTGGATGAATCCATGTTATGGCATAGACGACTTGGTCATGTTAACTTCAAAACCATTAACAAGATTGTCAAAGATGGTTTAGTGAGAGGTTTACCTCAGAAAAGATTTGAAAATGATCAAACCTGTGTGGCTTGTCTTAAAGGCAAACAACACAGAGCTTCTTGCGGTCAAAGTTGGTTAACTCTATTGCTCACCCACTTCAAATGTTACATATGGACTTATTTGGTCCCACATCTGTGAGCAGCTTGAATCTTAAGAAATATTGTCTAGTGGTAACTGATGATTTTAGCAGATTTACATGGGTTTTCTTTCTTGGAACTAAGGATGAAACAACTGGTATCATCAAGATATTTATCACGAAGTAGAAAACCAATATGATATGAAAGTTAAAATCATTAGGTGTGACAATGGAACCGAATTCAAGAATAGAGTTATGGATGAGTTTTGCAGAAATAAAGGTATTAAAAGGGAATTTAGTGTGGCTAGAACTCCTCAACAAAATGGTGTTGCTGAGAGGAGGAACAGGACACTGATAGAAGCTGCTAGAACCATGTTGGCCGATTCCAAATTGCCAATTACTTTTTAGGCTGAAGCAGTTAACACTGCATGTTATGTGCAAAACAGGGTTTTAATGGTAATGATAAAGAACAAGACACCTTATGAATTATTTAGGGGAAGACCACCTACCCTTGACTTCATGAGACCATTTGGGTGTCATGTATCAATTCTCAATACCATAGATTATCTGGGCAAGTTTGATGAAAAGGCTGATGAAGGGTATTTTGTTGGGTATTCCATGGTTAGTAAAGCTTTCAGAGTATTCAACTTAAGAACCCAAAAGATTGAAGAGAATATGCATGTTGAGTTCTGGAAAACAAAGTCAATGTCAAAGGCGGTCCAGAAAGAATGTTTGATCTTGATACTCTAACAAATACTATGAACTATGTGCCTGTTTCTACAGGAACATCTTCTTTTGATTTTGCAGGTTCAGAAGAGTTTCTTGAGGATGATGAGCCAAGCAAAGAGGATGCAGATGATCAAGATGAATTCAGTCTACCTCTTTGGGACTATGCAGATAATAATGATATACTGAAAACTGGAGTTGCTCATCCTTCTAGTGATTTGGAAAAAGAAGGAAATAGTAATTTGAATGCTGATAATTATGAAAGCAGTGGAAATTCAGATTCCACTGTTCAGCAAAGTGTTTCCACTGCAACACCAGATGTGGGAATCACCACTCCAGTTACTATGGAAGCTCAAGCCAATGATGTTGAAATTTCAAATATGCCAAGTGAGATTGCAGTTCCTCAGACTCCCCACACTTCTATTCATAAATCACATCCTCTTGAAAATGTGATTGGGGATATCTATTCACCTGTAAAGACTAGAAGACAAACAAAGTTGCCTGATGTTCATGGATTCATAACTAAAATATATGAATCTAAAATACATGAAGGCAAGAATGAATGTCTATTTATGTGTTTTCATGGAGCCAAAGAATGTTTACAAGGCACTTGAAGATGAAAGTTGGGTGGAAGCAATGCAAGAAGAGCTGCTTCAATTTAAGCTTCAAAAAATGTGGGTGCTTTGTGATTTGCCTTCTGGCAAGAAGGTAATAGGTACTAAATGGGTGTTTAGAAACAAGAAAGATGAAAGGGAATTGTTATCGAAACAAAGCTAGGCTTGTAGCTCAAGGATATACTCAAGAGGAGGGTATTGACTATGAAGAAGTGTTTGCCCCTGTTGCAAGGATTAAAGCAATTAGGCTATTCTTAGCCTATGCATATTTTATGGGCTTTAAAGTCTATCAAATGGATGTAAAGAGTGCTTTTCTATATGGGCAGATAGATGAGGAAGTTTATGTCTCACAACCTCCAGGCTTTGAAGACCCTGGATATCCCAACAAAATCTACAGGGTAGTTAAAGCTTTGTATGGCTTGCATCAAGCACCAAGGAAATGGTATGAAACCTTAACTACTTATCTTCTTGCAAATGGATTTCATAGAGGCAGAGTGGATCAAACTTTGTTCATCAAGAAAGACAAGAATGATATCTTGCTTGTTCAAGTATATGTTGATGATATCATTTTTGGGTCTACAAAGACAGAGATGTGCAAAGATTTTGAGAAACTGATGAAAGAAGAATTTCAGATGAGTTCTATGGCTGAACTCACATTCTTTTTGGGACTGCAAGTACTCCAGAAGCAAGATGGTATTTTCATTAATCAAGATAAATATGTGGCTGAGATACTAAGGAAGTTCAAGTTTACTGATGCAAAGTCATCCAACACTCCTACAGACAAGACTACACATCTACTTCTTAAGGAAAATAGTGGTGAAGCTGTTGATGTGCACATGTATAGGTCTATGATTGGTTCTTTGATGTATCTTACATCATCTAGACCAGATATTATGTTTTTTGTGTATGCATGTGCAAGGTTTCAAGTTACTCCCAAGTTCTCTCACTTGACTGTTGTGAAGAATATTTTAAGATATCTTAAGGCATTTCCTACTCTGGGATTGTGGTACTCCAGAGATTCTCCTTTAGATCTGGTTACTTACTCAGATAGTGACTATGCTGGAGCTAGCTTGGATAGAAAATCTACAACTGGTGGATGTCAATTTCTTGGCAATAGATTAGTATCATGGCAGTGCAAGAAACAAACAATGGTGGCTAGTCCATAGCAAACGGCTCATGGTAAAGACATATCAAATCCGTTGATAGCTGATAGTTTGCTAGAAACTATAATGGGTTGTGATTTTTGTTCAAGTTCTATGGCTTCAAAATCAACTTTTGGACTATGGGTACAATTTCATGAATACCATCATACATCTTGACAATAGCAGTACCATTTGCATAATAAAGAATCCTGTTCAACACACAAAGACTAAACATATTGAAATTAGACACCATTTCATTCGAGATTGCTATGAAAAGGGACTAATTCAAGTTGTCAAAATTCATACTGATGACAACTATGCTGATTTATTAACAAAAGGTCTTGATGTGGGAAGATTTCAGTACTTGGTAACAAGTCTTGGAATGCTAAATCCATAAATGTTTTCTGGTGTTGAGGGGAGGCTGTAGGGTAATGCAATTGTTGTATGAGTTTGTATATCAAGTTTTGATGAGGAGTTGGAGTTAAAAGGTGTATATCTGAGATACAAAACAAATGGTTATTGATTCACCATGTCTAATACACATAAGAATCAACTAGTCCAGAGCAAACGACTACTGGTAAAGACTTGACAAATCCGTTTATGGTTGATAGTTTACCAAAAACTATATGGTTATCAACTCACCATATTCTTTATGATTAAGAGTTGGCTAGTCCATAGCAAACGGCTCATGGTAAAGACATATCAAATCCGTTGATAGCTGATAGTTTGCTAAAAACTATAATGGGTTGCGATTTTTGTGAAAAATTACCACTGCTAGTTCACCGTTTCCACTGACAGTGTTATATTACCACTGTTGTTCTAGCCGTTAAAACTGATTATGTCAGTAGTTTATTTTTTACTAGCCGTTGAAAGTAACCACTGATAGTTATATATATAGGGTTAAAATTTTAAGTAAATTATCTTCTTTCTATATTATAACTACTTTCTAAAGATAATTTTACTTGCACATCAATACTAAACCCTAACCCTATATATCTTTTTCTCTCAGTTAGCTAGTCATTACTTCAATTCTTACTGACATAATAATATTTTTCATCAAAAGTTTCTATGGCAACTTTGAAATTTGCAGATGAGCACAACCTAGTTGCCTACCTACAAAAGACTAACGAGAAGAGTGGCCCTGTTTTTCATCAGATTGTGGACTTTCTTCATACCACTCATATAAGGTATGCATTGCTTTTAAAACCCACAATCTATATCTCTCAAATCAATCAGTTTTGGACTTCTGCTCAGTCCATAACACTTGAGATTGGAGATACACATGAACCAGTGGATGCTCTAAGAGCCACTGTAGATGGGGTAACTATTGATGTTACTGAGGCATCCTTGAGGAGAGTACTTCACTTGGATGATCTCAATGGTCTCATCACATTACCTATGTCTGAAATTCATGATACTTTATCATCCATGGGGTATGATACCACTGACAAAAAGGCTACTTTCAAAAAGAGTGGTTTTGTCCCCAATGGAGATTTTTTATTCATACTTTGTTACATTGCCTTAGTCCTAAGAAAACATCTTATGAGCAATTTAGTTCAACCATGGCTTATCCTTTGGTTTGTCTAGTCACTAATAAGATTTTCAACTGGTCCAACTATATTTTTACTAGTATGAAAGGCAATGTACAGAGTAAAACCAAATTTTTAATGTATCCAAGGTTTGTGCAAGCTGTGCTAAATGAATTTCAACTGCAACCTCATACTACTGTTTATCAAATCAGTTGCCTAAAGCCTAAAGTTTTTCAAAATTTGAATAAAGATGGCAATATGATTTTTACACCTCTCCTACCCTAAATGCTTGCTAAAATTTCATCTGAACAAAACACACCCATAATTAATGTTCCCAACATTGATTATACCCCACAAGTTTCAAGAACCTATGAGAGAAGGTCTAAACAGACAACTCCTCTCATGACAACACAACAAGTTTCTGCACCTTATGGTCTAGGATCAAGAAGTGGTGGTTCTAGACTTTCACCTAGTCCTACTATGGAGGAATCTGGACCTTTGCCCTAGGATTCACCTCTCCCAACAGGTAACACAGTTGGAAGTGCTGAGGGCAGTGGCAACCAATTGGAATTGATGGTTTTGTGTACCAAATTAGCAAAGCAGGTTGAGTCTCTACAAAAGGGCTTGGCTACTGTCAAGAAGCAGCATGCCCAGGATGTTCAACTATTAAAGACAGAGATTCAGACTTTAAAGGAAGAGATGCAGAGGTTGAAAAAGCACAAGCAGACTGCAAAGATGGTGATTTCATCTTCATCCTCACCTTCTGATGGTGATTCAGTTGATCATGATTTAGGAAATTCTTCCAAACAGGGGAGGAAAACAAGTTCTGACACTGAGGGGAGGACAATTGATTTTGAAGATGAAGGAGATACAAGTAAAGGAGCAAAGGAAGCTGAAACTCATGGAGAGCAACTTGAAGATCAAGACATTTTTCAAACTGCAACTGATTTTACCACTGATTTCCTTTCCACTGCAGAGCCAACTTTTGCCACTACAAGTGAAGAATTTGATAAATTGAAAACAAACAAAGGTATAGCAGTTATGGAAGATGTACAACAATCTGAAAGTAAGATTTCAAAGAAAAGACAAGTTTAGATTGATCTTGATAGAGAACTTGCTAAGAAGATAGTAGAAGATCAAATTGCTGAAAAAGTTGCTGAGAAGAAAAGATTGAAAGAAATGGAAGTTGCAAGCTTTTTGGAAGCTAAAAGATTGGATAGAATGGAAGATACTGAAGATTCAATTTCCACAGTTCAACCTACAATTATGAAAGAAAAAGCTCCAGAGTTTAGTTATGTTCCTACTGAAGAAGATATTCAGTTTCCGGTGGCTAATAATCCAGAAATCAAGAAAAAGGCAATTGACCTTGTTGCTGATGCATCCTTAACTGAGGAACAAAGAACTGCTCAGTTAAAGGATTTTATTCAAATGAAGAACAATCAAGCACTTGAAAATGTGATTAATTCAGTCAAAAAGGTTCAGAAGAAACCAAGACAACCAACCAAGGCACAAATACTTGCATATATGAAGACTTATTGTTGTCATGTTGGTAACTGGAAAATGCATCAATTTAAAGGAATGTCTGATGATCAAGTTGAAAAGGCTTACTACAGAACTGTAAAACAAGATAAATCTTTTATTCCAATGGGTTCTAAAGAAGAAGAAAGAAGGATTCCTAGATTGAAGAGAAAGGCTAAAGTAAGTGATTCTCAAACTGTTAAGAAGACTAAGGTTGATGAAGATCATACAAAGTCTACTGAGAAGGAGATTCCTACTGAGAAGTTCACTGAAGAACAAATGACTGGAATGATTGTGATTGAAGACAGAGATTTTTATCCAGAACCACTGCAAATTCGACATCCTATTATTGATTGGGAAGTTTACACTGCTAGCAATTTTGCTTCAACATGGAAGATTACAAGGCTGGGAGGTGAAACTTCATCATTCATGACATTTGAAGATCTTATTAAAGCTTTTGACAGAGATGACCTTAATACACTATGGAAATTAGTTCAAGAAAGGTTTAATGCTCAAGATCTCAAAGATGCAAAGGAGATGCAATTATGGGTAAATCTTAGAAGGCTTTTTGAACCAAATGCTGATGATGACTACTGGAAAACCTTATTCACATGTATTGGTACTAAATGGTTTTATTATGATTCATGTGAAGTTCATCATGTCTCTACAGCTAATGGAGAAGACTTTTTCATGCTTGCTGAGAAAGAATATCCACTCAGAGCTGGAGCTCTTACAGTAATGTTAAGCTTACACATAAGAGTCAATGAAGACAATGAGAAGGTCAGAGCATTGTTACAAAGGCTTCAAGATCAATGTTCAAGAGCTATACAAAAGTTAAGAGAAAAGAAGTGAAGTGTTTGATTAAATTCCCCAAATCCTTGAAGTTAATGTTTATTGAAGAAACTTATTGATTTGCAGAGAAATCATAAGTTTAGGGGAGGATTGTTGGGAATAATCCATTACCACGGATGGTTGTGGTTTACACTGCTTTGATTAACACTAGCAGTGGAAACGTATTCCCACTGCAAGTTCTTCATTACCACTTCTATCAGTTTATGATAAGGTTAAACGCGTCTAGATAAGTATAGAATAGATCTTGTGTATATTCTATTATGTTAGCTTTAAACTTATCTTGTAAAGGACTTCTTGTTGTATAAAAGGAGATCCTAGGTCATTGTCTTAAAAACGTATCATATTACAATATTACCTACGAAAGCTTCAAGATGTAACCCTAGTGATAAGTTAAGATCACTCGTATTATTCATTAATAATATTGGAGCTTGAGTTTTGTGTTAACTTGTGTTTATTCTCATACATCATACAATTCGTCTTCTAAGTATTACTTAAGTAAATTCCGCTTGCTTGATAATATCATACAAAATATCATTGACACAAGTAGAGTGTCTTAGATCCATCACTTACACACTCGATTCATGAGATCCATGAAAACCGTTGGCGCGTTGGTCAAACCAAATGACATCACTTGGAATTCATAGTGTCCATAACGAGTTCTAAACGCAGTCTTAGGGATATCCTCCTCTCGAACTCTAAGCTGGTGATAACCAGATCGTAAATCGATCTTGGAAAAGACACTAGCTCCTTGGACTTGGTCGAATAGATTATCTATTCTAGGTAACGGATATTGGTTCTTCACTGTTAACTTATTCAATTCCCTATAATCAATACACATCCGAAACGATCCATCCTTCTTCTTTACAAACAACACTGGTGCTCCCCACGGTGACGAACTTGATCGAATGAATCCCTTCTCTGACAATTCTGCCAACTGTTTAGACAGTTCCTCCAATTCTCTTGGAGTAAGTCGATAAGGTGCCTGGGCTACGGGTGCCGCACCGGGTATCAACTTTATTTGGAATTCCACTTGTCGGATAGGTGGAATCCCTGGCAGATCGTCAGGAAACACATCTGGAAATTCTCTAACGACTGGTACATCATTGAGGTTTCTTTCACTCTTCTCCTCACTTTTCTTTTCAGAAATTCGAGCCAAGAAAAGACAACCTCCTCTATCGATGTATTTCTGGGCCTTAATACAAGAGATAATGCTCAACCGGGAAGGACTTCCATAGTCGCTTCGATCTCCTTGTATGCTCAGAACTTTTTCGCCATACGGTAAACGCACAATCTTCTCATCACAAATGATGTGTGCACCGTTCTTCGACAACAAATCCATTCCGATAATGACGTCAAAACTTCCTAAGGTAACCGGCAACAAGTCTATACTAAACGGGCGGTCTAGGAAACTTAAGGTACAACCTCGAACTATGGTGTCTATCTTCTCTCTATTCCCATTTTCTAATTCCACATCGTAACTAAACCCTAGAGGTGTTTGGGAGATTCCTAGTAATGGCATAAAATTGGTGGATACGAAACTCATATCCGCACCAGTATCAAACAGTATGGAAGCATAGCGATTATTGAGAAGGAACATACCTGTAAGTACGTTAGGGTCCTCACCAGCTTCCTTCCCAATAGCGTAAACATGCGTTGTTCCCATGTCTCTCTGCTGATTCCTAGCGCCATGGTTTCCCTGGTTTTCCACAACCTCACGCTTCACAGGGTTTAAACCATTACCTCCTACACCTCCGTTAGCAAATCCTCCTACATTACTGGGATTTCCTTTCATCCACGGCTCTCGACACTCATTCTTAAAGTGTCCCTTCTTTCCACATCCAAAACAGGTGACAGTGGCCTTCCAGTCCTCTCCTTGTGCAGTTTGAGCTGCAGCAAGTGGATGAGACCTACAGTCTTTGGCCAAATGTCCTACCTTAGAGCACTTCCTACACACATTCGGGCATAGTCTATGGTGGTGTCGGTTACAACGACCACACATAGGCCTACTACCTTCATAACCTTTCTTTTCACCATTTCCTATGGCAAACACTCTGGCTGTCTCTTGCCGTTTGTTGCCATTCCCTTTAGCAACTTCGTTCCTCTTCCTCTTATCACTCTTAACACTCTTACCCTTATCTCCTAATTCTAGCACACAAGAGTCCATCAAACTCTGAGCCACAGCAATTGCCTCTTGCAAATTAACTGGCTTGGCAGCGATGACATCATTTCGAGTAGCCAAAGGCAATCCATCAGTATACCTTTCAATCTTAAGTTCTTCGGTGCGAACCATTTCAGGGCAAAGTAATGATAACTCTTGGAAATGACGAGTATAAGTCGCCATGTCAGTACCCTTGACCTTATGGTTCCAGAACTCACTTTCTAACTTCTTAACTTCATTCCTAGGACAGTAAGTCTTAATCAAGAGAGCCTTAAACTGAGTCCAAGACAAACTATAGGCTACATCAATTCCTACTGCTCTGTGGTAATTGTTCCACCAGGTCAACGCCTCGTCCTTCAAAGTGAAGGTTGCATACTTAACCTTACAATCCTCATCACAGTTACTCACAGCAAACACAGATTCAGTTTTCTCCAACCACCTAGTCAGGTAAACTACTCCCTCAGTTCCTCCAAAATCAATATGACCACAGAATCGGAACTCTTTGTAGGTTCAACCTCGAGTTCGATTCAGCATTGGGGTTCCACTAGAAGTGTTGGAAAGATTAGCCTCAGCTACCAGTTCAGCGACACGCTGCGACACTAGCTGGTCAATGTGGGTTGGGTATACAAGTGGAGGGTTTTGTGGAACAGGACCATTCTCAGCATGGTCGTTCACATTCAGGTTTTCTACAGCTGGGTTATCAATGTTTGGGTTCTCAACATGTGGTGTGGTCGGGGCCGGACGACAACCTCGACGACCAGGGGCAACAACAGCAACAGGAGCTGCTCGGTTGTTCCTAATCAAGTTTCGTCTTGTTGCCACCATTCTATAGGCAAAAAGAACAGTTTCATAAGTTCACAATTCACGTTCTAAAATAGAGTTGGGTTCCAAGGGTCACCCAATAACGCCTGAATACATAATCAAGGCCAACAGGGATAACGCTATACCAAAGCGAAACAATCAGATACCGCATCATAACTAAAGGATGCATGTTCCCATAACTATAACTCATAGGTTTCAATAGTGGAAAAACATGGAAGGATTCGAAGAAATCAAAAACGATCCTAATAACGATACTAGTAAATATCTGGGATAATCCTACATCTCGAACCAAGTACTACTTAGTTTCAAGATGGTACAAAACCATAAATTTAATACTATCTAGCCACGATTACGAGCACTCCTAAATGATCTCCAAACATCATCCATCACTCTCCAAAGAGACAAAATCCCTAAACGCTGAGAGCCGCAATCTTTCCTAAGATTCACGACTTCCTTCTCCAAATCATCGACCTTGCGCTGAAGCGCTTGGTCTGCCTCCAAGGCTGTCAAGCACTCTCTATGCCGGTCCCCAACCTGCTCAAAGAGTCCCGACAGACCTTCTCTTAAGACCATCGACTTCTTCTCTACCTTGGTCAAATCTATCCTCAAATCCTCTACACCAGTCCTTGTCACTCCATCTAATCGATCTGACAACCTACTGAGACTAATATTCTGGGATATAATCCTCCTCCAGATCTAACCCGTACCTCCATACTCTTCGGGCTCGGAAGCAATCTTTGATGGTATCTCAGATCCTAACGGGCTACCTATATAAGGTGAGTAAGGTGGTGAGTCGATATCTAAAGGCTGTCCAGGGGACTCAGGCTCAGGCAAAGGAGAACCTGGTCCCGGAGAATGTGCAGGACTCTGCAATGGAGGAGTACCCCCTTCTGGGATATCCTCATCATCCTCCTCCTGAGGATCCTCATCCTCATCAACATACTGCTCCTCAATCTCATGCTCCTCCTCAACCTCATGCTACTCCTCGCCCTCATCCATAGGGGGAGAGTCCATGAGTCGGAGTCTCTGTGCAGGTAAATCCTGAGGTGGTACACTACGAGATCTAGGCCTCCTAAGACATGGTGATGCTGTTAAACGGATAGGTGATGATGGTGGTCTCACAGACATGCTGGCAGTGCTATAAGCAAGCCTAGGAGTCTGTGCTCGCGCTAAAACCTGATGTAAAGTGAGCTGCCTAGATGAGCTAGGACGATCTGATGATGATGAACTAGTGTGACGGGCAATCTCATAAGGATCACCATGCGCAACCGTCATGAGAGTCAATGCTGGCGAACTAGCAACAACAAGGACCTCCTCAGACACATCAAAAGCTAGTGAAGGCATAGTCTGTGACAATGGCATAGGGTAGGTATAAGTGTTCGAAACAACTAGTTTTAACAAGCGCATCAACTTAACCAAAACACATATCACATAATGAAAGCTTTTAAAGTAGATGTACCGCATTACTCAAAACATGCCTTTAATAAAACACATAAGTTTCGTTCCATCACATAATCCCATATCAAATCAATCGAGTTCAACATTCCAAAATCATAATATACTGTTTACTCAAACCAAATTCCGTAATATCTCGATAATCACATCTCATTTTCCAAAACCAATAATCATGTCTCATTTCCAAAATCAATAATCGTATCTCGTTTCCAAAATCAATAATCATATCTCCCAATAATAACGTTTCCATAATCAGTTCACAATATCCCTTAACATATCATCTCATAATTCAATTCGCAGTTCATACCATAATCAAGTAAGAAGCTTCGGCTTGGCAAGCCGGAGTGCATCGGTCTGGATCATTTTTTTTCTTAAAAGTGGTTATAGTTTAGGGTTTATAAAATACCTAATCCTCTATAACCTTGAGCTCTGATACCAATCTGTAACACCCCCAAATCTCGGTACAGCGGAAGACTTAATCAAGTTTTCGGGGCGTTACTATTGGATTGGTATCGCACACAAGTATAGCAAAAAGATAGTCATTTAACATTCAAACCAATCCCAATTTAGTTAATCCAAATATTTAATCCAAAAGAGTAATTATTAGGCCCAAAACATAGTTTAGTAAAATAGGTCCCCATAGTTTATCAGAGTCAGAAATGATCCTTGAACCCCGCCTTCTTGCCAAGCTTCCACCGATCAAGAAATCCAAACATCTCTCAAATACCTGAGAAATCATGCTAAAAGGGTCAGCTTACGCTGGTGAGTTCATAGGTTTAAGTTCAAAAAAATCATAGTGGACCTGTAAGAGTTGATTTGCTATGCAAGACCTAAGATAGATAAATACCGTTTCACACCGATCCTACCCGGATCACCAATCATAACACATGTAATCACATCCCGTATTCATGGATTACTCGGGCCCCGCGACTCTAGTCCAGCACTGTCGTGGCAACCTCTAGAACAGTTTCCAACCCCGGACTAGATCGAGGTAGAAGTCTATTCTTAGTTAGGCACGGTTAAACCTAGACTAAGGCAACAACTACTGCACATCTATCTAAACAGTCGAGCATATAAGCAAATCCAAAGAGTTTAAACGGTCCAAAAATAGTAGCATGATTCTCACTCCAAAATAGTTCAAAACGTAATTAAAACGTATATAAAAGTGGGGCTATGAAACTCACCTAAAGCAATCAACGCACAAATAAACACTAGCAGAAGATAACGGTATCACAACACAACAACTATCGACTCGACACAACCTATTAATGTAGACCAACTTTAATATATATATTCCTCAAATCAACGTTATCTACCCCAATGTATTCCATTTCTTTATTTCCAAAAACGTCTCGTTTCACCATTTAATCCTAGTGTTTGGTATTCCTCGTGTGGGTGTATCGACTCAATATGATGCCATGAATGCACTCAAACAACCAATATATAACTCAATGTGACACAATGAGACCTCTAAACGATAAGCTCCATAGTCCAATAAGTTTCAGAATAAATAGTAGACCTTATCGAATTCGTCAACTCGACAAACTCATTTATTTATTCATGTCGCTTATTATCCCATAAATCAATCGTATCCTAAAGAGTCATAAGGATAAGTCATCCATTAATAAGGTTACCCAACGTACCTAGCGGGCTCTTATTAGATTCGTCAACCTAATAAGTCCGCTACCCACGTGGATCAACACTATTAATGCTAGGTTATCCGTAACCCATGCACACAACGTAAGCAATTAAATACTTAAACCAATATTAAATGTCCACAATTGATATTTATTGATAAACGTGTACTCGAAACATTAATTTCTTATTTATTACAAAACATTTCCAATTTAGTCGTTAGTTTCCATTTAAAAATAGTAAATAACAAGATAAGACTTGTTATCGACATTTTTGGTACAAAAGCCCGTTTATTATTTCTATTTCATAGTTTATTAACATTTTCATATATATATATATATATATATATATATATATATATATATATATATATATATATATATATATATATATATATATATATATATATATATATATATATATATATATATATATATATATGTATTTCGTCAAATTCCATTATTAATCTCATATCGTTATTTGTTTCGAGTCCACAATCTCGAGTTATAACTTCTCGGCTTTTAGTCAATCAATAGTCCAAATTATATCAAAGTCCATGTTACAGCTTTGTCGGAGTCAACTATTGACTAAAAATTCAAAGTGACGCCGACGTAGCCCAAAGTCAACAATATATATATCAAATCCAAATTAAATGTCACAATATCGTAATTCAATCCCAAACCAACTCAAAACAATCTCGCCAACCAATCAATCAACCAAAAGTACTCGAAACCAATGTTATGATCATAATGGTCATGACACGGTCGCAGTCAAGACCACGTGAACCAAACAAGCTCTAGAAGCTTTTCGGCTCCACGCGTCTCATCCAAACCTCAACTACATCAACCAACAAGCTACCAACTCTACCCGACTCGGACCCATGACCAAAGTGGGTCACGTACGCAAGCCAAAGGCCTCGTACGTGCCTCTTGTGGCTCGTACACCACTCCACTCCAATCCAAACGTTACCAAATCAATTCCACAACATTCAAATCCAATCATTCAAGCTCCAAACACTAACCAAACACAAAACCCATCATCTATCTTAACCAAAAATAAGAACCTAAACCTAAAATGCATAAACCCATCAAATTAATACACCACACACTTACCAAACACGAATTACTTGTTTATTTGGTCGCTAATTAGCTTTAATTTCATGTTCCACCCAAAAGCCCTAAAAATTATATTAGGGTCGAAACCCTAATAATCAATTCGTGGGTTTTTATCACCCTAACAAGCTCAAAACTTGTTCCATTTCCCTTATCTAATCACCAATTGCAAAACCCTTTTGAAACCCTAAAAGTACGAATCTTAATCCTTGAATTTGAAGGTGTTATTAAAGTACAAATGAAGCGTGTAATATATGGTTGGAAAGAGGAGAAAGAGAGCTTCAAGATGGTAGTGGAGGTGGAGGGTGACGCGCCGGCGATGGGCCGTGGTGGCCGAAACATTAGCGGCGGCCACAAGGTGGTGGCTAGGGTTTTTAGTGAGAGGTTAGAGAGAGAAAGGAGAGTGGTGTGTGTGTTTTAGAGAGATAAATAAAAGGTGGAAGTGAGGGTGGATGGTCCCTTATATACATGGACACTAGGGACTCAAAAATAAATAAATATGGAGTGGGGGCGCCGGCCATAGCATAAAATGGGGGGTCGGAGTTGTCATTTTTTGTAACTATCCCGTTTACCATTCCCGAGCTCATATATTGTCCCACGAGTGTCTCACAACGTTTATTTAACTTTCCAACATCGTTATTTACGTTTTTCCACGAGTTTTGACTATTTATTTGTCAATTTTCGAGTTACGGTCTACAAGTTACAATAATTCTTGTTTTAGGCTTTTCTTGTGCTTACCAAATAGAGTTAAAACTCATACGTTAACTCATTTAATAATGAAATAAACCATAAAAACCAATAGACGATATAAAATCAAGTCATGGTTTATAAAATAGTGATAAAGGCAAAACTCGGTTTAGTTTAACGTAATGCAGTTACCTAAAATAGACTCCCTAAATTGCCAGGTGTCACAGGTGGTGGCGGTGATATAGTGGTGGTGTGATGGCGTGGTGGTGTGGTGGAGACGGTAGTAAAGTGTGGTGATGGTGTGGTGGTGAAGTGTGGTATTTGAGATGAGGATGAAGATGAAGTGTGTGACTGTGTGTGTGTTTTTTTTTTGACAAAGTGAAGAACTCATATCTGAGTTAGTAAGAAGATAATTGGGGGAGGACATTTGGCGGGGACATGTCCCCGCTCAAAGTTTTTAGATTTAGCGAAAAAATATTGGCGCGATAAAGTAAATGTGAAGAGGGAAAACTTAAAAATTGGTGAAAGCCAAAAGTTTTTAAAAAAAAAATCTTTTATATCATTTTAATTAAAGTTAAATCATTTAAATTTAATTTAAACATTTTCTAAATCATCTTTAATTAATTTAAAACTTTTAAAATTTATTTACATCATTTTTAACTAAGTTAAATAATTTGTACTTATATTAATCATTTGAATTAAGTTAAATCACTATTAAATCATTTAAATTTAATTTAAATATTTTTAAATCATTTAAGTCAATTAAATCATTAAACAAATGAGTCGAGATGATATGGTTACACATGAGATGTTAAACGAATGAGTCGAGATGGTATCGTTATATATAACATGTTAAACGAATGAGTCAAGATGATATGGTTAAACAAAACATGTTAAATGAATGAGTCAAATGATATGGTTATACATGAGATGTTAAACGAATGAGTCGAGATGATATGGTTATACATGAGATGTTAAATGAATGAGTCAAGATGATATCGTTATACATGAGATGTTATACGAATGAGTCGAGATGATATGGTTATACATGATATGTTAAACGAATGAGTCGAGATGATATTGTTATACATAACATGTTAAACGAATGAGTCGAGATGATTTGTTTTACATAACATGTTAAACGAATGAGTCGAGATGATATGGTTATACATGAGATGTTAAACGAATGAGTCAAGATGATATCGTTATACATGAGATGTTAAACGAATGAGTCGGGATGATATGGTTATGCATGAGATGTTAAACGAATGAGTCGAGATGATATGGTTATACATGCTGGATTTGTAAAGCTGACCATGTTGTTAGTTAACCATATCATGGAGCTCAAACACCCCTTTTCCATTACTAAATTACATATGCTTAAAGAATGAAACTGAAGAAACAATATCACAATTAACAAACACGAATTAAAAGCCATATTAATTCATCATAAATTTCGGTGCCATACGTATTAAAAACTTCATTAAAAAGATACATCGACGATAAAACCATTGTCCACTCCTGTTCCGGCGTGTTTTGGCAGGATAAAGTTGCAATTTGGCGGGAAAATTTTGGCGGGAAATTATTGGCGGGAAAATATTTGGTGGGATAACTCGACAAGTAAACGAAACAACTCAAACGAAGCAACTCGAATGACACAACTGTTACTGCCTCAATTATTTTTTAACTTTTTATGGTTTGGATTTTGGCGGGATTTTTTCTTACTTTTTAAGCCAAAATAATTTTTTTGTGGATATTACTTTTGCCGATCGAGGACATGTCCCCGGGGAAAGCTTTGGCGGGAATAAAGGCGGGAACAATTAGCAGAATTTGACTTTGGTCAAATTCAGATTTACGTGGATATAACTTTTGTCGGGGACATGTCCCCGGCGAAAGTCTCCGTTCAATTTTTACTAACCGGTCAAATTTTGGTAAAAATGAAATAGACTTTCGGCGGGGACATGTCCCCGGCGAAAGTCCCCTCTCCCGTCCATCCGATTGTTGTAGTGAACATTCCTGTAGTTGAAACTCCATTCCTGAGAGAACAACGATCTCGACACTTACCTTTACTATACTAAAACGACTAGATACACTGCATAGAAGGGTTGTAAGTCTTCTTTGTCAACCGTCAAGAGCAAAGAAAAACACGGGAAGGGCCCTCTTCCTTTGCTCTTGCCGATTCTCCTTAATTCACACCCCACGGCCATAGACTAAATGCAAAATTGATAAAGTGCTTAATATATTTAAGGCTGGAGTACAACGTAAAATTGGGTTATTAGTTAGGCCAAAAGAAAAGCTCCCAATAGCGCACATGTGATTTTATGTGGATTTTTCATACTTTGATGCAGAATAAAATATAATAATATTGATAGCAATGAACTTCATCCTGTTTTTAATTAATGTTTCTATATGTATTTCGGAATATGTGTTAGGACGGTACCGGACAAGAAAACTCATTTTCAAGAAACTTGAGCAAAATATTTCTGAATTGCAAAGGTTTTAGAGTGCATCTGAGTACCCAAACTCAAGTGCAGATGACAACCTTCCACATATCAAATAAAAGACTCATACGAGTCTAAAGTTACCGTGGAAAAGCACCTTCTTCAAGTTGAAAGAGGAAAAAAAAAAAAAAACTTGAATTTTTGCTTCATTCAATTTATGGGAGTGTGTATATATGGGTGATGTCTATTTTCTTTTTGGAAATAATAAATTCAAATGGACATGTCTCGCTACTATTAACTTTAAAGACGTGTAGAGGCCGGCTACAATTAAAATTTTGGCCAATAGATAATCTGTAGTTGATTCTTCTTTGGGTATGTAGGATAGATATTTCTTTTCAAGATGCAGTGAACATGTTTTTGTTCTTTATGTTTGTGTCCCTCATCTCATGGCATTTGAGAAATATTCGTTATCATTAGCGTTTCTTTTAGAAAGAGATTAGAGGATGCTACACATGATTAGTGTTAATGTTGTTCCAAAATGAGATATTACATGATTTAGCCATGTGCAGTATTAAATTAATTAATTGGTTATTGTATCATATGGCAATCACAATCTTTGCACATCTTAGATTTTCTGTTCTACTACGAAAAAAAATAAATAAATAACTAAAGTTGGGTTTTGAATTTAGTAAAAGTTAGAGATTTTGTTGAGGATGATAAATGAAAATCTGATATATCGGTGATACGATCATTTTTATCTCATTTCCTAAAAGTTTAACTTCACAAATGTAAGAACTTCTGATATTTAACATCCTTCATGATCCAAAATCAAAGTTGCACATAAAAAACAAGTATCATGTCAAGTATGCTTTTGTTGCACCTACGCCCAAATTTCAGTTCTTCCTAGGTATAGCCTAAAAGTTTATGTGGCACGAGGGCAGTTGCACTAGGTATAACGGATAAAGCAAACGTTGTAACGTGAACTCGTCATTGAGAGATCTAGCTTTCTTAGCTCTCTTTATACAATATGTGTTAACTAGCAGTCTAATATTTGGTATAAAAACAAGATTATATGGAAAGAGTATCAATGAGCATGGGTCTATGACAATTGACAAATGTTGGTACCAAGATATCACTTATTTTGTAACTAAAATTAAGGTTAATATATATGACTATATATAATTATATATGTCAAGCTTTTTTACTGGTAAATGTTACTGTATTAATTTTCTTTTATGTATGTGTGAGACAGATGCGTATACATTAAATTGTAAGTAAAGATGGAACTACCTATTAGTAGTGTATATTTAAGAACCACCATTCAACCTCCAAACACAACCATTGCCTTGTAATGTGTTTCTCAAAAGCCCACATACATTTTAAATCTGAATTGCAATCGCTAAACATAAAATATTGTTAACTTGTTATATTAGCTCAGCAAGCATGGAGAGAAGTCTACAAAAGACCTAGTGGAAAATTAAAAAAAAGAAGCTTGAATAATACTTGCATGATAGTTTAATTTGTGTTATCCTTCCAACTATGTTCTAAAATACGAAAATCATAACCATACCACCCTTTTTGGTATATATGACATATCAACATATTCTTTAGTAGGCTTGACATGAAAATGGTAAATTTGTAACATACCAAACCAATATGTTATAATTTTCGAAATTTAACATCTACTAGTAATACACTCATAATGGTTTTGTACTTGATATTCAATTGCTAGTTTTCAAGCTTGGTACCTTTAACTCAATTCATTGTGAATTTGTGATTTTTCTCAAAACGACAAAGTCTATTATCGGACAATCTTGAATTAAATGCTGATTTTTTATATTCATACCAAGTGAACTCCTTGTACAAGCTGGCTTCATCACTTTTCATAAGTGAAGGTAATGGTGCTATCTTGTGACTCAATGGTGGTCCTCCAAAATAAATCATTGACAACCTGCTTTTCAAGCTATTTGCCACCACTCTATGCTTCACACTCTTGAATCTTCCATTCGTCATTACCTGTCACATTGTTTTTATCCAACATTGTCAAGACGCGTATAATGATACACGTATATAAATATAATTGTAGAACCAAACAAGGCATTACCTAATCTATCGCCCTAAAACTGTTTAATGTATTTAAAAGAAACAAATCTGAAATAAACTGTAAAAAGTTTAACCCATTACATTTCGGACCATTGTCTATTGCCAATATAAGTATATTACTAACATATTAGCGTTTGGAATTTTGGGTAATGAACTTCTAAAGATTTGTTGAACGTACAAATGATAATCAAACGTAAAATATATGTATGACCATGACATGCATATAAGTAACACGTATAACAAATTTAAAATATGCAAGAAATTAGGAGGTTTTAAAAGAAGTCGGAATATGATTGATTATGACTTGCAAATCATACATAGGCCATGCAACAGTGATTGGCAATCATCAAAAAGATTTTGGTCCCAAATACAGTATCTACTTTTTGACACCCATAAAACCAGGACTCATAATTCTAGTCTGGTCCAGGTTGACGTATTAGGTCCTTGGTCGACATGAAATATTTCATGTCAACCGACTTTTATCCAGTTTAAACTTTTGCTAGGTTAATATCTCATAGAAAAAATCATCACACCTTTAAAAGTAAAAACTACATGATGCTTTCATGCCTAACAACTTGTACATTATAGAAATAAGCATACCTGTAAAGAATCACCAACATTGACAAAAAATGAGTTGGTGTCAGGAGGAACAGACATCCAAATTCCATCTTTTAAAAGAATTTCCAGACCCGGAGTGTTGTTGGATCGCAAAACAGAGATTATCTGCGGGTCTGTGTGTTCGCCAAATCCAATCAATTTCTTTCCTTTCATTTCATGTTCTTGAAACAGAGGGCATGGTGGATAATAATTCACCCTAAAAACGGAGTCACTTTGTTCATCCCTTAACATGTTACTAAACACATTTTGTGGCAAATTTAATTCATCTGCTAATAACTCAAGAATTGCACATGTCATCTTCTTCACTGATGTCACATAATCATTCACAATATACCTAAATTAACAGATTGTGAAGAGAAATAAGTTAGAAAACAGACCACAAATATGAAGAAAAAAGGTAATAAAGAAAAAGCGCGAAAAAGTGTTCCGGATTGCTTATTTAAATCACCTGTATGCTTATCGTTTATAGCAATATTTTATTCCAAGATGTTTATTTGTTGTATTAGACGATATATTAAGCATATAAGCAATTTTAATATACAGTCTAAAACACACTCAAAAAATATAAAATTTCATGGATTCTTACTTGAACTTTTCTGGTTTATCTTCAAGAATAGAGAATGTTGGATTTTTGTAATGGGGCTCTAATTTCGGGTTGAGAAGAAGGTATTCGACCCAACCCATATCACCATTTTGTCCAAGACTTTTGTTTCCATATCCAAAGGGGTCAGGTGGCCCTGCTTTTTGCTTGTCAGAAAGAGGGGAATTGAAGAATTTATTGGCTTCTGATTCTAGTTTATTGATGCATGTGATTGGAACACCATGATTGATGACTTTAAAGAATCCAAAATCTTGACAAGCTTTAACAAGGAGGTGCTTTAAGTCAGGTTTTGAGAGGTCGATGATAGGAATTGTGGGCATATATAGCGGGTTGTTCTTACTGTTTTGTTTGCATGGTTTGGCGAAAAACAGTTCAACTTGAGGTTCCGATATGGCAACCATAGTTGAAAACCTATAAAGATAAAATAATTCTAGCTTAAAAGAAGTGTTTCAAGGTAGGTTATTTATAAAAAAAAAATGGGTGATACAAAGACACATAAGTTTGATGTTGCTTAGCTATTTGTAGGAGATGGAATAGAGAGAAAAAGAGTGTCAAAAATGACTTATAAATATTATAAGTTCCGTCTTCTTAAACAATATGAAAGTTGGAACAATAAAACAAGCTGTCTAGCTGTGTAAAAAACTTGGGTTAACAGAACTAAATCCACACAATGTTTAAACAATTTAGTCAGCATATCTTTAGAGAATCTCACATTCTTATGTTTGTGAAAACACAATTCCTCAAAAATCATAGTTAAATATATGTGTTACCCGTGAGATCATCCGAACGTGCTAGTCTTTTTCTTCTAACTCATATAACCCAAGTGAGTTTCGTCGAGAAAATGGAACAATGTATCATGTATTGTCCACCCGATCTAGTACCGTCATCAACGATGTTGCTTAATTTTATGATCACTTTCAAAACTCCACCTTCATCAGGGGGCTTAGAGAGGTAAAGGATATGTTTGAATCCGTTACATGTCTAAAAAGTATTGACCTTTTGATAACAAAAGGCCAAAACCAAAATCATTTTAACTACAAAAGTCAAACACTTTCAAAACTCCACCTTGGTCAACTTACCTAAATGAAAAATTCAACCCAATCTATCTAACTACAATACTAATGTGTATTAGTAATAGATGGTCATCCGCGTAAAGCAGTGATATGATGGTGTATCATTAAACACGATTGCGTTAACTTGTATGTGCATTTTTTCTTTTGTTTTTATTTCTTTTGTATAAATATGGGTGTGGTTTAAATATTAACAATTGTTTTTTGTCTGTGTGCGCTTTTATCTGTATTTCAAATATATCATGTGTAGCTTGAGAAAATTTTTAAAACATATCAACGATCATTTTTCGAAATATTGTAATTTTTCGATATGCGGACAGTCTAACACTATTTTCTAATAGACTCCATTTGATTTTGTTTACAATCACCATATTTCATTTTCCAAAATATACTTTATAAACGTTTTTTTGATAATCGTCTATGCCCGCGCAAATGAACAATAACAAATACTGTAGTTTATTTCATTTTGTGGTGTTTGGTGGTTTTGGTCGTTGGATAATTTTCTAGTGATGGTGATGTAAAGAAAAAGAGGAAAAATAATGGAGCAAGGGATGGTAAAGAAAACTTGTTCCCCTTTTATAATATCTCATTTTAGGGATGAGCATGACATCAGTCTCATACCGAATTAATGGTACCGATTTTTTCCCGAGCATAAATTAGTGGTACCGGTACCGTATCGAACGGGATTCGGATATCGGTACCGGTACCGGTACCAGGAAATCGGGTTTTTCCTGTTTTCTTCGGGAATTCCCGATTTGGTATCGGTCCCGTACCGAATTAGTGATCCTGATTTTTTTTCACCTTATTTCGTAGTCCCGGTACCGTACCGTATAAAGGAAATCGGTACGGTTCCGGTCCGACGGTTCGGTTTCAGGATTCAATTTGTAAGTATTATGATTTTCCTTTCTAAGTAGCACTGATATAATTAAATTGTCTTTTTTTAGGAAAATTCGATATAACAAATCTGATAATGACACATGTTTCAAGTAGATGCTTGATAAGTATATATTTTGAATAGGGAGAACATTCTCCTCTTTTTTTTCATCATTAATTTTATATATACTCAAAACACAATCATTGAATCATCCGTTTTTAATGCATGATTTGAATAAATATATCAAGTTTTAGTTGAAGAGATATAAAATTCTTTTAGATTTTCTAGTTTTAAGATATGAATGAATTTGTAAGTATTATGATTTTCCTTTCTAAGTAGCACTGATATAATTAAATTGTCTTTTTTTAGGAAAATTCGATATAACAATGACACATGTTTCAAGTAGATGCTTGATAAGTATATATTTTGAATAGGGAGAACATTCTCCTCTTTTTTTTCATCATTAATTTTATATATACTCAAAACACAATCATTGAATACACTTTGTACAACGTTTTTAATGCATGATTTGAATAAATATAAAATTTTCAAGTTTTAGTTGAAGAGATATAAAATTCCCTTTTAGATAAATATGCTCTAGTTTTAAGATATGAATGAATGACAACAATATAACAACTACTTGAATGCATGAAATTTTTTTGAATGCATGTTGCTATTCCATTTAATTATACCACTAATTTTGTCACAAGTATTTAAATGTAGGCAAACTTAACCAAACCGCCGCAATTTGAGCTTTTAAAATTGGTTCGTGTCCAAAAAATCATTGGTTACAAGTGGCTATAACAATTTGTCAATTACAAAATCTCAAACGCACGAGTACTCGCTACTATGTATAACAAACAAACCCGCCGCAATTTGAGCTTTTAAATCATTGGTTCGTGTCCAAAAAAAATCATTGGTTACAAGTGGCAAATTGGGATACAGTGTGGATTACTATTTGAGATACGATTGCAAAATGGCCACGTCGACTTCTATTATCGCAATGCCGCCCGTCCAAGTGACCTCTCTTTACACACGTCGACTCTTTCTATGGGTCACAAATGATCATATACATTTCCAGTGTGTATAATCATGTGCCATTGATATTTATAAATATTGGAAAATCCTTATGTCAAATTGTTGAGATGTATCAAGTTATTTGCAATTATAGCAAACCCAGGTTTAGGGAATTTGACCAGACGATAAATAACCTCTGCTGTAAAAATCGGCTCAGACGGCCGATTAATCTTAGCATAATCGTTAATCGCTCACTAAATGTCTTGATTTATCATAATCGGTTTGGTTAAATATCGTTTAAAATCGGTCAACAAACCGATTAATCGAACAAAATTGGTCTAATCAGATTAATCGGACAAAAGCGCTTAAAAATTGGTCAACAAAATCGCTTAAAAATCGGACAAAATCACTTAAAAATCCGTCCACAAACCGATTAATCGGACAAAATCGGTCAAATGTCGCTTAAAAATGGTCAACAAACCGAGTAATATTTATGTTTGACTTTGAACTTTGAAGAATTATGTATTGTGTCTATATTTGAACACTTGAAATATTTTAACTTTGATGCAATACGCTTATCCCATACATATAAAACAATATAATATTTAAATTACATTTTTGTGCATAAAAATCAAATCCGATTAATCCCCGTCTAACCGATTAATCGTTAGGCTCTACCCAACCGCCTCACTAGCGCCTAGCGATTTTTATAGCCTTGTAAATAACCATCAAACTTGTATTTAAGTATATCACATGATAGTCATAACATATAAAAGCATTCTGATTCCATGATGGAAAACGTAGGTTATAACTTTAAAAATTATTTTAACAATTAAACAGACAATCAGTACTGTAGTGGAAGCATAAACCATTTCAAACACTTTTTCATACGCATCTATCGACATACAGGTGTATGACTAATAAAAAACAATAGTGTACCTTGTTTTGAAGGGAGTCGAACGAACAACAAGATCAAAGTGGTGTTAGGAACAAGAGCATGTATGCATTATGATGAGATCTATATGATGACTAAGAACGTGAAAATTTAACTGAAGAACGACTGTCATTTTATGATGCGTTTGATAATTCGTCGTCATAAATTAGATGTTAGTTTATATTTGAACTTGAGTCAAATGTATTCTAGTGGGTAGTCGTATGTTTCTTTCTTTTAAATAGTAGTGTTTTGTTATGTTTACATTACCACCTATGTAACGGACTGATGCGAGATACACCCGCATCTTATGTACTTAAACGTTTTTTGGAGTTATATATTTATTTTTGGATTTATATATTTATCTGGTGTAAAAAACTTAAAAAAAAAAAACGTCTAGTACGATTTTGATTTGGGTAGTAAAATGAATTACCCGTTCGGCGATGAATAGTGTAAATTTGTCAACTAAACAAACAGAACCGCCTCGTGAACACCTCTAGTTATGTGCTACGAATATGCAGTTTAAATAAAATTAAATGATGGTTGGTTGAATAATTGTTGTGTTGGATCTTGAATCTGTGTTTTATTTACAAAGTTAACATTTTGTGTCTTTCCTTTTGGATTTTCTATGTTTGTTGCATGTGTTTGGATTTATGTAAAACGTTCAAAAGTTGTTTGGTTAATTAACAAATGAGCATAAACTTGTACTGTTGTACAGTAATATGGTGCACCATTATTCGATGGCACCAATAAATTAAAGAGTCTAAATAATGTTTGTTATGCTGGAGTAGTACTTGTGTTAAATAACTCAAGGGCACCACCGGTACGTAATCTTGTAGTAATCCGAACACGTCTGTATTCCTCAACATCAATGGGAACATAAAGCCGAGGATGTTCTGAGTCTACGAGTTTTGAAGGTGCTTCAATCTTCTTGTCATTTGTGTTAGACTATACTTTGTATGGGCCAAGGCCCAAAGCATTGGTTAGGGTTTGTCCTCCCCTATATATGTATCCTTCCTTATGATAATAAACAGACAACACATTCTCTCTATTGTTATCTATCTAACATGGTATCAGTAGCCTAAACGATCCTATCCCAAAACCTTAAACTAAACACTGCTTCCGCTGCCTCCGGCCGCCGGCTTCACGCCGGAGGTTCGGAGGGCTCCTTTTACACTTCAATCTCAATAAAGTTCTTCAATTAAAATAATCAAAGATGCAGCAACCACCTCAACAACAACAACATCAAGCACCAACTGCCAAACCATTTTTCCGGTCAACTTCCGTCCGCAACGCAGCTGCGAGACTTTCCCCAACCGCTAAACCATCCAAATCACAAACCTGATCATTCAAGAGCGTCCCTTACCCTCCCTACTGCTATCAACACCTGTTCTTTTCCTTTTTCTTTTATGTGGTCGACCGTTGGTTCAATGATAACCAGTCGCCACCTATTTCCGTTTAGTGGTCATCGTTGGTTCAAAGATAACCAGTCACCACGTTTATATTTCCTTTTTCTTCTGTTACCTTCATCTCGTGGGGTTGGTTGTTTGTGTAGGAGGTTGTGGAGCCGATGATGGCTGTGTTTGTGATGAGTGATGTCGACGTCGGAAAGGGTGTGTTTGTGATGAGTGATGCTGGACGCACAAGTATGCCATGGGCTGATCAAATCAACAATGGTGGAAGAATAAAAAAAAAAAAAAAAAAAAAAAAAAAATGTTAGCTTTCACTTTTTATTCTTGATATGTCAATGAAATGGTGTTTAAGATTGTACCTTCCCGTGACTTTACCATGTTAGATAGATAACAATAGAGAGAATGTGTTGTCTGATTATTATCATAAGGAAGGATACATATATAGGGGAGGACAAACCCTAACCAATGCTTTGGGCCTTGGCCCATACAAAGTATAGTCTAACAATTTGGTCCCAACACGAACAAAGCTATCGAGTAACGTGTGTTGGCTTTGGTACACATTACTTTATGCGTCACATTGCAATATCTCCCATTGCTCCATGCCTTCAGCATATTAATATGAATCGTATTGATAGTGTTAATGAAAAATCGTATCAATTAAATTCAAGAAATTTGTTAAGAAAGTATTTTAAAAGTGGTTGTGCATGGGTTCAAGTCTTGACAAGTAAATAAATATACACTTTATAATCAGTAGTGTACCTTGCCAATATCACCAATGTTGACTACCAGTGTGCCCCGAATAGGGTCAAACGGAACAAACTCGCCGGTTAACTTGTCAACAATCTGCAAACCATTTACATCTTCATCGTCTTGTAAAATGGTCAGAAAGGTTGGATCAGAGTGCTCAGTGACACCGGTTGATCCTAAGCTTTCGGAATCAAAATAGTACTTATTCATTCTCAATTGGCAACACCATCCATCGAATAAATCTCCGGTCAAACCACTGCCTTCCATCAACATCCGACCAAGAAGTCCAGCAAGATCACGAATAGATTCTATATACTTGCAAATAATCTCCCTACAACAAGCAATCAAATTAGAATCTTCAGTCTACTTTTATATATGATTACAAAACAGATACGCACGCAAACAAGAAACGCTTTCATATTTTATCAAAACGTTGATAACCAGCAATTAAACCTCACCTGCCCACAAATATCACAAATGTTTATAACCATACAAAAGTAACCAACAAATAACTCGATTCCGCAAAAAAATCTAAGATTTGCCCAAAAATATAACCTAACATTTTTCATGCAAAAATAGTACTACGTAGTTCGTAACTTTTTTTCCTTGAGTGATGACTATTTCTTTTGGGTAAAGGGGAGTAATCCTGCAAAGAGTGATGACTATTCCGAAATACACATATAAATCAATGTTAAAAAGTCATTTAGAATTATATGATGACTATTTTAATAATCCGACGAATATATAATGTGACCATTGACCACTACCTTTGTTGAGCGGATGCATCAAGGCGATCACAAAACTCATCAAGAGAAGAAATCTCATCGATACTTAAACCTTCAAAATATGGACCGGCTAGGTTACGTCCTACGTAACCCATGCCCAACTCACTACTAATTGTCCGTTTTTTTACCTCTTCTGGGAGATCAAAAAGCGAGGCACCAATTGCCTTCATTTCCGCCATAAGATCCATGGATATACCGTGGTTGACTATCCTGAAACCACCCCATTCTTCGCATGCTTTCACTAACTCGTCCGCTAACCCGTCAACCTTTTGCATATCAATCACCGGCACCTTTCTAGCCATTACTTAGTTTGCGAGGAAGTAATTTCGTAAATGAAATGCTATGTGAAGTTGCAAAAGCTGTAGGGACAAAAAATAGTGTAAATGTTAGTGACAGATTCGGTTGAAACGGTCACATTCTTATTATTATAATTGCTAATGAAAGCCTTTAAGGCATATTATTGACCTGGCAAAAGTTCAATATAGAACCAAAATTTACCATAGATCCAATCAACCAATAATAGTCATTCATTTTTTTTATTATGATAAACTTTCACCTTTTTAAAAATTAAATATCCTCTCCCCTTCACTATCAAAAACCGATAAAACCAATCGTTACGATAAAAAATTATACCATCGGACTTTGAGAATTAAATTATCTTTCTATAGATATGCACTACTATATATTTTTAACAACTTTTGTTTGTCAAAATTTCGGTCAACAAAAATCATATATGATTTGTGAAAATCATATATGATTGATTTTACTTAATCACATATGATTTTTGAGAATCATATATGATTGTAAAATCATATATGATTCGTAAAAATCGAATCATACATGATTTTTTTAAATCATATATGATTCGTAAAAATCATATATGATTTTTTCTGACGTTTTTTTGAAAAAAAAATATTTGTCGAAAATATGTAAAAGTGCATATCTATAGAAAGAGTCTTGGTATTCGGTGTTTGTGGGTTTTTCCTTTTCATTTAATTCTCGTCACGATGGTGTATTTTTATATTTTGAAGATTTACCGTTTGTAAGATATGTTGTTTTAAAAAAAAAAAACGCATTATTTTCAAAGAAGAGATTAACCCTTTAAGATAAACGTTAAATATGCATAACGATTGGCTCATTTGTTTCTAAATGACAAATACGTAGCTTCTATATTGATCTCAACTCTTATTGACATAGTCACGCATAAATTATTAAGTACTATCAGGGTACCCGCGTGATGCGACGGCGGATACCCTGTAATAAAATTTGTGGCGATAAATATTTTTTAATTTTATATTTTCCGTTACAACAGCTTTATAGATTGTGAGAATTTTATATTTAGGTAACTTTAACCAAGTCTTTCAAGTTGTACATGTTGGTCCTTTAAGTTGCGTAGTTTTGTTTTTATGCTGGTGTTTTAAGTGTTTGGGTTATTGGATTTATACAATAAATGAGTAGTAGCTTGATTATATTGTACTATGTGGTAAAATGGTTGTATTTTTGTGTAAAGGGATGATTGAAGAAAAGTATTAATTGTAGGTGTTTAATATACATGATTGTGCATAAATTAATTGTACACAAAGCTTTAGTATGTGTATTTGCTTAAATTTTATATTAGGAAATTTTAAATATTTAATATGAGAGAGGGTCTAATCTATATATATAATAAAAAAAGGTTTTTTTGAAATTTTACATGTCACTAAAGCCACATGGACACATTGCCATGTCATAAATGTCACGTCATAAAAGCCACTTGGCATAAAAAGTTTCAACATTAAACTCTCTTTTTTTTTTTTTTTTTTTTTTTTTTTTTTTTTTTTTTTTTTGACAGGTTGAATTTCAACTTAGGTTCGACCACCCCCGAGACAGGGGCCCTAACCGCCACATTGCCCAGACTATGTTGTCTTAACCGGGCCTACGCTGGCGCAATGTGAGGCTTTACGGTGTCGCGAGGAAACCGTACCGCCTCCACACAGGTTTACCTGCTGGAGAAACGGCCGGATAAAACCCCGCTCTTGCTCAGGTTCGAACCCACAGAGGCTTGGTCTAAGGGGTTCTCACCTTCATTGCAATTGCCAACTGCGCTAAGGGAGCCGACAACATTAAACTCTTATTACATGCTTTGTTTGACTGACATAATTGATTACAATTCACATTTAATATCCACGTTTCTTTCCATGATTAACAAATAAGATTGTATCTTGTGATTTGGTTTCATTTTAATTCTCAATATTCAAATTTAGTTGTTACAAAATTATAAAATTTCATCCCCATTTAATTGCTCTTATTATTTAATTTGCACGTGTATGTCCGATTGTAAAGAAATACAGATGGCAATTGGGCTATGATATTTTTATGGGTTGTTTTTTTAATCTATATTTTTATTGTTTGCATTCATCATTCGATCTTGATATGGGTTTGCGGCCGGATGTCAAGTGGTCAATCTGATTAAGGTTTCACAACCCATTATAAAAGGTAACTCAAATTTATCAATTCTTATTTTTATTTTATTTGCGATAATAAAAATGTTTTGAGTTTGACTGATAATTTTACATGATTAGGGTTTGCAACGGGATGTAAAAATAACATGCATGTTTTTTCTAATTTCTGGAGGTTCATGATCCTCATGCAATGGACAATGGTATATATGGCTTCTTTATCATTAGTTCTAATCAGAAAAATGTTCTCTATAATTAAAGTATTTAAGCAAAGCGGTATTTGAAGAACTCCACACATGTGTTTAACGAAATGTTTCTCAAGGGTTCAATTTAAATCTCATCCCATAAGCATAGCCCCTGCACTAAAGTTTTGGTAACAAAAGAAATACGATGATTGCATCATTAATAAGGAAAGCGCAAAGTGAGAATAGATGTACTCATTCAGTGCTATTGCTTTATTTTTTTATTTTGTAAAATTTGGATGTTGTTAAAAATAACTTGAACTGAAGACCAAAATTTATATTGATCAACCCAAATAGACGGGTTTGCTTGATTGGTTTGCACCATGATTCAGGCATCTTTAAAAAGCACTTAAATATATGGGTTTTTTTTAGTGGAAGCACAATCAGGCATAAACGATTTAGTCTTGTAGTTTATGGTCTATTCCCGAATCTTTCATAGTATATTTATATTTATTTATGATCTGCTTAGCATGTGTACAATTATCTGGCATTTTCTAATTATACACTTTTGCTCGGTCAACTTTCTTTTCACCAGCCAAATGCTGATTCAACCAAGGTTTTGAAAATCGAATCAGGCATCGAAGCGGCCGTCTTGCCGGGTCGATGTTCAACCGGTTCAACCAATTGGACCGGTTATAAGAACTGGAGGACGTCATTATTATGTAATGTACGTGTTACTAAAAGTTACAAAACATATAAAGATACTCAAATATATAGATATCTGTATGCAATATGCAGGAAAATGATTATAATCAGTGAAATCGAATGTTACTTTGCATAAGTATCAAATTGCGGATGAAAAATAAAACTGGGAAACGATACTCGTGAAGTCATGGTATATAATTATGATTGTTCATTTGTTTGGGGTTTACTATGAGAAGCCTTCTACTAATTTCATAAGTTATTTATTTTTGTTAATAGCATAATACCAGTATGAAACACGTAGTAAAAAGAAACAAAACTAATTGTCCCACATCACTTGGTTGAGAACAAAAATATAAGGAGAAAACTCTATAAAAGGGTGACCACATTCTCTTAAAAACTAGATCAAAAAGCCTTTTGCTTAAAGAACCGGTTAGGTTTACTACGATTTTTCAAAAATCGTTAGTTCTTATAATAAGCGGTTCAACTTTTTGTTTTTAACCGACCAAACAGCCGGTCGCGGTTAAACCGGCTTGACCGGCTGGTCCGGTCCGATTTTAAAAATAATGATTCAACAAGTGGTGGAACTTCTTTTTGTCGAAACCTATTTTGGTAGCTGTTTGTTTTGCCTTGACTATAACAAAAATTAAGGCCAACTTTTATCGAAGGTTGAATTTTTTTTTTTGACGAAGCATATCTTCACACAAGGTCAGTTTTACGAAATTGTGTCTAAGGTAATTAGCCGAAATGGTGAATGGTGAAAATGTCAAATATATAGTACGTTGGACGTCATTGTTTATCATGAAGTGTTACAAAAATTTTAAACCTACCACGGTTGTTTATTTCAACAATTAAATGAAAACATTACTTTCATGTTATTTTGGAATGTGAATTCGTCATGTTTATTCTTTGCTCACATACCGTTCAAATTCATGTGTTGGTGTTTATTTTATGCCTTTTATAAGCTTCCCGTGATTTATCACGGGTCTATAGGCTTGTATGCATTATAAGATATATAGATGATTGAATGATTATGATGAGAAAAAATCTAAGAATTAATTTCATATATTATCAAACTTTTATAATTAACTTCATACATACCCAAAACTTTAGCATTTATGTAAAGGCTTAATGACTTCACTTTAATTTTAAAGACTAATGTCAAACAATATTCAGCCCCCAACCATATTAGTAATATAAGAAAACCAAATCAACATTTATCCTTTCAAAACCCCTAAAGACTATTGATTTGCAAGACTATTGATATACTCCTTTAAGACTATTGATATACTCCTTTATTCAACAGCATAAATGAATTATCAAAACCCCTTAATCGGAACCGCAACATTACCCTGCTATTTAACATTCGGATTCAATTTGTGAAGAGTGAAGGATTCTTATTCTCATCAAAACAAATTCGACTCATCATTTAACAATCAGGTTTGTATCGATGTCATTTTACCGAATGATTTCGTTTTAACCCTTTTTATATCGCACATGACCTTTTCAAATGGGTTGTGATGATTGCAGTGAAGATCCGACTGTAACTTGGTGGGTGGAAATGACTGGATGTTGTAGTACAAATGGTTACTATGCAACTATGTTTGTTTGCAGCTATGGCGGAATTCGGATCTTTTTGAGAACCTCATTTACATATCTGAGGTTAATTAGTTACTAGATCAATCTTGATTAGTATTATTTGCATAAATACATAAACGTCTGATATGGAGTCTAATAGAGGGTTTATGATCATTGGCCCTAACATTTTCAGTTTCACATTTTGTGGTTTGTTTAGTATAAATCCGGAAGTGAGTAAGTTTCTAGTGGGGTTACGGTTTTATCCGAAAATAATGATGCCATCTGATTCGGGTAAATTTGATTATCTAAGTGATGCAAACACCTCTGTCAAGTGAGTAGTGTTGTTCCAAATTTGTATTATTAATAAATATGAGAGAACGCCTAAGAATTTATAGAAAGTGTGTGATTTCGTTTGTTTGTGAGTGGTGAAAATCAACACAATATCAAAGTATCAAATTAATCGTGAAATTCGACAAATCAGCCTTTTAGGAAAAGGGTTAACGTGCCAAATCTCACGAATGTGATAAAAGTAATACCGGGAAAGTGATTTCCCGGGTCGTGTCCCAACGAGGTGTGAAATTGATGGTGTCGTTGAGTTTCTTGATTAGGACATGAATTGGTTTTACGAATTTGGATTATTGATTACGTTAATCTACAAATTAAAAAACGGTAATGAAAATTAAGCACGTAAAATAATGTAAACACCAAATAAACTACTACTAAGTCTAAGAAACAATAAAACGAAGCAAAATTACATCCTAGGGTGCTAAAATGCAAAAACGCGAAAAGCCGGCAACGCACCGAGCTCTAAATGTGAAAAATATGAAATTTAAGTCCTACGAGTGCAAAACTTATTTTCCTACATTTTAAATTCCTAAAAATAATTTTAGGAAAAAGCCGGGTATTTTTTCAACTTTTATTTTATTTTCTACAAATTAAAAACTAATTTATACTAATTAATTAATTAAAAATACTAAAATATTTTGGAAAAATCTGAAAATTCACAAAAACTACTTTGACTTTTACTGGTCCTAAGAAAAATAAAAAATGTGGAGGGTGCTTTAAAGAATAAGCAGAAAATAAGCCAAGAAAAGCTTATTCTCTAAACTGCCAAATGTACTTTAGTAATTAAATGTGCATAAAATAACCAATAAAAGACCCAAGGGAAGTTGGACAAAGGTGTGTGGTGTGTGGACGTGGGCAGTAAGACCAGGAGTTCCAGGGTTCGAATCTTTCTTCCTCCCTTTTTTTCACTTATTTTTCTTTTTGATTTTTTCTTTTGAAGCAACTGAATAAGAGATCTAAATAAAACTTTTTTTCAAAAACTTAAATTACAACACTTAAAACTAAGCTGTTAGCAGATAATTGAAAGAAACAGAAGCTAAGAATAATGCTAAGGGACTGCTAAGGACTTGTTTGGGACAGTGGATAACTAAGGGATTAAACGCTATCAAAGAAGCTTGTAAAAGCTAGATCCTATGAAAACGAATCTATAACATACAATGAGCATCTAGGGGAATCTAAGGGAGGACAGGAATAAGCTACAAGGAAATCATCAAATAGCTAAAAAGCTACTGATTTGCTGCTGAAAACAGTTACTGTAACAGTGGGCAGAGCAGGCTAAAGGGGCATCTATTAGCTTATTTTGATTAAGCTAGAGTAGACAATGACTCTTGGGCTTATGAGAAGATGAAATCTACCCACCTAACTGAAATTTGCCCCTATAGCTGCCCAATAGAGAGCTTATACAAGCTCACTAGAAGCTTAATTAGGATGCTCAGTGTTGGACTACACAGATAGAAAAAACAGAAATGAAATTCAAACAAGCATTTGAGACTAAATAAATTTGCAGGACATGTAGATTGAAAAGAAATTGAAATTGAATTAAATTAAACTGAAATTAAAACTACATTAAGATTAAATGACAAGGAAAATATAATGGGACTAGAAATAAGAATTCTAAACAATCTTTTCAATAATCCTAACTGCTATTTATATGCTAAGCTATAAAACTAGGTCTTGGGTCTTCTGTCTACATGCTTGTGTTTGTTTTGTGTGAGAGAATTGAGACTTTGTCCATCTGTGCTTGTTGTCTATTCATCACAGCCATTGATAATTCCTTGGTGCCCAATCCCTACAATATCAACCATTGGATTGCTTCTTTGTGTGCCTTGGATTGCCACAGTGGCAAGATGCCCTATGTGAAGTTGGCTTGGCAGCATCTGGGATGAGAGAGAGACAGGAGTGAGTTGGGATTTGGGTAACTTTGCTTTGGCGCCAAAAGGTATCTTTTCTGGGATTTTGTTTCTGGTTTTATTGGGATAAAAGAAATGGGGATGTGGGTAAAACAGGGAAAGAGATGGGTTAAAGGGAAAGGGTTCAAGAGGGTTAAAAAGGGGGTTTCAATAAAGGGAAAGGTATGGGCAAGTGAATGGGGGTTCAATGGTTTAATAAAAAGGTTTAAGTGGAAAAGTTTTAGGTTTTATTTTTATAGTTTTTAGCATGGTTGTCAGGATCCGATCCGATCTTAGGATCTTACGATTTTATGATATAAAGCAAAACGATCCGATCCTACATAGGATCTTTGCAAGTTTAAGATCTTATAGGATCCCGATCTTGACCATACGATCTACGATCTAATCCGATCCGATCTTACTCTTCTCGATTACAAACTAAAAACTACAAATTTATAGGTTGTTTGTTTGTAGAATTCAAAAAACGACATGTTAATATTTTTAAACATTTTATAATCATAATTTATGACAACATTTATATGAAACATTTATAGTGTTTTGTGGTTATAATGTATTAGAATTTGTAGATTTGTATAAAATTACATAAACTATTAAGAAATAACATTAGAGTAGGATCTTAAGATCCCGATCCGATCTTACGATCACGATCTTGCAAAAATAAAAACGATCCTGGGTAGGATCCCGATCTTGACAACCTTGGTTTTTAGGATTAAAAGAAATAAGTTTAGTTTAGGTTTTTGTAAAAAGGTAATTGGTTTTTAAAAGAAAAAGGGTTTTAATGAAAATTGGTTTTAAATAAAAAAAATAGTTTTTTAATAAAAATAATTGTTTTAAAAATAAAAATTGGTTTTAAAATAAAAATAATTGTTTTTTGGGTAAAAGGTCAAAGACCCGGTAAATATATTACACCAAAAAACGTTTAAGTACAAAGGATATGAGTGAATCCCATATCTCAGCCCGTTACATAGGCAAAAAGCTTACATAACAAGATACTTCGTATTCTCTATATAAGAAAATAAACCACTACTCAAAATATAACATTAGACTCCTTTCGAGATAAAATTACTTCCTACCAAGGCCTTGGAGCTTGATACCATACGTTTCGTAATAGGCATCCAAATTTTCTGGAAGATCGTAAACCTGATCCGCATAGTTATCATAATCACCAAATAGATTACTCGTCTCATCAAAGGTGTTCACAACCTCCTCATCATCACTATCAGAATCCACAATCTCTCCCACCTTAGTGAATGGGTTAACCCTCTTAGTAAAAAAAGTAACCAGGGAATCCTTATTATAACCCTGATAATCAACCCTTTTAATAGGATTACCATTATCATCAAAAAGAGTAGCTTTCCCATCAATAAGAAGCCTTTCAAATTCCCCAATTTTCTCAACAATACGGGTAGGACCAACCGCATTAGCTACCATTGAATCACTCACAAGCGGATCTTGTGATACATTACCTGTCTCGAGAGACCTAACCTCCTTTGCTTCCATTGCATTACCAGAAACCTCCACATCAGTAGGATTGCCACATTCATCAGAATCGATCGTATTAAGTGCAGCAAAAGGATTAGATGTAGCAATGTTCGTTCCACTCGTACTAGCCACATCAGTGGCTGTCTTCTTCGCACTATCCACCTTCTTGGGTTCAGGAGGAGGCGCTTTAGGTTGATACCTAAATTTAGGACCCACTTTAGTAAAACCTTCCTTACCTGGAACACTTGGACCACCATTACTACCTCTATTCTTGTTAGTGACAGTTTGATACCCATCATTAACAGTCTGTTTAGGCTGAGTAGGAAGTGGAACAGATTTAGGACAATCAATCAACGTATGACCAAACAATTTACATGCATCACACCGAGGCGGTTTCCATTCGTATTCCAGCCGAATCTTTTCAATAGTAGATCCTGTCCCATCAAGTAATGGTATCTCAACAGTGATGCTTTCCCTAAGAATCTGATCTGCCTTAACTTCAATCAAGCACCTAGCAAAACTACTTCGACCCCATGATTTCAAGCACATTTGACTAGTATAAGAATCCAACATTTTTGGCGTACCAATCAGTGTAGCTAGGAGACTGAGACCATCGTCGGAAAACATAGCAAGGGGCACATCATGGAATTTAACCCATACCGGAATATTAGTCAAATCCTCTTCAAGCAGATTAGTATTCAAAGTCCACGTTTTAAGAATAATTGGCACATTCCTAATCATCCACGGTCCGTTTTCAAGCACATCATCAACACCTTTACGCGTGGAAAACTTAAAGAAAAAGAACCCATTCGCATTCATTATAACCTTTTGAATACCATACTTGGCCCATGTATTACGAACATAATAATCAACAACCTGAAAAGCAATACGTTTACCAAGGAAGTAACCAAAAAGGGTATTCTCAAATTTAGAGTTTACCTCCTCAACGACTTTCATAGGAATGGAGAGATCCACCCCATTAGACTTTTTACTACACTCCAACCTACGAAAATTAGATTTGCGCTTCGTCGATTCATTAGCATAATTCGTACCACTTGTAACACCAACATACGACATAGGTAATGTATTAACCCGCACAGATTGACTAATTGGCGTAGCACCGATTAATTTGTCCTTAGGTGTAGAAACATGTACCCTTCCAGCTTTAGGAGCTACACTAATACCATCACCACTAGGCAGATTAGCCCCCTTAGTGGTGTCCTCGACACTGTAAACTGTAGATGGGTAATCTTGCATATTCAAGATACTTGTAACACCAAGAGGCCCTGCATCCCAAAACACCGAATCATCAATACTCTCAGTCCGTTCACTAGGCGCATGTGAAACCGGCTTCACAACCTCATTAGCATTCATATCCCCTTGACAAGCAGAATCAGTAGGATTTACATCATGTGGAACCGACTCCACATGAGGTTCACGCTGCCTACAATCCATTAAGGCATCCATATCAACGTTAGGGACACCCTCCATCAACACGACAATAAACAAACCCTAATCTAAAGAACACAATCGAAACAAGAAAAAACCACCCGTACGAAACCACGTAATCGCTACGTAAAAAAAATAAAAATAATTGTTTTTAATGAAAAATGTGTAAATTGGTAATTTGGGTATCGAGAAAGGGTAAAATGGTGATTTTGGTTTCGGGTTAGGTTTTGGGTTTGTTTTCCCACTCTCACTCCAAAAACATGTCCCAAGCTCTGAAAATGTAGAAAATCCACTCCCGGCTCCGTTCGCAAAGCACTTTTTCTGATTTTGGCTCGTTTTTGCCCGTTTTTGCTCTGTTTTCAATCCTTTTGTACCTGTAAGACACAAAACACACTTCGAGGATATTTTTAACATATTTTGATTATATTTGGGTGTTTTTGGTCATTTTTGTGGTCTTAAGTTGGTAAAAACGATGAGTGAATAAGCACTCATCAAATCCCCCCACATTAGGCAATTGCTAGTCCCTAGCAATCAATCATGTAAAGTCATGAATGAAATTCACAAGCATACCCCATTTTGACTTTTATTTGACGCGAGAAATTTAAACTAGACTGAAAGTAAACAACATGCTTGATTAACAAAAGTGGTATCATGGAACGGGATTCGCACAAAATGGGTGTCTCCAGGGAATTAGAATCGTCATCCTCTTTTTTTTACTCTCAAACTAAGTCTAAACTTATTGTACAAATGTTTTTGTAAAATGCTAATACTACTTATACAAATAATCTATGTAAGTCAAGACTTAACTTTTTACTCCCGCAATTACTATAAGTTAGGTGTGTGTGTTATTTTCAAAACTTTGATCACAAAAATCGATACTCATCACGGTTGTTATCTATTCAAGTTGATATTAATTCACCGGAAATCTAAAAACTTAAGGTTCGAAAAGGGCCTTTTCCATGTAACGGTTTTCTTCTAGGCACATCCCAAACCAGTTGGTTTTAGGTGACCAGGCTTTTGACACCCCACAGAGAATAGTACCGGAATCAGCTGGATTTCGATTCCAAAGGTTTAGAGATTTCCGCTAGCTTAATATTAAGACTTGAATGGACAACAACCAATGATTATCTAGAGATTTGAAAACTCAAAGGCCAAATTACTCCATGTAACGGCTTTCTTCTCGGCATATCCCAAACCAGTTGGTTTTAGGTGACCAGGCTTTTGACACCCCACAAAGAATACTACCGAAGCTTTCTAGACCTTTGAAATTAATAATCTCTAAATTCCCACTGCTTTTTAAGATAAGATTGACGAATCCGAGTTCAACTCCCGATTTAAATTTGAGAAAAAGTAAGTTTCGTACATTTATTCATAACGTTTTTATTTCACCACCATTTTCGTTTTTCCATCACTTTTTTTCACTTTTTTTTTTTTTTTTTTTGACTTTTGACTTGTGATTTATTTTTGCGTCATTCAAGCACTTTTACGATACTTTCATTTTTCAATATTATTCCGATTTTAAGACAGTATGCTTTTCCAAAAATTTAAATAAAAAGATGAACTCTAACTCTTTATCAAAATTGCTTAAAATTTTTATTGCATAACAAAACGATTTTTATGTTCAAAGGTTTGAAAACAACACTATATTTAGTTCAATTAAGAGCTACTGGGAGAAAAAGCCATAGATTACTTATATAAGCTCTAAAGAGAACGAACTACTCCACGCTTAGCATTTTCATTTGCACAACTCATAAAAACTTAGCCTAATTGTTAAGAGAGCAGCTAGATCAACACTCTAGCAGAGTCGGAATTCCCTTTGTTCTAACCTGATCAAGACAAAAATACCATTAATACCGAAGCATTAACGCTTTATTTTTGTGCAAAGCACTTCTTTTTCATGCAAAAGTTTTTAAATTTTGGGTCAAAACGGGGGTACTAGGGACAAAAGGGTACAATTGTGACAAAATTCGACAGAATTTCCCCCCTCCCCCCCACACTTAGAATTGAATATTTCCCTCAATATTCAAAGTCCCGGCCGAAGCCGATACTATCGAACGGAAAAAGGTAATACCACTAACCAAGTGTGTGGACGAAATCTATTATTTAACACAAAAAGGATTTTTTTGAAAACATATCCCCAGATAAACGTTAACAAAATTGATCGGATATTGGGAGGCTGGATTGAAAACAGGCGCATCAATCATCACGGTCAAGGGGATTCCTGAAAACATGAGCAAACACACAAGAAGCAAACACCGTGGAGGTTTCCCCCCACACTTAGTTGTTAGAAAATAGAAAGAAGTCAGAAACATGGGTGAACACCCATGAAATGCTATTTTTTTTGTTAACCGAGTCGCTAGCATGACTCGACCCCGAATTTATTGGTCCATAGGGAAGCAAGTGGAAGAGAAAATCTCCATCGGACTTTCATTCCAATAGTTTGGATAAACATTGAATGTGTTGAAAGTTTCACTCCGATGAGATACAACCGGCTCAAGAGAATGAGAAATGCCGGGGTCAAAGATGGTATCTTCACTCTCGTAGGAGTTAAGACATGGAGAAGAAATGGGAGGAGAAGGAAAAGTGTCAATCTCATGACAACAGGTGGGATGGGTGGGCAAAAGATTAGATTGAGGAACATTGACAGAATGTTCAGAAATCTTATCCACCACTGAAGCAATCAAAACATCTGTGTCGGTCTTAGAAGAGGTTCCATCATCCGGCGGTTTAGCAGGCGGACGAGTGGATGATGGATGTAAGCCATAACCGTCACTCTGAAAACCCGAAGGTATCGAGTCGTCCGGAGAAAGAAATGAGTCAACCTCTTCCATACGAGTGTCACTTGACGAGTTATCAGAAGACCAATTGTAAAGAAGATTATCCAATTCAGTAAGGTCAGCTTCAAAGTCGAAGTGAGCACCATCATCTCCCGGTGGAGAATGATCAATGAGAGCGAGTTCATCGGCGAACTCCTCGAGAAGGTCTAAAGTCGAAGTGGGATTGCCACTATTCTTATCTTTGGGTGCAGAAGGAGATGTAAAAACATCACTATCCTCGTTCTGAATATCAAAGATGGGGTTATCTGAAATTAGAGTGAATTCAGAATCGAAATCAAACAGAGGATTAGTGAATGACGTAGTGAAAGGTTTCTAGGACACAATAAGATTATCTTCATCATCCGTTTCAAAATCAGTGTCCATATCAAGATCACCGGGATCAACATCTCTCACTTCTTCTAAGCTGACGAGCTCAGAAGGAATCTCCTCAACATACTCGATGTCTCCACATGATAAAGAATCATCAAATGACGTATAATAATTTTCAGACTCGGAGATCACCTCAACAGAAACTTTTGGGGTGGGGAAAGAATCATCATCGAGAGGCTCATCACACATATTACCGGAGATAACCTCGGACTCACTTGGGGTTGGGAAAAGGTTCTCAGCACTAGACGGTTCCGTTTCCGGAATAGTGCTAAGATGCTCGTCCCCCATTAAAAGGTTATCCGATGGTTCCATGGTAGATAGGAAATATGAGGGCTGAGAGTGGACATTTGCGGTACTTTGTGGGATTGAGATATGCACCTTGTCCTTTATCTTATCCTAATCTTCCTCATCCTCATCATCGAGACGGCAAGCCTCGTTGAATAGGAAACACTTTTGAGCTGCTCGTTCATCGGCTAGTAATCTTTCGTTGCGAGCTGCTTATTCTTCGGGTAGAAGTTCTCCATACGTTTTCTGATGAGACTCTTCTTGGGCACGTTTATTAACCAATCCTTTTAAATCCTCTAATACATCTTGAAGACCTGGGATAAGTTCTTGAGGATTTGGTGGAGAGAAAGTTTGAAACGATGATTGATCATTGAAATGATGACAATACGGTTCTGGTTCGTATGAATTTTGTGGAGGGTAGTCCAAATTGTTTTGAGGATAATTGAAATAATTTGGATTAGAATCATGAGCGAATGAATTCTCGGCACAACTCGAACAACATCCATTGACAAGATAGTTTCCACACCACTCGCACATACATTTGTAACAACGGAAACCTTTCGGTAACACGTCTCCACAACCGTAGCAATACTCTTGATCGAACGAAGATATCTCGGGTACGGGAATAGGAATTGAGGGCTCAACAACATCACAAATGGTAGGTAAAACGGTGTTTCCCGAAATTAAATCTTGACGAAATTCATTTAAGCAATTTTGAAGCATGTTCATTATTTCGTCCGAAAAAGGTTTTGAAGATTCCGGAGGTGGGACAAGTGGTGTGCTCTTAGAGCTAGCAATTTCCACCACTTCCGTTTTGGTCTCCGGTTCTTGCTCTTTTCTCTTAACCTTAACCGTAAATTGCGAAAGATTTTGATCAATTCTAGACGGTTTAGGATTTAGAGCACTAATGGGAGTCACTTGGGGCTCAGAAACAATAGAACATATCTCGGGTTGTGGCGGGTGGTCGGAAAAACTTGAAGAATCATCGAGAGAGTTTTTATCGGATAATTCGCACCAATAGAAATATTTGCTCGCACCAGCCCTACCACATCGCTTACATATACAATCGTGATTGAGACAATAATCATGGTCCTCTTCCATACGGCTTTTGCAGTGAAAACAACGACGATAATCGATCGTCGCCATGAGAATTAAACATATAGAGGGTTAAAGAAACATAATTAAGTGATCGAGAGGATAACGAAGAATAAAATCAAACGGTAAAAGAGGGTAAGAGAAATAGAATTATACGGATAAGAGGAACGAGAAGAATATTTTTGGGGCTTTTGAAAACGAGTGCACATGCACTTTCAAAAACAACACTTTCAATTAAAACAAGACCAAGGCAAAACACAAGGAACTTAAGCCAATAATCACAAGCGTAATGACGCAAGTGACACATAGGCAAGTTTTGAATATTTGGTTTGGGAACTTATTATGATAACACTCAAGTTGAGAAGTGTTATATGATTGATCTATTCTATTTGTTTAAAACAACAAGCAAAATCTTTTTGTATTTTTAATCATTTACATATATATACAAAGAAAAGAAAAATATTTTTGTATTTTTCAAAAACAATAACTTCACGAGGAAGGTTCTTCAAGTCACTAATCGCAAAAACTTCACGATATTGTCGCAACACACCTCCCTGGCAGCGGCAGTGGCACCAAAATTTGATTTCGTTTGTTTGTGAGTGGTGAAAATCAACACAATATCAAAGTATCAAATTAATCGTGAAATTCGACAAATCAACCTTTTAGGAAAATGGTTAACGTGCCAAATCTCACGAATGTGATACCGGGAAAGTGATTTCCCGGGTCGTGTCCCAACGAGGTGTGAAATTGACGGTGTCGTTGAGTTTCGTGATTAGGACATGAATTGGTTTTACGAATTTGGATTATTGATTACGTTAATCTACAAATTAAAGAATGGTAATGAAAATTAAGCACATAAAACAATGTAAACACTAAATAAACTACTACTAAGCCTAAGAAACAATAAAACGAAGCTAAATTACATCCTAGGGTGCTAAAATGCAAAAACGCGAAAAACCGGTAACGCACCGAGCTCTAAAAATGAGAAATATGAAATTTAAGTCCTACGAGTGCAAAACTAATTTTCCTACATTCTAAATGACTAAAACTACTTTTAGGAAAAAGCCGGGTATTTTTTCGACTTTTATTTTATTTTCTACAAATTAAAAACTAATTTATACTAATTAATTAATTTAAAATACTAAACTATTTTGGAAAAATCTGAAAAATTCACAAAAACTACTTTGACGTTTACTGGTCCTAAGAAAAATAAAAATGTGGAGGGTGCTTTAAAGAATAAGCAAAAAATAAGCCAAGGAAAGCTTATTCTCTAAACTGCCAAATGTACTTTAGTAATTAAATGTGCATTAAATAACCAATAAAAGACCAAAGGACAGTTGGACAAAGGTTTGTGGTGTGCGGACGGCAGTAAGACCAGGAGGTCCAGTGCTCGAATCCCTCTTCCTCCCCATTTTCCACTTATTTTTCTTTTTGATTTTTTCTTTTGAAGCAACTGAATAAGAGATCTAAATAAAACTTTTTTTCAAAAACTTAAATTACAACACTTAAAACTAAGCTGTTAGCAGATAATTGAAAGAAACAGAAGCTAAGAATAATGCTAAGGGGCTGCTAAGGACTTGTTTGGGACAGTGGATAACTAAGGGATTAAACGCTATCAAAAAAGCTTGTAAAAGCTAGATCCTATGAAAACTAATTTATAACATACAATGAGCATCTAGGGGAATCTAAGGGAGGACATGAATAAGCTACAAGGAAATCATCAAATAGCTAAAAAGCTAATGATTTGCTGCTGAAAACAGTTACTGTAACAGTGGGCAGAGCAGGCTAAAGGGGCATATATTTAGCTTATTTTGATTAAGCTAGAGTAGACAATGACTCCTGGGCTTATGAGAAGATTAAATCTACCCACCTAACTGAAATTTTCCCCTATAGTTGTCCAATGGAGAGCTTATACAAGCTCACTAGAAGCTTAATTAGGCTGCTCAGTGGTGGACTGCACAGATAGAAAAAACAGAAATGACATGTTTTGAGGGCAAAAAAGAAGCTACCTAATAAGCTCAAAAGTGAAAAAATAAGTTAACACATATTAAGTTCATACATCTAACTACTTGTGCAACAAAAATTAAATCCTAATTATATTTCTAACTTGTCTAAAATTAAGCAAAAAGGGAACAGTTGGGGCTGTGAAACAGGGAGAAGTCAGCAGGCAATCTATGGACAAAAGGCTCACAATTCTAACCACATCTATACCAAACTTAACCAAAGTGCCTTCTAACTATTTCTAAGTCTAAAAAGCACCTAATGGACTAAAAAAGCAGATTTAAAACTAATCCTATCCTAGTTAAACTTACTGATCCAAAACACTACTTCATGGGCAGAGTAAGATTTTGAAAAAGGGACTAAAGCTATGAACTTGTAAAAACTGTTTTGCACACTGACTAAAACTAATATGAAATTAAAACACACTTTGACTAGCACTTCTAACATCTAAATTCAAACAAGCATTTGAGACTAAATAAATTTTCAGGACATGTAGATTGAAAAGAAATTGAAATTGAATTAAATTAAACTGAAATTAAATTAAATGACAAGGAAAATATAATGTGACTAGAAATAAGAATTCTAGACAATCTTTTCAATAATCCTAACTGCTATTTATATGCTAAGCTATAAAACTAGGTCTTGGGTCTTCTGTCTACATGCTTGTGTTTGTTTTGTGTGAGAGAATTGAGACTTTGTCCATCTGTGCTTGTTGTCTATTCATCACAGCCATTGATAATTCCTTGGTGCCCAATCCCTACAATATCAACCATTGGATTGCTTCTTTGTGTGCCTTGGATTGCCATAGTGGCAAGATGCCCCATGTGAACTTGGCTTGGCAGCATCTGGGATGAGAGAGATACAGGAGTGAGTTGGGATTTGGGTAACTTTGCTTTGGCGCCAAAAGGTATCTTTTCTAGGATTTTGTTTCTGGTTTTATTGGGATAAAAGAAATGGGGATGTGGGTAAAACAGGGAAAGAGATGGGTTAAAGGGAAAGGGTTCAAGAGGGTTAAAAAGGGGGTTTCAATAGAGGAAAATGTATGGGCAAGTGAATGGGGGTTCAATGGTTTAATAAAAAGGTTTAAGTGGAAAAGTTTTAGGTTTTATTTATAGTTTTTAGGATAAAAAGAAATAAGTTTAGTTTAGGTTTTTGTAAAAAGGTAATTGGTTTTTAAAAGAAAAAGGGTTTTAATGAAAATTGGTTTTAAATAGAAAAAAAAATAGTTTTTTAATAAAAATAATTGTTTTAAGAATAAAAATTGGTTTTAAAATAAAAATAATTGTTTTTAATGAAAAATGTGTAAATTGGAAATTTGGGTATCGGGAAAGGGTAAAATGGTGATTTTGGTTTCGGGTTAGGTTTTGGGTTTGTTTTCCAACTTTCACTCTAAAAACATGTCCCGGGCTCTGAAAATGTAGAAAATCCACTCCCGGCTCCGTCCAAGAAAGCACTTTTTCTGATTTCGGCTCGTTTTTGCCCGTTTTCGCTCTGTTTTCAATCCTTTTGTACCTGTAAGACACAAAACACACTCCGAGGATATTTTTAACATATTTTGATTATATTTGGGTGTTTTTGGTTATTTTTGTGGTCTTAGGTTGGTAAAAACGATGAGTGAATAAGCATTCATCAGTATGGTTACTCAAACTTTGTTGGGTTTTTTGCAGACTGATGTTGATATTTGCAGCATGGATTGCAAAGATGTGCTACTAGAGAATCTCTACACATGCTTTTTAGGTACCTAGATCAGTTTTTCCTGATTTGTTATTGATATGAAATATAGAGCCAAAATATGTAAGTAGTAGTGGCTTGGAGTTGCTTATTTTTTTTTAAATTTTGACGCAGAAAGCATTCAAAAGCCGTTGAGAGTGATGCTGATTCTTTCCAAGTTATTGTCTCATTCACAACTATTTATGTCATATGTGGTGTGGGAGACAGCGTGTTGTTGTGCACTAGAATACGACGTAACGACTATAGGTAACGACTTTGTGGGATTGAAAGCGCATGAAAGGGCTAATCTTGTGTGCACCATGAAATAAACTGATAAAAGGTTTCTACAAGCAATTCCAAACACACCTTAATTAACAGTTTCTACACCAATTTCATTTCATTTTTTAATTGTGTACAAGAATTTAGTCCAATTCTAAGTAAATAAAAGCAATCAGGTTCAAGATTTAAAACATGTTGTATGAGATATTCTTTATATGTGTTTTTGTTGGGCCTCGCTATGGGGTGCTTGGACGCGTGTTTTTACAAGTTTATATGTAGTCTCTTAGAGCATTTATATGCAGTTTGGACACATGGGTTTTAAAAATTTTATCTACTCTTTTTACAGCATTTATATGTAGTTTTCTACAACTTTTAAATGTTGTTTTCACAGTTTAATTGATATTTTTACAGCAGAATTCGGGCCCTTTGGAAAGCAGGAATATGGAAAAAAAAACTTGGCTGTTTGGACAGCAGAAATATGGAGCTTTTGTGTGCTGTTTTTTACAGCTTTTAAATGTTGTTTTTACATCCTAAATTGGTGCATGAATATGAATTTTTGGACATAAAATATATGGTCGTTGTTACAGTACTTTTACAGTATTTTTATAGCTTTTAACTTCTCTGTTAATACAAATAAGCCGTAAAAACGTTTATTTATATTTTACGATCTTCTAATGTTTTGTCGATAACAAACGTAAAATCATTTTAATGAAACAAATAAAATATGTAAATAGTTTGACCCAATAGTTTTCTAACATACTTACGTTTTCACATAAAACACTAAAACAAAGTATAAGTGATTTTATGACTTAGTAATATATGTACAACAACTAGTGTTTACATATTGGGCAAATATATATACATAACAAGTATGTATTATAAATGGGTAAAAACTACAACCCATGGAACATATCCATAACCCATGGTATTGACCCATACCCATTTGACTAGGTGCATTGCACTCATAAGATACATTGTATCTAATAAAAGAACCATGGATCAACCCATTACCAATGACCCATCACCCATAACCAAAATACCCATGGGCAAAGAGGAGCGTCCCACGGATCCCTAGTTTTACACTAGACGGATCCCTTACAATAAGCATTTATCCTCTATAAATAGTGAGCCATTTCTTCCTTTTGGGTTGCCACTCTTGCACATACTTTCCCCAAGTATTGTAACTCTCTAACCACTGATCCTAAGGGATCTTTCTATGTAGTTTGTCTTTTGTTTTCGTGTGATTCTCTAGGTTCCTCTTAAAGGCGAGATCACCACTTCTTGAAGTCGTGCAAGCTCAAGTCAATGAGTTGCCATGCTTCGTCATCATCAAGACTACTGAGGTTCTCTTGTTGATAGTTCTTTCTTCCTCCGTAGATGTGTTGTGTTGAAGGCATTAGTGAAGGATGCCGAAAGAGTCAAAACGAAAGCATTAGTGAAAGGTGCTTAACGTCCGTGTCAAAAGCATTAGTGAATAATGCTAAAGGTGTCAAGACGAAGGCATTAGTGAAAGGTGCCAAGCGTTGTGTCAAAGGCATTAGTGAAGGATGCCTAGGAATCAAATCAAGTGGCATTAGTGAAGAATGCCTATGTCGTATAATCGATGAGGTGCATCGTTATACATTTAGTAATTGTCTATATTCAATGATGTTGATATCCTTGATGGTGTTGTAATAAGGAGTTGGTCTCCTTTGGGATTAGGTGTTGTGTAGTGTTGGGTAGTAGTTCCTCAATTGTAACGGAACTCGGTCCTTAGCCTAGTACCGGATAAAGGGTAGGCGACGTTGTGGTAGGCGTGGTTCACCTTGGTGTGAAAGAACCCGGTGGTTAGCCTAGTACCGGAAAAAGAGTAGGCGACGTTGTGAAGGCTTCTCCGCAATAAGGAGTTGGTATCGTGTAGTGATTACGAACTCTCGAGTAGGTGACTCGGGGAGTAGATTAGGGCAAGGAAGGTGTCCTTGTAGCCGAACCACTATAAATTCTCGTGTCGTGGTTATGTGCTTCTTACTCCTTATCTTTCATTACACTTTTATATATCTATCTATCAACGTCCAACATACACATCTAAGTAGATTGATATAAGTCGATCTAAATATTTTAAAAGGAAGATTTAAATTGGTAAAACTATTCAACCCCCCTTCTAGTTTTCCTCAATTGGCATCAGAGCTTCGTTGCTAAGTTTCTTAGAGTATGTTGTACTTTAAAAACTTGATACGATCCGTGTATGTTTGAAAACTACAAAGAAGGATTTTTTTAAGTCATGTTTTTTAAAAATCATTATAGTGTTTATTTATTGAACAATGATAGAATGTTCTAACACTTTCCTTGTTAAGTATTCTCCATACTTGGATTTGGGCATACCAAGAAGATCATGAAGATACTATCTAAATATTTCTTTTCGCAAAAAGAATGTTTAGCATTGTTCTTCTCAATTATGGATCTGAAGATTCCAAGAAGATCACAAAGCATTTCCTCTAAATATTTCTTTCCTTAAAAAGAATATTTAGCAAGGACATGATCATTAATAATTTACATTTGTTTTTATTATTGTTAAAATCTTAGTTGCATAATTAATCTCTATTAGTAATTACTTAAGTAGTTATCTATATTAAAGCCATTATCAAGAATAGTATTCTTCGATTGATTTGTATAGACTACATTACCAACTTGTAATAATGATATCTTAGTTATTCGATAGCCTCAATCATTATTCATCACAAAGGAATTATTGACACTTCATCTATGTCAATGAATATCCATGTGAAACTTCTTTTATTTTGATAAAATGGGATTTTATCATAATATTTGATAAACCTCCCAAGAATTGTGACTAATTCTTAAAAAGGGAACCACGTCAAATAGGATTAGTATTAAACCGTCAAAACTTCAAATCACAAGTTATAGAGCTTAAACATCAAACTCTAGGCGTTTTAGAACTCCCAAACCAAAGTTATCAAGGAATGCTTAAACTGATTTTTGCTGTCAAGCCGGATCCCTGAGCTTGAACTAGCCGGATCCCTAATGAGAGGGATCCGTGCAACAGAAGACAACATAAGTTAGTAATGATCACTGTGGATGTTCCACAATCATTTTCCCTTCAAAGACTCACGAACAAAAACCCTATTACTGTTCACAGGAGCAATTTGATCATTTCCTTCAAGCATAACAATCTCTTGTGTAAGTATAATCTTCACTACATTGTTAATTTAATTCCTTGATTTCTAGGATTACAATTTCTTCATTTTTAGAAGTTGGGTTCAAATGGGTTTATCATAATTTGTTACCACATTATTTTCTAAGATAATCCAAATCAAAGAATTAACATTGTTAATACAAATTAAACTCATTTCTTGAATTCAATAAAAATGATTTGAGCAAAATTGTGATCAAACCCTTTAGGCTACTATTCACAATTAACACCACATTGTGGTTGTGTTGTTTAGGAACAATCATGCCAAGTAACCGACAACAAGACTATCAAGATACCGCTCATTACATACCAATGTACCATGGAAAAGATGGACTTAGCCCGGAAGATATGAAAGCTTTTAAAATGCTCGAAAAGAGACTTTTTCAAGAGGGTCGAGCAGTAGAACCATCATTTCTTGATAACACCGACATAAGACAAGTTTTTGGAACCATTGGCTTTGATTGTTTATTGGACATAAACGAACAAATTTGCCCGGTTTTCGTACTCGAGTTCTACAAGACAATGAGGATAGTTAGAAATGATGATGGGTACATCTCGATATTCTTCATCATAAATGAGCATGAGTACACCCTTTCGCTTGTAGAGTTTGGAAGAATAGTAGGGGTTCCATATCAAGGTGTTTGCATGTTTTCCAATGAGTGGTCTTTAGAGGAGTTACACACTATGGTTGATCATCATGAAATCTACAACATGTTAATCCCGAAAGCAACCACGGTGAGGGACACCGTGTTCATGCTAACAGCATCCCCATCGAGGGTCACAAGGAATTCGAAAGTGATCTATAGAGATCCTTTCCAAATGGAGCTCTCCGAGATGTACGCATTGTATAGGAAATGGGAAATGGTGGTGAGGGAGAATGTGTTGTGCTTAGTAGGAAACAAGGATCACCCCAATGCATGCCTAAGTTTCATGATATATTGCCTAGTGACCGAGACTCGCTTCAACCTTGCTTACTACATGATTAAGAGAATGGCAAGTGTAAAAAGCATGGACAAAATGGTACTTCCGTACGCAATGCTCCTAACCCGTCTTTCAAAATTCATCTTTGCATTAGAACCTTCTCCGCAATCCTATGATCATAGCTTTTGCAACAAAGTTATGATGTCATTGACCGAGGGTAAAATGAAAAGGTTTATGGTGGAAGGCAAAAGGCCTCACCCACCCACGGATTCCTTGGATGAAAGGGAGAGACAAAGAGAAGGTGAAGGTAGTAGCAACCCACTCGGAAATACCGATCTCGACCCCTTGGATTACATCAACCAATTGCCGGACGTTCCTAGCGCATCACCCGAATGGCAACAAACCAAGGGAATCTTCAAGTGCTTCGCCAACTTCTTGAAGAAAAATAAGTAGAGATGGTGTGATAAAGAGTGGAGAAGGGGTGAAGACGGGAAGTGGTAAGATAAGGTCATAGGACCTTAATTTGTGAAAAACAATTTGAAACAATGGGTTGTAACAACTAAACAAATACTCATGTAGTGTAGGATGTAGTATGTAGCTATTGCCATAACTTGGCATTGAACAATCTTAACTTAGGAACGTATAGGATGAGATTTTACGACTTCTTCAAGTAGTCTTCGTCACTCATCTTTAGGTACCTTTAGTTCCCCCACATTTGTTATGCATTATACTTGATGTGTTCTTGCATTTAGTCTTTGTAGAAACAAATAGGAAAAGCATTTTGCTAAGAGTGCAAAATTGCACATTTGCTGTAAGCCTTCTGATCTGCAGTAGGCGGATCCCAGAAATATAACTAGCTGGATCCCGCCCAAAAAGGAACCGTGGGATCCGTGACCACAGATGTGCAATACAGACCTCACTACATCAAAAATAGCTCACTAGATCACCTCACACTAGTCAAACATAAGACGTTAGAACCAACTAAGTATTCCTTAAACATTTGAAAGCTTCACACTCACCCATAGCATACTTAGGATCTATTTCAAAATATTTTTGATTTATCAACTCATCAAAACTCACCATATTTCTGCTCCAACGCTCACACTTTATTTCTCACATCTCACAACACTTAGTTTGATATATTCATCAATTTTAGCAAATTAATTTTAGTCATCATTAACTCAAAAAATAAGCTTGAAACTAGTTTTTCATTTTTCCTTATTTTTTTAAGATTTTATTAAAATTTTCTTGAGGCATCATCTGACTTCTAGGACTAATTACCACCACTTTTCATTTCAAATCAAATGATACTCTTCTCAAACACCTAGTTAGACTATCCAAAGTACACTATTCTACCCAAAACCATCATTAAGCATCCTCACCTGTTATGGTTGAGCATTTAAGACATCCACCTCTCATGACATCAAAATAAAGTCAAAACCTCGAGATACATAGGTACTAGACATTGCAAAAAGCATAATCATTTCATCAAGAAACTGTCTGACAGACGGATCCCTAGTTTATAACCAGACGGATCCCTGGTGAGAAGGATCCGTGTCTGCAGAAAGCTTTAATCAGCTTCCCTCTTCAAAGTTAAGTCACCTTTTGGTATTCTAACCACTTTTAGTTACCATTTAATATCCTCCTAGAGCTGATCAATATCCTAAGTGCGTGCTTAATCCCCTTAGTGGCCAAGAATTTAATTCCATAATTCAAAATTATCCTTTATAAACCAAACACTCTTAAGGTTAAATCATCACTCTCACCTAGCTCTCAAAAATCAGTAGTTAGAAGCTTATATTGCTTCCTTACCATCACCATGACCAAAGCACTTAGCAACAACTCTTCAACTAAAGGCTCATCCAAAAGAAAGGGTCACATGATTCATGAGATTTCATCAACCGAATCATCTCCCGTAAGAGATAACAATGCTAGAATTCCATCTCAACAAACCCATTCAACAATTGCCAAGAGAACCGCAAGAATTAGTGTCAAACCTTTTGGGCTAGAAAAAGGGTCATCTAGTTCAAAACCAAACATGGCTAGCTCTAGCAAACCATTTAAGCCCTCATTCCTAGAGCATAGATTACACTCATCCAACGAGCCTCTTCCTCACCCAAATCTCTATTCATTAGAGCATTCACCACCGAGAACATCCAACTCACCAACTTTCTCGTTAAATAGGGAACCACCTACTACACCAACTAGTCCATCATTGGAAACAAGGAACCACCAAGGACTTGATCATATGGAGGAATACCCATTACCACCACCCTCTTTCTTAGTAGAACCCCACCCTACTTCTCTTAATGAAACCCCACCATCATTCATAGAGCCTCCTCAAAACATCCATTTTCCTCCGGTTCCAAATCCTGACAATAATTGATCTAATTGTCTAATCACCCAAGGACTTATTCAAGAAGTACGAAATGAGTTGCATTTCATGTTTAATCATCTTCTTGAAAGATTGGATCAAATCAACAAGTCTACTCATCGTTAGACTCAAGCACTTTGTTGCATTCTAGGCTTTAGTAACTTATTAGTATTAGTAGAAAATGTATGGCTAAATCATTCTCTTAGTTTTAGAGATTTCTTTATTATCTCTTTGTTTATTGAATGATAACTTATTTGCCATATTGCTTTGAGAATATTCTTGTTGCTTGTATACATATCTCACTTCCATATTTAGCATTGTTTGATATACCACCATTGCTGAAAATCTGTCACCAGACAGACGAATCCCTGGAAATTGCCTAGACGGATCCCACAAAACAGGGAACCGTGGGATCCGTGGTACAGAAGAACTATTTTCTACTAACTTGAGTCTTATTTGCAGGAAATTATGCACTATACTCTTGTTTTCTAACATTTATTTTGTAGATTTTTAAAATACACATGAAGAACTTGACACACTAAGCTAAGGGGAGCTTTGTGTCAAACCATACATTGCAAAATCATTTGCAGCTGAATCCTCATTTGGATTAAACTTCATCACACCCCATTGCAAAGATGCAATCTTCAAGGAGGAGCATTTTCGTCACAAGGACGAAACCATTTGCAAACAAAATTGCAATTCGTTAGCTTGTAAGTTTATATTTATTTGACGCCCTCACAAAGGGATGGACTCGTCAAGGGGGAGTTAAGACGAGAACCATTCCCGTCACTTGCTCTCTTAACATTTTTTTTATTTACATGTTTTTCTTAAAACAATGTGTTAGTTTCTTTTTGACGCTCTTTTTGTTTCGACAAAAAGGGGGAGAAGAGAGTAAAAAATCCAATTCGAACTTTTACGAATTTTTAGTTTTTCCTTAAAATAATTTTATGTTTTGTCATCAACAAAAAGGGGGAGACTGTTAATACAAATAAGCCGTAAAAACGTTTATTTATATTTTACGATCTTCTAATGTTTTGTCGATAACAAACATAAAATCATTTTAACGAAACAAATAAAACACGTAAATAGTTTGAGCCAATAGTTTTCTAACACACTTACATTTTCACATAAAACACTAAAACAAAGTATAAGTGATTTTATGACTTAGTAATATATGTACAACAACTAGTGTTTACATATTGGGCAAATATATATACATAACAAGTATGTATTATAAATGGGTAAAAACTACAACCCATGGAACATATCCATAACCCATGGTATTGACCCATACCCATTTGACTAGGTGCATTGAACTCATAAAATACATTGTATCTAATAAAAGAACCATGGATCAACCCATTACCCATGACCCATGACCCATAACCAAAATACCCATGGGCAAAGAGGAGCGTCCCACGGATCCCTAGTTTTACACTAGACGGATCCCTTGTGGGAGGGATCCGTGGGATCCGGGGAACAATAAGCATTTCTACTCTATAAATAGTGAGCCATTTCTTCCTTTTGGGTTGCCACTCTTACACATACTTTTCCCAAGTATTGTAACTTGGGATATTGTCTCTATGATCCTAAGGTTCTTTCTATTTTGTCTTTTGTTTTCGTGTGATTCTCTAGGTTCCTCTTAAAGGCGAGATCACCACTTCTTGAAGTCGAGCAAACTCAAGTCCATGAGTTGCCATGCTTCGTCATCATCAAGACTACTGAGGTTCTCTTGTTGATAGTTCTTTCTTCCTCCGTAGATGTGTAGTGTTGAAGGCATTAGTGAACGATGCCGAAAGAGTCAAAATGAAAGCATTAGTGAAAGGTGCTTAACGTCCGTGTCAAAAGCATTAGTGAAGAATGCTAAAGGTGTCAAGACGAAGGTATTAGTGAAAGGTGCCAAGCGTTGTGTCAAAGGCATTAGTGAAGAATGCCTAGGAATCAAATCAAGTGGCATTAGTGAGGAATGCCTAGGTCGTATAATCGATGAGGTGCATCGTTATACTTATAGTGATTGTCTATATTCAAGGATGTTTATATCCTTGATGGTGTTGTAATAAGGAGTTGGTCTCCTTTGGGATTAGGTGTTGTGTAGTGTTGGGTAGTAGTTCCTCCATTGTAATAGAACTCGGTACTTAGCCTAGTACCGGATAAAGGGTAGGCGATGTTTTGGTAGGCGTGGTTCACCTTGGTGTGAAAGAACCCGGTGGTTAGCCTAGTACCGGAAAAAGAGTAGGCGACGTTGTGAAGGCTTATCCGCCATAAGGAGTTGGTGTCGTGTAGTGATTACGAACTCTCGAGTAGGTGACTCAGGGAGTGGAGTAGGGCAAGGAAGGTGTCCTTGTAGCCGAACCACTATAAATACTCGTGTCGTGGTTATGTGCTTCTTACTCCTTATCTTTCATTACACTTTTATATATCTATCTATCAACGTCCAACATACACATCTAAGTAGATTTACATAAGTCGATCTAAATATTTTAAAAGGAAGTTTTAAATTGGTAAAACTATTCAACCCCCCCCCCTTCTAGTTTTCCACATGCTCTTTGCATCTAGTACAGGTTCTACTTTTTTTTTTTGGGTAAAAGAGTTACCCCAGGTAAAATATTATAACTCCAAAAAAAATAATTACAGAACAACGGGTGTGGGTGAATCCCACACCTCAGCCGAAAAAGGCAAATTGAACACACCTAAAATGATTAAGACCTAAGCTAGGGCATAAGAAAGACTAACCGATCTTATGATCAACAACCATAAAGACATAAGAATAAAAGTAACGTTTACTCTGACCACGAAGAATTTATATCCATTGAGTCACAAAACGCGAGCTGTTTCAGATTTAAACCTTGCTGGTCATAAGTGTCATATAGATCGAAATCTTCATCCTGATGTAAACTAGCATTATACGAACCTCTCCTTATGACATAAAATGAGACGTATCATCATAAGCATCTTCAACTTCATCATCACTGTCACTATCCGAAAGAACCCCATTCCCAACCTTAGAAAACGTATTACCTACCATTTTTCCCTCATTAACCATAAGAGGTTTACGATTAGCCTCCGTTTTCATAGGAAGCGGCTTCCCATCATGACTCCTTATTAATTTAACTTTCAATCTTAGAAGTAGAAGGAGGTGGATTCTTTGTATTCTTAGAAGAAACCAGCCGAAATTCCATATTCTTTGCAACTCCAAATACCCGCTTATACTGGAAGCCCTTTCGCTTGACAGTAGTAAACCCATTATTCGACACCCCTTTATTAGATCCTGAAGAGTCAGGAACACGTTTAGTAGGAGCTCTGGGACATTCCTCAAGAAGATTATCATATACCAAACATTTACTACATTGTGGAGAGATCCCATTCATATTCAACACAAATGGTGTGTTTCGTATAACCAATTCCATTGATATTAGGGACAACGAAAACCAAAGTATCACGAAGGTCATTAGTCGCATTTATTTCAATCAAGGCTCTAGCATAACTACTTCTACCCCTTGATTCCAAACACATCTCATTAGCATACGAATCAAGAAGCATAGGATTACCAATTTTAGATGTAATGGATTTCAAACCATCAAAAGAATAAGAAACAATTGGAATATCATAGAACTTAACCCAAACTGGAACACAATTCAAATCTTCCTTTAGGATGCTAGTCTCAGGAGACCACTTATTGAGAATAAATGGAATTCCTCGAATCATCCATGGACCATCACGAAGAACATATTCAACACACTGAGTAGTTAAGAACTTAAAAAAGAAAAACCCTTTCGCATTCATTGTTTCTTTCTAAACACCATACTTTTTTTTCAGTTATTACATACAACCCATTCGACAACGAGGAAGACAAGCCTTTTACCAATGAAATACCCGTATAGAGAATTTTTCAACCTCTCATAAATATTAAGAACCGAAGCTATAGGTAATCCGACATCGTAATCAGTATCTTGTGGCACATTATCATCAACTTTCTGAAAAGTGATCTTAGTCCCAAGCGACGGATTCAATTTAAAGGCAAAAGTCGTAGGCACACCATCATTTTTATGAAGAAAAACAGGGATCGGACCATTAGCATGTTGTTGAACATCACTCGATGAAACACTATCATTAGAACCATGGTTACTCTCAATACTCTTCAAGTCGGATGCCTCATTACGTAACAACTCGACATTCTTCTCTCCTAAACCCTCCATCATGCAGACCCCTAACAAAAAACTATAACAAATAGGGAATGTCTAACCAATGCCCTAAGGGCATTGGTTAAGATTTGTCTTCTTGTGGTTTTTTATTACGTAAATAGTCCTTGTAGTTGAAATAAAATTGCATATTTGGACGACCCATAAATAGTTATTAAAAACTACAAAAAGACAAATCTTAACCAATGCCCTTAGGGCATTGGTTAGACATTCCCTAACAAATAAAGAAAAAAAACACGAAGTAAAAAATGTCATAGAAACCTTATCAAACTAGGGTTTTGGGAATTAAAGCACAATGATTACGTCATAATCAGTAATGAATGTGTCCAAGAGATATTGTGATGATTAAATAATAAGAATCGAGTATAATGAAACCAAAGAACCAAAAAGGCGATTAATAAAAACCTAAAACGAACTCCAAGGTTAGATTCACTTAGAATAAAATTTTGTACTCACGAAGACTAAATTTTTTTATTATCAATGATTGGTAGACACCTAAGATTGGAGAAACGATTAGGAATTGAAAAACAATTTAGGGATATAAAATAGGGCTAAATATTAAAAAAAGTATTATACTTGCCACCCTTTCCTCTTCAGGGTAGCGAACAAAATTTTTTGCTTCCGTGGGTAATTTACTTTCAAATTCATCCTCTTTAGGGTATTTTGCAAAAAAGTAGACATTTTTGCCCCTCTTTACCCACAAAGCAAATGAAAGCAAGTATATTTTTTTTTTTTTTATCATTTGCCCTAGTTTTTATTATGTTAAATTTTGGATATGTATTAAGATAATTTATTTAATGATTTATAATTATGTTAAATCTATGATAAAAATGTTTTGTTTTAAGTTTACACTATTTACTTATTAATCGTATTTGTAATAATTTAATATATACTTAAAAAAGGGAAAATTAAAATCATTCGGACAATTATAAAAAACAAATAACACTTTTTCATTCAGATTCAGACATTATAGCTACCTCTTATTAGTAAGATGTGGTAGTCAGATTCAGATGCGGTAGTCAGATTCAGATGTGTAACATCTTAATCAAACAAACACACCCTTAATCTAATCATAGTATACTCTCTAGTCTATGCTTCAACAAGTGACTAACAGAAATTTATATGCAAGTACTTCAGGTTGTGATATAATTCCTCCTAATTTAGCGGAAGCGTTAAACCTAAATCGGTTTAACGCTTGAAGCGTTAAACAACTTGAAGTGAATTAGGGCAAATGATAAAACAAAACATTTTTATCATAGATTTAACACAATTATAAATCATTAAATAAATTATCTTAATACATATCCAAAATTTAACATAATAAAAACTAAGGCAAATGATAAAAAAAAAAAATCATACTTGCCATCATTTGCTCTTGTGGGTAAGAGGGGCAAAAATGTCCTACTTTTTTGCAAAATACCCTAAAGAGGATGAATTTGGAAGTAAATTACCCACGGAAGCAAAAAAATTTGTTCGCTACCCTGAAGAAGAAAGGGTGGCAAGTTTAGTACTTTTTTTTAACTATTCGCCCTATAAAATATCGCCAAAATTGCCTTTAGGTGGAGAGCGTTCGATGGGTTTTTTTTGTTCTACTTATCTTGATTCAAGAACTTTTTATTTTTTGAAATGTAACCAACTGGAATCATGTCATGTGACAAATTGGTTTGTTTCCATATTCCTAACTTGATGAAATACTTTTACTTATGCAAATTACATATGATATAAAAATAAGTTTTTGACACAAATAAGAGTTTGATTCTGTAATAGCAAATAAAACCTGTACATCGCATGAGTCAGAATATCTCGTTAATCTCGAAAAGTGCAGATACAATATAAACATTTAAATTTGCTTAGATTATTTATTTTCTTACAATTAATTGTTGTGGAAGGAGGATTATTTACCGCATTTTGCCGTTTAGCGCTGGCTTTTGCTTGAAGTAAGTCTAGGGAATTTAAAATCTCATTTAAATCGATTTTAGTTTTTACTTACAAAATACTTTTAACATATTTGAATAAATTAAAGTAATAATCTAATAATATCAAATTGTTTAACAAATACATTGAAAAAGACTTAAAAAAACCAAAAATATTGTCAACCTAGTTATAACTTAAAAATTAAAAGTGATTAACTACTAATTATACGAAATTAAAAGTATTTATGTAAAACTTAAAATATTAGAAAACCTTGTTAATAAATGTTAAACTTAAGGAAGATTTTTGTAAAATGAGGTAAGCGACATGAATTATTTATGTAACTTTTCATTTAGGAATGGGTTTTTGTAAAGTATCTAACTAAAATGGACTATTTATGTAACTTTTTGGTACACAAATAGTCAGTAAATTTAGCAAATGATTGTTTTCGTAATGGAACTGTTTAGAAATAACGATAGGGATGTTTTTTGCAATTTTTCTAGATAATCAGCTGGAAATATAGCTAACTTGTCACATTTTCGTTATTTGTGTATTCATATTTTATTTTTAATTCTTTTATACCCTTACTTTTGTGTTTCGACTTGTGTGTGTATTGTGTGACAGTTTTACCCATGCATTTACAACATTCTTATTAAGATGGTATGGGTAAATGGTCACACAATACATATAAAAATAATCGAAATTATGAAGTTTGAGTACATAAAAACAAAAATAAAAGCTGGCTACACAACTTAACTTAAGAAAAATTAACAAGTTAACTACATTTTACATAATTATCCCTAAGTTTTCAAAGCGGCTTATACTTATAGGAGCCAAATTAAAACTTGATGACATAGATACAATTAAAACTTGATGACATATATATATATATATATATATATATATATATATATATATATATATATATATATATATATATATATATATATATAGTAGGGATCCAGTGAGAAGTAAATTAAAATAAGAAGTGATGAGAAGGACCAAAATCAAAGCATTTGAGATGAAACGACTTGCATTAGATGCATTTCTATTCATATAGATGCAAAATCTTGAGTTTTGAAAGTTAATTTGATGTATAGATGGTGCACATTGATTTTCATGATTTTGTGCAGCGTGCAAGAGGAACAAAAATGCAAGAGAAATCATGAAATGATCTAATATAATGTATATGTATTATTAAAAGCTAGAAAACACACTATGGTGCGTTATAATGCATCTAAGATTATAAGGATGCATCTAATTTACGTCACATCGCTCTCGGATTTGCGGTTATAGTTCTTCTTATTCCTTCTTATTTTAAATAATCTTCTTATTTGATCCTAACTCTATATATATATATATATATATATATATATATATATATATATATATATATATATATATTATACATAATCTTTTATATAATAAAAGAATTGTATTATTCAGAGTGATTTGTCAATTCATTCTTATTGAAAAAACAATTGGGCCAACAGGAGAACTCGATTTCGCCACGTAAGCAAAATCGTGTAATGTGATTGACTAATAAAAGTCAAATTTTAATTGACTTTTGTCAAACATTAATAAATTTGGTGGAGAAATTTGGTTGATAAAAAAAACACTTAAAATATAGATGTCAAATTTGTGAAAACAAAAACTTAAAAAAAGATAAGGTAATTAATAAAACTTTAGTAGTTGAATTTTTAAAAATTATATAGAGTTAAATGTAATATTATAAGGTTATAATGCTTTATTTTTTAATAACTTTATATTATAAACAAATACCCCCTTATACTTTATACCCTTTATACTTTATATCTTAAAAAATACAATGTATATATTGTTTTAAAATAACAACATATAAATTTGCATAAGATTATAAGTATTAATTTTTTTTTACTATATACGTTCAATAAAGACGCATTTATTTTATTTTTAAAATTTTAACCTATGTAGACACGAGTTTACATTTTAAATACGGCTAAATTACTGAAAACGAAAATATAATTATCAAATTGTAAGCATGGGGTACTTTCATATAAAATTAAATATCCGCGATTGTATTTTTAACAATGACTCGTGTAATTCTTATTTATGTATATAAGGATATCTAGAAAAACATTTTTAAAAAACTTTAAGGAGTATACTTTTACTTTATCAACGCTCATTATATGCTATTAAACTTGCATCATGTGTACAATATAATATAAGTAGTGAAATTTAAATAACAACATAAATATCTTTGTCAGCTAAATAAAATTAAATCTTGAGTTACCTAACAGAAATTTTACAAATATTTTACCAAAATTCTAATGGAGATAATGCATAATGAAAAACTCGTGGCATAAGTATTAGTTTTTACTGTACTCATCAACAATTTTTATGTGCAAATTGTTACATGTGTATATAATGAAACAAAATGTTAAATATAAATTTGATTTATGTGTAAACTGTCGTGTATGCAGCGAAATTATAAAGTATATTAATATATATATATGGCAATTACGCTATATAAAGACACAATATTCAGTATTAATATAGAATAAATTTTTTATCAAACCCTCGTGCGTGCACGAGTATTATAACTAGTAACAACACAATAGAATTGAGTCATCAACAACAACATATGTACAATCAATTGCTATTAAAAGAACTCTTTAGGGACTTCCTCATGTTGAGGTGGTGCTAAATAAATCAAGGGCATCCCCAGTTCGTAATCCCATAGTATTTCGAACATGTCTGAATTTTTCAACATCAATTGGAACATAAAGACGAGGATGTTCTGAATCCACAAGTTTAGCCGGCGCCTCGACTATCTTGTCACTTGGTCCCAACACAAATAAAGCTATCGAATATCGTGTTTTAGGTTCAAAACACAATACTCTATGGTTT
>OU343222.1:43010077-43175555 GCA_910596185.1 Chrysanthemum makinoi | reverse complement strand
GGATTTTGAAAATGTGTACTATGTTAAGGAACTTGACATTTCAACTTGTTCTCCAGTTTCAAAATCTGTGACACCAAGAACAAAGTACTCTTCTCACGAATGAATGTCTTGTCTTTAATCCTAAGGGCAAGAAAAAGAAACTTCAATTACAATTTGAAAGTTCCTCGAACTCACAATTTATACACATTTAACCTTAATGAAGTTCAACCTGGTGGTGACCTCACTTGTTTGGTGGCTAAAGCATCCCTAGATGAGTCTACTAAATGGCATAGGAGGATGGCTCATGTGAATTTCAAGACCATAAACAAACTCTCAAAAATGGGTCTTGTTGAAGGTCTTCCCTCCAAAGTTTTCACCAATGATCATAATTGTGTTGCATGCCACAAAGGAAAACAACAGGCCTCCTACAAAGCTATCAATGCTATGGCGTCATTTATGAACCTCTTGGTTTGCTCCACATGGATCATTTGGTCCAACTCAAGTTAGAAGCATTGATCATAAGTACTTCTGTTTGGTGATCACTGATGGCTATAGCAGCTTTTGTTGGGTTTTCTTTCTCAGAACCAAAGATGAAACATCTCAAGTCTGATGAATTCATCACCCTCGTTGAAAATCAGTTGAACAAAAAGGTTAAGGGAATTCGGTGTGATAATGGGACAGAGTTCAAGAATGGTGTTCTTATAGAACTCTGTGGGTCAAAAGGTATAAAAAGGGACTACACTAATCCAAGAACCCCATAACAAAATGGGGTGGTGAAAAAGAAAGAATAGGACCTTAATAGAGGCTGCAAGATCAATGCTTGCAGACTCTAAACACCCTATGTTCTGGTGACTGTTGGCACAGCGTGCTATGTGCTAAACAGGGTCTCCATTACTAGACCTCAACTCAAAACACCATATGAACTTCTCTTTGGGAAGATTCCTGTCATTCACTACCTAAAACCTTTTGGTTGTCAAGTGACCATTCTTAACACCAGTGATCCGTTGGGAAAGTTTGATGAGAAGGCTGATGATGGTTATATTGTGGGTTATTCAGCTCATAGTAAGGCATACAGGGTGTACAATTTGCAAGCCAAGAAGATAGAGGAGACTTTGAACCTGATATTTTTGGAAGATAAGCCTAATGTTCAAGGACAGGGTCATACGTGGTCTTTTGACCTTGACTACTTAACTGATTATTTGGGTTACACTAGACATCTAGCTAACCAAAATGCAGGTCCTCAAGTGTCTCCCACTAACAATGCAGGTACCTTGGATGATGACTCTGAAAATGAGTTTGAAGATGATGAACAACCCATACTGGTGCCTTCTTTCTCCCCTAACAATATTGCGGTACCACCTCCAGGATATTCTGATTCGAGTGATGAAGATGAATCACATTATGCTGAGGACCTTGCTAGGCTTCAGACTCAAGAATTTGCAGCTAAGCTTGAAGCAGAGAAGCTGAATGAAGAGGTTGCTAATGAAGGAGTCAGTAGAAACCATGTTTCTGCTGAAGTTGACTCTGTCACACCTACCATCCACAAATCCGTGAAGGCTATCTGTTTCTTCTCATGTTCCTTCTCAAGTGTCTTCGACTTTGGAGAACCTTATACCGCTTTCAAGACCCTCGGATCTTGGAAATCATCAACCCAAAGCGGCATCTTCACCTCACCTTTTATGATCTGAGTTTGAACCAACTATCACTAATCTTGATTCATCCATTGAAGTCAACCCCACTGCTACTCAGAGGATCAATATTGCTCATCCTCAATCCAACATTATAGGTGATCTTCTGACACCTGTTAGAACTCGAAGGGCTATAACTAGTCCTCAGTTTGGACAGATTGCATTTCTCTCTTATGTCTTCAATCAACAAAGAGACAATCACACAGACTTCAAGCATTGTCGTTTTGCTTGTTTTCTTTCTCAAGTGAAACCAACAAGTGTTTCTCAAGCTCTTAACGATTCAAGCTGGCTAGAAGCAATGCAAGAAGAGATGCAACAATTTCACAATCAGCAGGTTTGGATCTTGGTTCCACTCCCCGATGGCAAATATGCCATTGGGACAAAGTGGATTTTGAAGAATAAGAGAGATGCTCGGGGTGTTGTGATAAAAAACAAAGCAAGATTAGTAGCTCAAGGCTTCAGACAAGAGGAGGGGATTGATTATGATGAAGTGTTTGCACCTGTTGCTAGAGTTGAAGCCATTCGAATTTTTTTGGCTTATGCCTCTTACATGGGTTTCATGGTGTATCAGATGGATGTTAAAGGTGCTTTTCTGTATGGTGAGATTGAAGAGGAGGTTTATGTCACTTAACCCAAGGGATTTGAAGAGAGATAACCCAAATCATGTTTACAAGGTTTTCAAAGCTCTCTATGGTTTACATCAGGCACCTAGAGCTTGGTATGCTAGGCTGTCCTCCTTTCTGCTGAAGCATGGCTATAGGAAAGGTGCTATTGATAAAACTCTGTTCCTAAAGAAGAATTACTCAGACATCATTCTTGTGCAAGTTTATGTGGATGACATTATTTTTGGATCCACAAACGAAGCTTGGTGCAGGGAATTTGAGGAACTAATGAAGGGAGAATTCTAGATGAGTGCTATGGGAGAACTTACTTTCTTTTTGGGTCTCCAAGTTCAGCAGAAACAAGATGGCATCTTTATCTGTCAAGATAAATATGTGAGGACATTTTGAAGAAGTTTGGTATGGAAGGTGTTAGGACTGCCACAACACCTTATGAAGCTCCAAAGACAAAAGCAAATAATGAACCAGATATACCTGTGAATGTTCATCATGCAGGTCCATGATTGGTTCGTTGATGTATCTAACAGCTTCAAGACCGATATTACTTTTCTTTGTGAGTGTTTGTTCTCGACATCAAGTCACTCCTTTACTTCCCATCTCAATCTGTCAAGAAGATCTTTAAGTACCTCCAAGGCCAACCTCTTTTAGGCCTTTGGTACCCAAAAGAATCTCCTTTCAAGTTGGAAGCATATAGTGACAGTGATTATGCTTGTGCCAATCTGGATAGAAGATCCACAACTAGGTGCCAATTTCTTGGAAAGAGGTTGATTTCTTGGCAATGCAAGAAACAAACCATTGTGGCTGCCTCAACTACTGAAGCGAGTATGTTGTTTGCTGCAAATTGCTGTGGACAGGTCCTTTGGATTCAAAACCAATTGCTGGACTATGGGTACAACTTCATGAACACAACAATTAATATAGATAATCAAAGTACCATCTGCATTGTCAAAATCCAGTTTTCACAGTCGAACAAAACACATTGAAATCAGGCACCACTTTATAAGAGATGCATATGAAAAACATTTGATAAAAGTGGCTAAGATTCATACGGATGATAATGTGGCAGATTTGTTAACGAAAGCTTTTGATGGACCAAGGTTTCAACACCTTGTGGTCCATATTGGAATGCTAAACCCTTGACTGCAAAGTTTAAGGGGAGGCATAGGCCTCATGGGAGGCATATGCCTCGGGATTTGTGCAAACTCTGCATAATTTTTGTGTATATTTTTGTGTGTTATTTTGTTTACTAACACTAACTTTCTAATAATTCTTTAGTTTGTTTGTCTTTGTGTTGTTCTTGTGTGTTTTTGTGTCTGTTTTGCAGTTGTCTGCATTGCATTTTGTCTATTCCATGACCAAGATCAAATTCATCAAGTGTGGTTCATTGTTTGTCTATTCCATGATCAAGATCAAATTCATCAAGTGTGGTTCATTGGTATATGGTCAAGATAGCTAAAAGATTGTTGCTTGTTTCTTCTGAAATTAAAAGTACTGAAGCAAATAATTTGATTCCACTGAAGTTATAATACTGAAGAAAAGATATTGAAGTCAAATTGTTCTTTCATTCATTCAAGAAACAGTTTAACTTACAAAAGTCACCTACTACAAATGCATCTTCAAGATACGAGCTATACACTTACGCTAATCCTAATCTAGTACATATCATCTATTCCAACATCTAAGTGAATGTTGGATATGCATTAGATACTGGATATGCGTTTGTGGGTCTTGCAGAACCACCCATTCCGTCTATCTCGATGGCGGTTATGCATGACCTATACGACGAGATGCTAAGGACCAAAATGGAGGATGAGCTTGATGAAAACGTTGATGATGACGATGACCACACATGATGATGGAGAAAAATAACGTCTCATGTGTGCTTCATCTATGCATTTCAACCAAAATGCAATCCATCCATCCTCCTTAAGCCCTTCTCTTATACGATGTGTGTTAATGCACCAAAAGATGGCCTTGTGAGACCAAGATCCACCTCTCTATCTTTGGGGAGTGGCGAATTCCTGGCACGAGGCCTTTGTTGAGGCAGTCTGGAGATGGGAGTATGATGTTCCCTCCTTATAGGAGTCATCAGAATCATCGCAGATTCACTGGATTCACTACACTATTATCTTCTTGAAAGAAGGAGAAAGGGTGATTTATTTGGTCGTAGATAGGGTTGAGGAAAGTAATGTGGCCATGGGTTTGTATCACCACTTGATGATGATGAAGAGGAGTTTGAAGAAGATGTTGTGAGATCTATGATCTCAGGTTTGGTATTCATGGTACAATTTGGTTAATTGGGGTTTATTTTTGATCTAGGGTTTGTGGTAAATATTTGGGGATCTTTGATGAAGAGATGAGTATACATTGGGATCATTTTATAGACGGGTTCGAGGTTCAATGAGTATTAATGTGAGTGGGTGGCACATAATTCTAGAAACTTACCGAAGATATTCTTATCTTTGATGGTTTCTGCTGAAGTATATTACTTCAGCAGATTGACCGTATGTTTCTGCTGAAGCGTTATTTTGGGGTTTGGTCAAAGATGAAATACACGTAAGCGACGGTCAACCAAACGGTCTATTTTCTTTGACTATATTTTGGGCAAAAACTATCACTCCACCATCACTCTCTTCAGAACAAACCAATTCCCTCTCATCCTGCATCCACAAACACTCACCATTTCAAGAAACATAACCCTAAATCCCTCATGGCTCTTGAATTTAAAAATGATCACAACAAAGTTGCATTTCTGGGAAATGGTAAGGGATATGAATTGTACGAACCAATGGTGGAATTCCTAAAAAGGTCCAAGATTTGTTATGCTCTAACTCATTCTCCGAATGAGATATATGAATCACTGGTTACTCAGTTTTGGGAATCTGCGAAAGAGGAGAGGCAGAGATTAGGGCGTGATTGATGGGACAGAGCACATTGTGACAGAGGACCTAATTAGGAGGAAGCTTCGCTTGGAAGATGCTGATGGAGAATTTCACTCTACTCGGGAAGAAGTACTTAGGGCTAAGAGCAATTGGCTATCGAGGTACAAGAACGATATGTGGTGAAGAAGGAACTTTGCCCGAAGTGGAGGTTCCTGGTTCACACGCTGCTTCAATGCATAAGCAACAAGTCAGGAGGATGGGACCAATTCTCTACCCAACTAGGATATGGTATTGTGTGTCTTTCCCAAGGGGTAACTTACAATTTTTCTAAGTACATTTTTGAAAACATGGTTGAAAATCTTCAAAGGAAAAAGGCTAAGTTTTTAATGTACCCAAGGTTTCTGCAAATGATTTTAGACACCACTACACAAGCCCAATCCTTCTATCCCATAGGTGCTTTAACTGCTAAATTATTTGCATCCATGAGAACTAACTTTCAGGGGGAACATCATCCCTTACTTGCAGCCATGTTGCCCCAAGGCAATGAGGCTGCTGATGAGGAGAATGTGGCTAATAATCCTCCTTCCTCACCTGTTGCTACTGATGGTAATCCATTATTTAACTTTGATGAGGGCCCCTCGTCAACTGTTGAAGCAACTCATGTTGCTCCAGACCAGCCACCTTGTCCCAGTCCATCACCCACACAAGTTACTCATGTTGAGTCTGATCTTAATAGACTACCCACACGAAGTCCTGTTAGGGATCCTCTCAATGAAGATCTTCCTCACTTTGAGCATGACCATGATTCTACTAAAAGGTCCAATGACGCTCCCTTTACCACAGAGCAATCTGATGGTGGAGCTGAGGACCCTATTACACTCTCATCTGTCTACGCTCTTGTCAACAGGTATGCTGCTGAGGTGTCTAGTCTGAAAAAGGAGCTTGCAGAGACCAAGTCTTCTCTTGGTAGTAAGATTGAAGAACTGCAGAATCAAGTCAAGGAGTTAGAGGACAAACTTAAAGGGGGCTCCAAAAGGAAGCTTGTGGTTTCTTCTGATGAAGAACAAGAAGTACCTCAGTTTGGATCTCTTGATATGTTGGCTGATGTGTCTCTCAATGATCCTTCATCATTAGTTGTTGCTTCCTCAAAGGAGAAGGAACCAGTTCTTTACAAAAGAAGAAAGAGATCTTATTTAAGTAAGGTTTCTTCTGAAGCTTCACAGGAACCAGGTGTTGACAAGGCTGAATCTACTGATGTGCAAACGGAGGATGTATCGTTGGATCATGGTCAATCTTCATCTGTTCAAGAACCAACAGGCCCTTCACCTTCAGCAGATCATTCTGATGATGTTGTCATAACCACTTCATTGATAATGCATCAACATGTTACTCCTACAGTTGACTTGGGTATTTCTACTGAGGTTCCCCGTTGATGTAACGAAGATGAGCATGCTAAGAAGCCGATGATAAAGGAAAGATGTAATAACGAAGATGAGCTTGGTCCAGACACGGTAAGTGAGGAGGAAAGACTAAGACAAGCAAGTAGATTGGCTGAGTTTGAAAAGTCAAAGAAAAGTGCATTATTGGCTCAACAACTTGAAACAGAGGACTTTTCATCTTTAACTCCTGAGAGAAGAATAGAACTGGATGCAATCGGGTTCAGATGCTGTGATCAATGGGATGTTCTAACTCAGCAAGTCATTTCAAGACCTTCTCTTGCTCAAAGTATACTAGGTGGAGATTTCCACAGTGACAATTATGTGGAGCAAATGATGGCTCAGGGAAGACAAAGGAAGCAAGAAGCTATTGCACAAAGGAGAGCCATCAAAGCGAGAAGAACAAAGAGAAACCTCCTACTAAATCTGAAATGAGAATGGTGGTGAAAAATCAATGCTCGATGTACAACTCTGGCTTGACAATGAATCAAGTCAAGGCTTTTCGATCATGTCCGGTTCGCAAATATAAACAGATCATGGGGGACAAATCATCATCTTCAGCACCTTCTACCAACTTGAAAAGGATTGCTGGGATTAAAGTTGCTCAAGAAGCCAAAAGACTCAAGTCAGATGATGCTCCACCCAAGGAGACGTCTCTAGTCATTCCTGCTGAAGCAACTTCTGAAGTTGCTTCCTCTACTGACAAAGGTCCATCTGCTGAACCAGCTACCAATTCTCCTGAAGCACCTGATGTATCAGCTCCCACTTCATCTGTGGCAATCGTTGACACGCAAGAAGACTCTAAAGTTAGGGAAGCGATCTCGAAAAAGAAAAACAAAAGGGCAATAAAGATGCTTCACAGGATGAATGCACTTCGTGAAGGTGTTCCAACTAAGTCTCCATCTACCTCTTCAAGTCTTACCACAAATGTTCAAACTGCAAATGCTCCTCTCGGAGAAATCTATAAGCCTGTAGGAGGAAGAAGAGAATGGCCAAAAGATCTCCCTTGGATCTTGAAGCTGATGACTCGACTTTCATAATAGAGGTTACTGCTGATTTTCGAAGGAGATCAAAATGTGTTGGTCGATTGGAAGGGATGATGAGATGAATGTCATTCATCGAAGGGACTACACTTCAATGGAATTCACCTTTCTGAAGGAAATTCTACACTTGGTAGACAGGGCAGATTTGCTTTCTCTGTACACTCGTGTTACCACCCATTACTGCAACAAGGTACCACAAGGTTCTGGATGTTTTACGGGAGATCTTCAAGTCCTGTTAAACTCTCATTCTCCCAATAGTAAAGCACATTCCATTTGGGAGAACTCACATCGGTGGAAGGTTGCGTCCTGGAGATTCTATCCTCTCCCCCGTGTGCATGTGCTTGAGACTAAGGGTGGAATCACTGTCTGTATGCTTTTGAAAAGTATCCATTGCCCAAGAGACTTATGGAAAGGATGCTTAGTCATAAACTGGAGATTCCTCCAGAACCATGGGCAATGAAAGAATGCCTTCAACATTGGTGGTTTAATCAAGACTCAACTTCTACAACAACAACAGGCCTCATCCTCATCCTAATCATGGTACTTGGTACTCTCTGCACTACCTTGTTTTGTTACATTTTAGTTTGTGTTATCTTGTTTATTTTTCAATTTCTTAGTTAAAAAAAAACTAACTTTTATGCAGGTTTGTTTGTTGTACAATCCGATGGTTTTAACTCACAGATATACCTTGTGTATGTCAAAGAGTTGTCTAGTCAAAGGGTGACTTTGGTAAAGACACAAAAATCTGTTGATAGTTATAATGGTTTGCTCAAAATCATAGGGTCTACAACCACCCATGCTTCACTGCGGGGTTGTATGGTCATCAATTCACCATGGTCTATTCCTTTTGGAATCCAAGAATTGGCTAGCCCACATGTATATGGCATGTGGTAAAGGCAACTGAATCCATATTTGGTTCTCAATTCACCTATTCTAAGAATTGACTAGTCACAATGGCTACTCTGGTAAAGACAAGTCAAATCCGTTTATATGGTTGCTGGTTTGCCAATAAATCAGATGGTTATCAATGTACCATAGTTTTCGAACTCAAACATATGGCTACTCCAGTAGTGATGGCTATTGGTAAAGAGACATCAAACCCATTATTTTCAATGATTCACCTCTCACAGGAGTTAACACACCTGGAAGTGATGAGAATAGTATGAAACTTATATGTTTTGATGTCATATGTTGCTGCAAAGATCTGGTGTATAACAGTTCAGTCATCATAGAGATGTCCTTCTTCTGAATCTTGCTGCTGATGTTCGAATGCAATCCTCTTAATGAGAAGTTTTTGTGCTCAAGAATATGGACCTTCCTAGCTCAGAAGTATTTATAGAATGGGGAGGATATTGTTTGGAACTTATCTCATAAGATGGTACAATCCTCAACAGTATTTATGATCTATCAAGGAAACTGGAACTTAACCTAGTCAAATTCCAGTTTAGGGGAGGATTGTTGGGAATTACGGTAATCTACTGGATCTGCTGAAGTATCTGCCGAAGAAGAATGGATTCTGCTGAAGTTATACTTCAGCTGAAGTGTTTGAGAGATCGTGATTCGCGGCATTGCTATATCCACGTAGGAGATAAGCGCCGTATGTAGGCCGTATGCAGGAAAAGTGCCGTTATGAAGTATAGGTTGGCGCCGTATTGGTTAGAGCTTACTCAGAATAAACAATATGATTAGTAAAACAATATGATTAGTTGCATGCTTGTCTAGATGCATGCGTTGTTTATGTTTGTATTAGGAGCATACGTTGCAAATGCTCGTGAGGGATTAGGGTTTCTTGCCTATAAAAGGAACCATAATAGTTTGTAATAAGCAAGTGTCTTTTTCTAAGTCTTTAAAGTCTTGAAAAATATCCGAAACATAGAGTTTGAATAATAAAAAGATCCATAGAGGATCTAAGAGTTCTTAGTTATTATAACTTGTATTTTCATTCCGCTAAAGAATACGAGTTGTAGAGATCTTCTATTAGTTTGCTTGTGATTACATAGGCAACACTAACGATCTCCGAGTGCTTAAGATCTATCAAGGTCTTTGTGTTTTCAACAGTATGTTAAAATTTTACCTTTACCCAAAAGGATGGCAGAGTTATGATTTTCCTTTTTTGAACATAGTTGAAAGGATAACAAATTAAATAATTTGTAAGTATTTATTTATCTTTCTTTCTTAGTTTTCAACTTGGTATTTTTGTGGAATTCCCTCCATACTTGATGAGCTAATGAAACAACCATTGCTTTTGAGAATATAGTTTTCTATATTATCAGTTTATCCATTTGTTTTTCTATATTTTGTGTTCAACAAATTAAATGCAAATGTTCTTATAGAATAACCACATATTACAAGGCAATGATTGTGTTTGAAGGTTGAATGGTCGAACTTAAACAAAGAATTGCATACATTAGTACCAACCGTTTGTTGGCATAATGTCTGACCGAGCATATGGAAAGACAAACAGATTCCAAGCATATGGACATTTACAATTCTAGTTTAATTAGGACTCCTTAGTTGTTAAGGACTATCTTGCTTTATTAGAATTGTAGTAGGATTAGAAAGCATATTCTAAACCAATCAGTTGTTTGAGCATATATTTTTCTGATTAATTGGAAAGCATATTCCAGGATATCTCGTGTGTGATTGTTTGTGATAGTTCGGTTACTTGTTTATGTTCTTGTTTCGTAGCATGTGATTCAAGACCTGTGGACTTGAATTGGTATCAAGAGCAAGGTTCCAAGCTTAGTCGATCACTGAAGGGTTTCCAAACAAGTCGACTAAAGGGTTCCAAGCTTAGTCGATCACTGAAGGGTTTCCAAACAAGTCGACTAAAGGGTTCCAAGTTTAGTCGATCACTGAAGGGTTTCCAAACAAGTTTCGATCACAGAAGGGTTTCCAAGCAGTCGAAGTCGACTAAAGGGTTTCCAAGTCAGTCAAGTCGACTAAAGGGTTTCCAAGAAGTCGATAAAGTTTCAAACTTTACACTTGGTTTACTTAGGCAAGAAGTAAAACAAGCGTGTTCTAGGGCTGGAAGTATGTTGCTGGAAGCGAATCACACGAGCTAAACCCAGGTATGTTTGTCATAGAATGGCACGGTTCTATTGATACGGGTTGTGGATTTGTTAACCCAGGTGAGACCGATGAAGTTGAGGCTGAAGATCAAGAGGCTGAAAATCATCATGATGTTGATGAAAATCAACCGGTCAATACCGAACATGAAGATCAAATCGAGGCGGGTAATGACCCTAATCTGTGTGACTCAACCAATTGTGATGCGTTCTTCAAGGGTTTCAACTAAGCCAACTAGATTTAATGACTTTATTATGGGGTCTAGTTCAAGAACCTCAGTTGCTAATGAAGATCAAAATCTACTTTTGATTGAAGATTATGAACCAAGAACGTTCAAGAAGCCTCAAGCAAGTGGATGGTTGCTATGAAGCAAGAGATTGAGTCTATCGAGAAGAATGATTCATGGGAATTAGTTGAATCTCCGGTTAATGTTAATCCCATTGGATTAAAATGGGTGTTCAAAATTAAGAGAAATTCGGATGGTTCAATTAATAAGTTTAAAGCTCGTTTAGTAGTAAAGGGTTATGCTCAAAAGGAAGGAAGTGACTATGACGAGGTATTTATTTGCTTAGTAGCACGGATTGAAACGATACGTTTATTAATCTCATTGGCAAAAAGCATGGGAGCTACATCATCCGGATGTAAAGTCACTTTTACATGGAGAACTAAAAGAGCAAGTTTTTGTTACACAACAGGAGGGGTTCGTGAAGAAAGGAGAAGAAAGGAAGATCTACAAGTTGAAAAGGCGCTTTATGGACTTAAACAAGCACCAAGGGCGTGGAATACAAAACTTGATAGAGAACTCAAGCAAATGTCTTTCAAAAGATGCCAACGAACAAGGTTGTATGTGAAGAAGACAAACAAGTCAATCTTGATTATTGCGGTCTATGTAGATGATCTCTTAGTAACCGGTTCGAAGCTTAGCGAAATTGGTGAATTTAAGAGACAAATGCAAGAAAGGTTCGATATGAGTGATTTGGGAAAATTGAGCTATTATCTTGGCATTGAAGTAAAGCAAGAGGATTCGAGTATCTCAATAAGTCAAGAAAGTTATGCAAAGAAGATCTTAAGATCTTTGGGATGCATGAAGCGAATCCTACACAATGTCCATTAGAACACGGAATGAAGTTAAGCATGGACAAGGAAGGAAAACCAGTTGATGCAACTTTGTATAGATGACGAGTTGGATGTCTAAGGTATTTACTACACACGACTGATTTATCTTATTCGGTTGGTTTGGTTAGTCGTTATATGCAAGAACCAAAAGAATCACATATGGCAGCTGTGAAACAAATACTGCGGTATATCCAAGGTAGTTTGAATTTTGGAATACGATACAACCAAGAGAAAACCAAGGAGTTAGTGGGGTTTAGTGATAGTAGTTTTGCTATGGACCAAGATGATGGTCGAAGCACAACTGGGCACATATTTTATCTAGGGAAATCACCTATCACTTGGTGCTCACAAAAGCAAAATACGGTGGCTCTATCGTCTTGTGAAGCCGAGTTCATGGTGCCCAACCTCGCCGTGTCAAGGGATATGGGTTACGTGGGTTGTTGAGTGAAATAACGGAATGGAAGAAAGTGGTGGTCTTATTTGTTGACAACAAATCGGCTATTGCACTTATGAAAAATCCAGTCTTTCACGGGAGAAGCAAGCATATAAACACACGTTATCATTTTATCCGAGAGTGTGTTGAAAGAGGCCAAGTACAAGTTGAGTTTGTAAGAGGTGATTTGCAACGTCGATATTACGAAAGCTCTCGCAAGGATTAAGTTCAAGGAGATGCAAGAGTTACTCGGAGTTGAAGATCTCCCTATCTCGAGTCAGAAATTAGGGGGGTGAATGTTGGCATAATGTCTGACCGAGAATATGGAAAGACAAACAGATTCCAAGCATATGGACATTTACAATTCTAGTTTAATTAGGACTCCTTAGTTGTTAAGGACTATCTTGCTTTATTAGAATTGTAGTAGGATTAGAAAGCATATTCTAAACACCTATATATACCAGCCGAGCTTGTGGTTGGATGTATGAAAAACCGATCAGTTGTTTGAGCATATATTTTTCTGATTAATTGGAAAGCATATTCCAGGATATCTCGTGTGTGATTGTTTGTGATAGTTCCAGTTTACTTGTTTATGTTCTTGTTTCAGCGCATGTGATTCAAGACCTGTGGACTTGACCGTTATCGTCCAGCCTTCATAAGGCATAGATGCCCTTTCAAATAGACTTCATAATGCAGAGCCGTCTTGAGGGGGGGCAAGGTGGGCTACCGCCAGGGCCTCTAAACTTTTTGGGGCCTAAAATTGCCCCATTAACAAAATATACACATGTGTACACATATTTTTCTCAAATTAATATGGTGAAAATACATCTTAAATTGGTCATATGTTGAACGTTTAAAATGCTAATTTGCATTATATATATCTTATAAAAGAGGGAGTTATATAGCATTAATTTAAAAATGCCTTATTATCGATTTTAGCTTAGGGCCCCTAAAATCTCGAGGACAGTCCTGTCATAGTGACGCGTTCATGTTAATGTAGTTGCTTTGTCGGTATTACGAGTTTTCTATATTATCCGCCATACCTTGTGCAACCGCTCACACGCCACATATGGGAAGAAGGAAAATTCAGGCTTAGGTACAACAAAAGCGCAAGTGATATGTTGCTTGTTTTCAATTTGTTCAAATATTAGGTCACTTGCGATATTGTATATCAAGGTGCGCTGTAGATAGAAACTTGAAAAAAAATTACTGTAACTCTTAGGCAAGAAAAAAGATGACGGCATGACAGAATATATCAGCCTCTCGTTTCGTACATCAATATATATCACTTAAGGTGATATCTTGCTCTAAGATTAATTACATAATCTCTTACTACTTTACAAACACATTATAAATTTTGGTAGTAGAACAGAAAGCCCATACATGATGTGCAAAATATTGTGACTGCCTCATGATACAATCACGATGATTGAACGTTTCATTATGGCACATGGCTAAATCATTCAGATTCTTCTTTTAGAGCAACATTAACACTAATCAGCTGTAACGTCACCTGATCTTTTTCTAATTATAATGCTAATGACAATGGATTATAATGCTAATGACAATGGATTAAGATATAAAGCATACATAAAGTGTATATGGCCGGTCCTATATCTCAATGGCCATGAGTTGAGGAGAGACTCACACATAAATAGCAAAAACACATCACTGCATCTTGTATAGAAATATCCTACATACCCAAAGGAGCATAAGCTAAAGGATACACATATTGGCCAAACTTTCAAAATCCAATTCAATTGTACCATCTGCATCTCTTTGGAATCAAATATTGGCATATATATTATTTGACTAACCTTTAATAAGAACTAGACTTATGCATATTAAGTGAACGAAGCTAAAAAGTTAATACATTTTTGATCATCTGCATTTATTATATTTCTGAAAGTTCTCTTTGATGGATTTCCTTTTAATAATCAACGAAGGTGCTTTTCAACAGTTACTATAGACTAATACGGGCTGTCATCTGATATCAGAATGTTTGCCATGTACACTTGGATTGGGACTTATAGATGCACTTTAAGATCTTGTTTCTTAGTTCGGATTTTTTCGAGCTTCTTAGACCTTCGCATAATGAAGATATATATTTTGCTCAATTTCTTATAAATGTGCTTTTCTTGTCGGTTACACGTATCTTTGGATACTTGGCCCTAAACATATCGCGACACATATTTAGAAAGTTATAAACGTTAGAAACAAAGTGAAGTTCAAATGTTAAATGCTACCAAAATTATTTTATTTTAGGACGCATCATGATCAAAGTATGAAAAATCCCAAGAAAATCACATGTGCATAATGCAGAGTTTTCTAGCCCAACTATTAAGCCCAGTTATACTTTGTGCTCGAGCCTCTCCAGCCTGCTAAGATATACTTGAGCACTCTATCAATTTTCTTCTTCAGTCTAATAAGACCAGTTATACTTGTGTTGTGTACGAACTGGTCCACATATTATATCCGATAAAAGTTCACAACGCAGTTTGCTTGAGATAACATAGACCTAATTGTTATATTTAGTCATTTATTCAAGGGTCAAAGTTAAGGATGTCTTATGAACTCATTGTGAACAAGAAGAGACTCAGTTTTACTATAAACTATGAAATCTTTTAGCAATCTGTTCAACTAGTGATCAGCGAAGATACTTTGGTCATTTCCTTTTTTTTTTCTTTTTTTTTTTCTTTTTTTTTCCCCCCTTGTATCTTGCCTCACTTTTTCAAACATAAAATGATTACAAACTCATTCATCTAAAACTAGCAGGGTACCCGCGCATTGCAGCGGCGGGTACCCTGAAATAAAGTTTTTCGATGAATAATGTATTTTAGTTTATTATGTTCTTTTTAACAATAAATTTACGGATATCAAGAATTTTGTATAGCCCGTGCCCGTTCGGGCTCGAACCCGTTGGCCCGTGTCTGCTCGGGCTCGAGCCCGTTTGGTCGACGCCGTTTCGGGCTCAAGCCCATTTGGCCCATTGCCCGTTCGGGTTTGAATATTTGTATAATGTGCTTTATTATTTGCAGTAGTGAAATTTAATGAAGGAATTGTGTTTAATTTGGTTGTACAATATACTTGATAATTTGTATTTCTTATGTAAGGGGTGTTTTAATAACTGTATTAATTGGATGTATTGATCAGTTAAATAATTGACAACATTAAATAGCATTAATGTGGTGTTTTGTTGTACACCATGCTTCTTGTCTTATACGTCTGAAAATTATGTGCGTTAAAGTGTTGTACACTATGTTTCTTTTCTTGTAAGTAGTAGTCATTATAGTCATTAATAACATTGAGCACTTTAATAGCATTAATGTTGTAAGTCTGAAAATTACATCATGTTTATTTTGTTGTACACTATGCTTATTTTGTTGTAAATCTGAAAATTGGTTGCAGCTACTGTACATTGTGCTTAAATGGTTGTAATTTTTGGTGAAGAGGTGTTTTTAATAGCATTAATGTTGTTTGATAGAATTTTGGTCTTCAAATGACATCACGCTTTATTTTGTTGTACAATATGCTTACCTTGTTGTGATTCTGAAAATTGGGTGCATTAAAGTGTTGTAAACCATGCTTAATTTCTTGTACGTTTTAAAATTAAGAGTGAGGTGTCTTCGTGCATTATAAGTAGTATATAGATAAAACTCACAAAATAAAATACATATCAGTTACTAAAATCTATACAACCAAACAAAAAGCTCCAAAATCGACGAAGTGCAAGTGGATTTGCAGGTGGCTGGTGGCGGTGTCTAATGGCTGATGGGGGTGAAGCTAGTGGCTGATAAAAAACATAACTTTTTTTTTGAAAGGCAATATATAAAGAACCAAAAAAAAGAAACAATACAATACAAGGCATCCCACCCCAATTAACAAGTTAATTAAAAGAGGGTGAGACCCAAAAAAAACAATACAAAATGTAGACACCAACACAATAACCTGAAACTATGAACTAGCTCATAAAATATTTATCCAACAAAGTGCAAACCAAACACAGACACAAGCCCATCAACCCATATGAGAAATACAAAAACCTCATATGTAGCAAAATACAGTGCACTTTGCTATCAAACACTAACCTCAAATGCAATACTAACTCATGACCACTTGGACTTGCACTACCAACACAAAAGCAAAAGGACCTGATGACAACTGAACTTGCAGACACAAAACCAAACAGCAGATTTAGCAATAGACAACAGAATTAGTAGTAGGCAGCAAAACCAAATAGCATTGCAGAAGCGAGAGCCAAACATCAGGACACAATACCAAATATTTATGTGCAATATATCACCTTTTTAAATTCCTTCGTGATACCGAAATGGTATACACAGCAGACCCGAAAACACGTTGAGAACACAAATAAGAACCGATATTCGTAGCTTAATCTTGTGTGGCTCCCATAACCATCGTTGCCAAACTAACCCATTTTTCTTTCTCGATCTTCTTGTTATCCACTCATAACTCTTAAGTTGAATGTCTTGAACGATTTTATTTATACTTGACACTTTCCCTTTGAAAACTCGATCATTTCTCTCTTTCCAAATGAAGTATCCAGAAGTCCAAATAACCGATTGCCAAAGACGTTTCGAAAAACTAGGAATATCCGTTTCCATGTGCGAAAAATTCATGTATGGAATACGCGTTGACATTCCCGATCTTCCACCAACTAAATATCTTTTCCCATATACTCATAGCTAGGTTACACGTAACCAAGCTATGGGCACAAGTTTCCACCATACTATCACAACATGGACAAAGCAAAGTATTTAGATCAATGCCTCTTTTGTCGAGCTCCTCACGAACCGGTAATCTTCCTTTCAAAGCCCTCCACACGAAAATGTTTACCTTTTTAGGAAGCCAATTGTTCCATAATGTTGCTAGATTCCCATTATCCACCCGCAATACTTTTTCCTCCACTAATCTTGTTAACGCTTTAACCGTGAAGTCTCCATTCTCTTGTAGCGTCCATCTCCATTGATCCCTACAATCATTATCAATAACTACATTTTGCAAAACACCTAATAAGCTTTCAAACTCCCTACAAACCCTCCCACTAAGACTCCTACCCCAAACCCACTCCCACCGCCATTCGTTGTTCACCCATCTCCCTTTGCCCTAACCCTTTCCTCATTTCTCATATCCAAATGAAATAAGCGATTAAACCTATCACATAACCTTGAGTCATCTACCCACCTATCTACCCAAAACCCTATATCCTTACCATCCCCAACCACACCTCTAAAAGACGATGTAAAATCTATCCCTATACCTTCTAATTCCTCTCATATCTTAACTATATCCCATACACTCCTCCTCTACTTAACACCCCCCTACCTCCTCTAATTACCCCGAGACCACCACCCTCCCCGTAAATACTTTTTATGACTCTAACCCATAACGCACCCTCCTCTTTTTTGAATCTCCACCACCATTTCCCTAAAAGCGCCCAATTTTTTGCCCTACAATGGGAAATAATGGAAAGTGGGAGTTTAGTAGGAATATATCATACTGCAACGAGGCTAAATACACACAGTTGACGTTATTTAATTTAGCATGCATCTCGTGCTAATCAATGAATTGGCCATATCCTAATTAATAAACTAAGAATTCTGAGATCGTGGATGGACGTTTAAATCTTCATTAAGATTATAAAAGATTTGAGATTACATATTTAAATGGGAATGATTATTCCAAAGTGATATATAATATAGTTTGTAACTAAAAACGTGTGTCTTGACGGCTGTGATTAATCAAGAAACGTAAAAACAGATCGATGGAAGCTAGATACCCGAGAGCTTCCATAATGGGTCTGTAATTACATAAATTATATTAGACTGGGATAGTGTGTTCGTGCGTGGAGACTGGAGATTCTGTCTAGCCTCGGCATTACTCTCCACTATAATTCAAACGTTTTTTAAACTAGCAGGGTATCCGCGCGTTGTAGCGGCGGGTACCCTCTAATTATAATTTTCGACGAATAATATTTTTCTATTGTAGATACTTTTATGTTGGAATTCCTATAGCAAAATATATATAGCATAGTAATCATGTATTGCGACAACTTACAAACGTAGATAAGGATGATGAAGTTGGTACTTTGTTTGCATTTCTAACTCTATTGAAAATGAGGTGTTTGGGTTATGATTTTAACAATAAATTAGAAGATTGTTTGGTTTGTTTTATGTGGTATAGTAGTAATTGTAATTTTGAGAAAGAGGATAATTAAATGTGTTGAAATGTTTATAGCATGTTTCTACTATATGCTTTATAACATATATTATTTAAAATCAAGTTTATGAGAGAAGTAAATGTTTTTATAATGTGCTTTATAACTTGTATTGCTTAAAACTAAGTTTTGATGTGCATTTAATGAAGGGTTTTCTCCATTATAAGATAGTAAGATTAGTCGTAATTTCTTGCTTTTATAACTGAGTTTTATATATGGTTATTGTATTATTGTATGTTTCATAATATAATATATTATATAGACTAAAATACACTGTTGGTCCCTAAACTTGTCACTGCGCTTCGCGATGGGACAAACCTGGGCATTATCATCGTGGGGAGTCCAAAACTTGGGTTTTTAATGCCAAACTAGTCCCTTGACCAAATTTGTGTTAGTCAACATCTGTTAATTTCCCCATGTGCCTTGCACATGAGGGTAAAATGGTCATTTCATTGTTTTTGTTAATTTCCTTCATCTTCATCTTCCTCATGTTTAAACCCAGATTCCGGCGACCTTAAACCCAGAATCCGGCGACCAAGAATTATATCAAACTCCAAGTAAAATTTAAAGTGAGTCTTTAATTATTCGTTTTGGCGCTTTAAAAGAACCATTTTTGTTGAAAACATCAGTCGATGAATTCATGTCTATCTCAAAGGCAACATTCTCAAATCAGCAAAATTTTGTGGCACAGGGTTGGCTTTGTTATTTCATAAACAAGAATACAAAACAGTTTCTAGACTCTATAAGATATCAATACTCTGATAAGAGGTTGAGCCATAATTCGAGTGTCGTTAAATGCAAAGGGCTGTTACAGTGATTCCTAAATTAAGACCTAACTAATTAAAAAAATAATAATAAACCTATAAATAATAAGCATTGAAAAACAGACATAATGCTTAGACCAAATCTCATCCGATATTAGATCTGATCTCAAATCAAATCTTGATTATTTGTGATTGGTTTCTGGCATCATTCATTCTCTCCACATTAAAAAGGTTTAGACCACGAGGTGGCTCATGAAAAGAACGCTAATCAACAACATTTGAAAAGTTTGATATGTTTTTTGATTGAGAGATCAACCGCCGCTAAGAAAATAATTTTGTAAGCTATTAGCTATGACGAAAGTTAGAAATAAATCTCTTAAAAAAAGTGTTCCTGAGATGAAGGTGAACCTTGGTGTGGTTCATGAAGATTAAAAACACATCAGGAAGTATACAAGGTAAGTTTCTTTTCCACTATGTTGTTGATGCCAAATGTCGTCAAAGTCCTCCTCTAATTAAAAGCTCTTCCAAGCGTTCAAATAGGATGACGTAAGATCATGCTTTACCAACACCGCCACTCATCGGACAACATCACCTAGTTAGCTACATATATATTGTTTAGTTCTGGAGGCTGATGGTTGCCAACAAGACTTGATGACTGCCATCCATGGCCTAAGTCAAGGCGTCATAGCTCCTCACTTGGGGTTTCCTATCAATTTTTAGGCCTGGATTGCATCTGACACAAGGAAAATACCTTGAAGAACAAGTAGTCCTATAGATTAACCCTACTGCATCCCCTATATAATACTCCTATGTAATTTTATACTTTTACCAAATTCATGATTAATAAAATCGTATCTAGTGGATGTAGAATGATGATCCTACTCATGTGAACCATGTATAGCATCATCTGGTTTACCATTTGGAAACCCATGTACACAGATCAAGTATTTTAAATAGTTACCATTTTTGTTGCCTAAATAAGGTGCTGTTGTTTCGGTTCATGATTCGGTATATACCCATTTTTGTTGATTTTAAAGAACCAAAACGAATAATTAAAGACTCACTTTAAATTTTACTTAGAGTTTGATATAATTCTTGGTCGACGGATTCTGGGTTTAAGGTCGCCGGAATCTGGGTTTAAACATGAGGAAGATGAAGATGAAGGGTAATTAACCAAAACAATGAAATGACCATTTTACCCTCATGTGCAAGGCACATGGGGAAATTAACAGACGTTGACTAACAAAAATTTGGTCAAGGGACTAGTTTGGCGTTAAAAACCCAAGTTTTGGACTCCTCACGATGATAATGCCCATGTTTGTCCCATCGCGAAGCGCAGTGACAAGTTTAGGGACCAACGGTGTATTTTAGTCTATTATATATTATATATTATTCGTGTACGATCAGGATCAAATATGAAATTCTTAACGTGAGAAAATGTAAAATAAACAGGAGAAATACGTTAGTCACATAGTTTTTATATGTAAAAATATCTTTTATGTTGATTCAATATATGTAACACCTCGAAAATATAGTCCAGCGGAAGCATACGAACCTTTGAGTGCTACTTTTTTGGTATCACAACATAAGGTACAAAGAATGGTTTTTATCCCATTTATTTAGAATAAGATACATCATTGAAACGTTAAGTTTTCATTATATGAAAATAGTGCGGAAATAGGCCGAAAAGATAATTAAAGCCGTCCCGATTATTTATCAGAGTCCCATATGACCATGCCCCTTGCCAAGCGTCTTCCAATGGTGAACTATCGCCTTAAACCTGAGAACACATGCTAAAACGAGTCAGATTACGCTGGTGAGTTCATAGAGATTAGTTACAAAATGTAGTAGTGGACCTGATAGAGTTTAATTGCTAGGTGCGACTAAGGCAGGTAGATAATAAACATTCCAACCAATAATCAATCAATCCATAATCAATACAATCAGTAATCAATCCAAACAATAATCAATCCAATCAATAATCCACAACACGTTTAAGATCTCAATGCAGGGCCCCGAGCGACTCTAGCCATCACAGTCGTAGCAAGGCCTAGAACACAAGCTACCCTGGTCTAGGTCGGTCTATTCTTAGCTAGGCATCGCGTTATAGCCTAGAGATGCTACCCTAGTCTAAGTCGACATCTGTCACATGTTTAGCATTTCCTAGTAATCACATTAGCAATTCAAAAGGGTAGTGGCAGGTCCAAGAAATAGTTTGTATTCACATAAACACGTAAAACATTAAATCGCCAAATCAAATATACCAAACAACAGTCATTCTAAAATAATGTTCACATATCCAATTATGTTTAGTTAAAAGCAGCATGTATTCTCCCCCAAAATAGTTATGAAAACCTTTGAAAAGAGGGGCTATGAAACTCACCTTAGCCACAGTAATGCGCTATTCACGACTAACACGACTGACATTTAAAGCTAATATCCACGACATCCAGATGAATGTACGACGAGTACGATAGAATAGAAGTGACGCAATCTAACGCGTTTACGATATCTCAAAATACAGCTTCATACGATAAAGAAGTCGATAGAAAGTAATGTGTCGTAGTTTTCGTGGATCATTCATGTCGAAACTTTCAAAAGTCCATTATTAGTATCTCAAAAGTTTATAATTAATATCTCAAAAGTTTAGTTTTAACGTTTCGTGTGGTGGTAAGAAACATAGACACGACGCACAACTCACGCGAAAGAGGAGAAGACGTCGACATAGTCGAGACATACTAACTAGAACGCACGCCAAAAAGGAAAAGACATCGACAAGGTCAAGAAATACTGACAATACTCAAGCTAGTCAAAGACTAGGAAATGATGACATCTATTTATGACACATAAATAGGTTAACTTTCGATGGTTTCCCCATAATCCCAAACGTATGTGTTTATAATAAGAGATAAGTTTCTATTTATCGTTTGATTATCAAAGGTTTCACGATCATTATTCGTAATTATACAAGTTTATAATAAAGTACGTTATATACAATATACTTTGTAGCATTTTATAAATGACGCGTTTGTCTATTCAATGTTACCAAATCGTATGACTTCAATAAGTTATCTTATCAAAGTAACCTTTTCCGACAGTTTATAAAGGTTAACTCGTAAAACATGAATTACTATGAAAATTTATAAGAGTTTATAAGAAAGTAGTTTTTATATAGTGTAATTATAATTGGTTTTATAAATTTCAGTTCAATATAATTAACTAAGTAGTTATATATCGCTATTAGTCAAGGAAATATGTCTCGTTATTAATTAACAGGTGACAAGTAATTATCTAAGCTTTATCGTAAATCAACTATATCAAACTTATGCCAAGTTTCATATACTGTAATTTTTTAATCAAAACCGTTTAATATGATACTACTTATAACCAATACAACTCGTGTATTAAATGTTATTCTATTTTATAAAACGTAGTCGATTCTTATATCGTATATGTATTATTCGATACTAATTATTAACCATATATCTAGTTCTAATGTTTACCACTTCGTTTTACAAGTATCTAGTTCCTTGTTAACTCACATTCAATATCATTTTTCTTTTCTCGTTTGCTCTTCACCTCATGGAAAGGATCTACAATGCAAAAAAACTTCATATTGGGACTTATGTTAAACATAATAATATGCACATACAGAGTGTTCATGTAGTATGCAAAAAAACAAGTCAATCAGGTCACGTTTTGTAGGGTTTCAGTTTAGCAAAATCAACAAGGTCTCCAAATAGCTTATCCTCCGCCTTTTGAGGTTTCCCTGACGGTACGTGCACGTAAGAAGCATTAGCCATTGAAGGACCCGAGTAAACAGTACTTTCATCTCTCAATGACATACCCGACATTCTTTGACTCATATATAGTGCATTTTGTTGCTGCCCATATCCATTCCCATAACTATAACCACCACCACTACCTCCACCATAGCCATAGGCTTGTGCCATTTGGTTATTATACATCTGTTGAGCCATTTGTTAATTATACATGAAAGCCATTTGGCCAGGTTGACTTGGTTGCTGTGGAAGCATACCCTTTTGGAATTGTTGTTGAGGAACTTGTTTGGTATATCTGGTGGTGGTTTGTTCTGCATGTTCATACCCATTACCTGACTATTGTTGTTTCCCATAGTTTGAAAGCCCTGAGGTTGAGAGTATTGTGTGCCTACGGATTAATTATCAGCAGACTGAGCTTCCCAAGGCGGTGGCGGTAATCCACCACTCATAGAACCACCTACTAACAAATTAAAAAAAAAATGAGTTAGACACTAAATTAAGAATTCTATACTATAGTGAAAATTATGGATACCGTCCATGCTCAAAACTATTCACAGAAATGGTTCCTGGTTTCATTGTTTGCTTGCATTTTTTATCTCCTAGTACCTTAAACTTAACAACAGATGTGTTAATTTTTTCATCAAATGACCACTTTACCATATGAAACCCACACTTTTGATCCTTCAAGTTTCTATACATATCTTTTTTGGTCCCTACAGTTTAAAGTAAAGTCACTAAAAGCCCCCTGTTAAGATGCGACTTGCTCATCTTAACCAATGCTTCTTATTTGTACCAAACTGGCCCTCCACTTCAAAACATGTATTGGCAAAATGCCTTTATTGTCGAGAAGTTAATTTTTGGAATTTAAGGGAGCTTCGATGAAAATAAAGTGATCTTTCATAACAAAAAGCGAGCTTCCACAGGCAATATTGGTATTTGAAGGTCATGTTGGTATATACACGAAGATTTAGTCCAGTTCCATATAGGCCCTGTGGACCTTTTGGTAATTTACCCAAACTTTATGGACCAGGGACATACAGTGGAAGTAAACACTCGACCATATTCATAAATAAGTTTAAAGGACAACACTGGAAAACACTGACAAGATCCATGATTTTCACCATACCAAAATGACCATTTTTTAAACTTACTCGATAATAATGTTTTATTTTAAGAAAACCAGCAGTTCCAATGCATATGACAAATACTTCACTTACCAAAACCCAGTGAAGACGGCTGTTGCTGTTGTGGAGGCATATTGCCGTTCCACATTGAAGTAGTTCCTTGATTGTATTGGGACCATGATGCGTGCTGCGGTGGAGCTGTGATGGGAACATTTCCATTTGAATAAAATGCTGGTTGTTGAGGCGACCCGTTTTGAGGTGGTTGGGTTTGAGGTGAAAAACTGTTGATGAGTGCTAGTGCGTTGTTTTGAGATACAGGAGTAGAAGGCTGAGCTTCACCGACTGGTACAAGTGCTAGGGAATTTGCAGCTGTTGGTGAGGTGAAGTCGTCTACACTCAAGAGGTCAAATTTGGGACATTTGACGAGGTGTTAGGGAAATAATATATTATAATGCCCTTACAACCAAACACATCTATTATTAACACTTCTGAAGATTTGACTGTGGTTTTTAGATTTTTAGAAACCTGAACTGGACTGAAAGAGAGAGATAAGATTGATCTTAGGTACAACATTGTTTAAATCATAAATACGACAAAAAAAAACATTGCTACCTCTTTTGATGTCATTAAATGCCAAGCCAATACATGAGTCCCCTTGATCGATTTAACATTGTTGCAACAACCGCACTGTTGTAGTGTCAATTGTCCTGCTCTTCATGCTTCCACTTATATCAACAACAAAAATCACTTCCTTCCTAATCACTTTTTGTATGAATAACAAATATTAGCATCATAGCAAATCTATTTTTCTGTTTAAGCATCATTTCATAATACAGACAAAAGAAACATACATATTTAAAGCCAACCTTTTTGATGAGACCATCCTTGGGAATAGGTAGAAAGAAAACATCTGTGTATGGTCCACGTTGAGTGATAGTGGAGACTTCAAAATGACTCTAGCGAGTGCATAGCTTGTAGGAACCTGAAACATACGTGAACAATTTTATAGCATCAATATGTGACATTTCCTTATATCTCATACGAAACAACAATACCTTTGTGTATAATTCCTTTGATTTTTCTAGATGGGCCGATTCCAACTTGGGTACTCTTTTCTCAGATCTGATTGCTGCAAAGTAATCCCAATTTTCTATAGGCACATATAAAAATATATTAGCTAGGCATGGCAGTTATGTACATCTGCAATTAGTTACAAACTTATGCACTCAAACAAAGCAGTTTTAGCATGAATTCATTTTATAGTATGACAATCATGCAAATGCCAAGTTCTAAAAAATGTTTTACCAAACAAAGAGTGACATAAGAATATTTTCCATTAGACGCATCCTTTGCTGATGTTCAAATCCAATTCATCGATTTGCGCCAGTCATCACAGCTATAGTTTCTTCACACCACCATCTAAATATTTCCACATAATAGAAAAATTACATTTAGGCTCCAATCTCAACATTCAAATCCATCATATATAACACAAATACTTTTACAGTATTTCCCCTTAAACATAGTCACTTTAAGAGTTTAGGCATATACAGACTTTAAAGTAACCAATCCCAAACACTCGAAGGAGAGAAATAAAACTATACAAATGGTGGAAATCCTAAAAGAAAAAGAAACGGGCGAATAATATTCTTTTAAAAAGACGAGCATGGTCCTGAGAGAATACCTTGTTAGCAGACTGAACCTCACAAATGGTTTTCTCATCTTGAATATCAGATCTTGATGAACATTTGTGTTCACCATTGCGGACATCTGAAACAACAAACTCAAATTAATGGTTTGAACTGAGAACCTAATTCAAGTCTTATCTTAAGTTTTCCAAGATCCTTGAGATCATAAGCAAAAGAAACGCAGTGAATCAATGACTTTTGACGTGCATATAAGATAATAGCTAATGTATGTTACAGCAACTTACCCTTCTTTAAGGCGCATGATGTGGTCATCGCACGACAGGCTGCGATCTACAAGCCAGCTTACAAAGCTTGGAGACGATACTCGATTATCCTTGGTTATGATCTACAAGCCAGTTATCAAGTATTCTTCACCTGCACCTAATCAATCGAATTAGGATTCTTAATGAAAAATGAATGCAGTTAATTCTAACAATTTTGAAGGGTTTAGCAAATCATTAATCGGTGGACTTGTGTTTAGGGTTTGCGTTTTGTTATTTGAATTAGGGGATACGTTTTCATATTTGGGGGATTTGTTTTTTGAAATGTTGAGTGAATTGAGGAGGTTGTTTAGGAAATGAGTTATTGTTCGTTTCAAACTTCAAAGAATCAGGGATGTTAATGCTTCAATTTTTTTTCATTGAATATCAATTAGGGAATCTATACTTGTATCACAAACTGGGGATTGTTCCACTGGTTGTGGCGCTTGTGGTTATATGCCCACATCCGAGTTCGAACCTTTCAACTTATAATTTTTTACTTATTAAAATGTGAATGATGCCTTGTCAGCATTTCCATGTCATCGTAGATGCTCCATGTCAGCATTAATGTGCCATGTAAGCATTAGTGACGAGTCATACTTAGTCTCATATATATGTATAGATAACACTTGTAACTAGACATCAAAAAAGTGTGAGACAAAATCACGTTATATGATATTAATTACTGATAAGTTTTTTAATATTTATTAGTGACTGGGGTGAGATTCATAAAGATCACATAAAAACTAAAGATCAAATGGATCAATCCCAACCATTTCTTTTTAATCAAATTAATTAAATTCATTTTCACCCTTATATTTGAAAAGTAAATATCTCACAAACCGTTAATAGTTAGATAAAACTAATTATACCATTGCGACAAGAATAAAATTATCTTTCTATAGAGATCAACTATTTTATACTTTCGACGAACTTATTTTTTATCATTTTTTCGGGTTTCGATATATTACACTATAAATGAAGATTTTAAAAATACTCTTTTGTGTTAACACAACCCTTAAACTACAAACCCTAAACCCTAAAAACCCTAACCCCTAAACCCTAAAAACCCTAAAACCCAAACCGTAAACCCTAAAACCCTAAACCCTAAAACCCTAAACCCTAACCGCTAAACCAAAAAAACCTAAACCCTATCCGCTAAACCGTAAGAAACCTAAATCCTTAACCCCTAAAAAGCTTAACCCAAAAAAGTCAAATCCCAAAGCCTTAAAAACCTAAACCCTAAACCCACAAAAAAAAGTCGGAAAAAAAATTTCGTCGAAAGTATATGATGTGAGATATCAAATTAAAGGTAATTTTATGATTGTCGTGATTATATGATTAGTTTCGTATAACGATCAATGGTTTGTGAGATATTTAGGTTTTAAAAATGAGGATGGAAGTTTATTTTATTGTTTTGATGAAAAAATGAATGATTGAAAATGGTTCATTTGATCTTTAGTTTTTTATTGATCTTTATTGAATGAAACTCTTAGTGACTAAAGAATTTACTAATTAATTAATATAAAAGTCACATGATGTGACATTTGTAGCTTTGTATCATTAACTAGACAGAGTTACAATATCTAATGTTCATTACTGATAAATTTTGTATATTTGATATGGGAATGTCTAACCAATGCTCTTAGGGCATTGTTTAAGATTTGTCTTTTTGTGGTTTTTTATTACATAAATGGTCATTGTTGTTGGCATAAAATTGCATATTTGGACGGGGACCCACTTAACAGTTATTAAAAACCATAAAAAGACAAATCTTAACCAATGCCCTTAGGGCATTGGTTAGACATTCCCATTTGATATTAAGTATTAAAAAACCAGTAGAAAGTCTCCTAGTCTCAATTTAATTGTGAGAGAAAGTTTAATAAAATTGGGCCTTTACATTTTCAACCACACAAATAGAATATTCCCATATTATTCCTTAGTCTTTACTAAAAAGGGAAAGTGGACAATTTTTTTGAGACATCCAAAAATGGAAATATGGACAATAAAATTGAGACGGAGGGAGTATAATTTTACTAATTGTTTAATAAAAAAGTCAAATGATGTGTCATTTGTGTCTCTATATCACTTAGATTCGTAACTAGACATCCAAAAAGTATCATAGAGTGTTACGGTATCTAAATTACTAATAATTTTTTTATATTTAATATTTACTTGAAAAAACGATTAAAAAATACTCCGTCTCGAAATTATTGTTCATATTTCTTTTTTCGGGTGTCTCAAAATAATTGTCTACTTTCTATTTTTAGTAATAAAAAGAGAATTTAGTGAAGGAATATTCTATTTGAGTGGTTGAAATTTGTAGGGGTCCTACTTTTATTAAACTATGTGCTTATTGTCTCCTGACAATAATTTTGAGACGGAAGGAGTATGATTTTACTAATAATTTAATATAAAAAGTACTACCTCCGTCCCAAAATAATTGTCCTCATTTGACTTTTTAAAGTCTTAATTTCTCAACTTTGATTCTTAATATTTTTGTATGTGTTATATAATACTTGATGAAAATTACACCAATGAAAAACCATTATATAGCCAATCCATTCATATATTTTGCATCAATTATTATATAACATAAACAAAAATATATAAGATCAAAGTTGAAAATTAAGACTTTAAAAAATCAAATGATGACAATTAATTTGGAACGGAGAGAGTACATGATATGACATTTATAGCTCTATATCACGTAGAACTTGTAATCAGACATCCTTAAAATATCAAACAGAGTTACGGTATTTGCTATCATTACTGACAACTTTTTATAGTCTATTAGATATTGGAAAACTAGAAAAAAGTATAATTTCACTAATTATTTAATATAAAACTCACATGATGTGACATTTGTTGGTTTATATCACTTAGAACTTGTAACCACATCCTAACAATATCAGATATGATTACAAATATGATATTAATTACTGATTAATTTTTTATATTTACAAGTTACTGCAAAACCAATAAAATTTTATTATTTCACTAATTATTTAATATAAAAGTCACATAATGTGACATTTTTAGATCTATATGACTTAGGACTTGTAACTAGACGTACTTAGAATATCAGACAGACTTATAGTATCTCATACTAATTATTGATAAATTTTTTTATTTTTAATAGTTACTGAAAAAACCAGTTAAAAGTAATATTTCACTAGTTATTTGATATAAAAGCTACACGATGTGATATTTATAGATATATCACTTAGAACTTGTAACTAGACATTCTTAAAATATCATACAAAGTTACATTAATATTAATTACAGATAATTTTTTATGTTTAATAGTTACTGAAAAAAATGAAAATTATGATTTCACTAATTATTTGATATTAAAATCACATGATGTGACATTTATAACTCTATGTCACTTAGAACCCCTATCTATACATCTTTAAAATATCTAAAATACCCTCATGTGACATATAGTGAGGGATTTAACAAAAAAGGTAACAGATTAACTGTTAAAGGATCGGTTTGTTACAAAATGACAAATACATAGACGGTTTAATTATCGAAATTTTAATACTACCTCCGTCCCAAAATATAAGTCCACTTTTAACTTTTCAAAGTCTTTCTCTTTCATATTTGACCATAATTATTTTTTTTCATGTTATAAAATAATTGATGCAACATATATAAATGGATTCGTGTCTCAAATGTATTTTCATTGATATACTTTTCATCAAGTATCATATAGCACGAAAAATTATAATTACGGTCAAAGTCAGAAAACAAAGACTTTGAAAAGTCAATTATGGGCTTATATTTTGGGACGAAGGGAGTACGAAAGGTGTCACTGTGTGTGAACCATACACGGTTTTTGTTTATAACTCCTTTTTACTTGTTTATTTGACTTTACTTAGGTCCATTTTCACTACTCCTTCCGTCCCACATTAAATGTCCAGTTTGAATTTTCTAAGTCTTTCTTTCTTAACTTTGATTATAAATATTTTTGATTGTGTTATATAATATTTGATGCAAAATATATGAATAGATTGGGTTTTAAATGTATTTCCACTACGTATTATTTTTATTTAATACTATATAACACAAGCAAAAATATTTAAGGTCAAAGTTGTAAAAGAAAGACTTGAAAATTCAAACATGGATATTTAATATGGAACGGAGGGAGTATTTTTCTCTCTCTCTACCCTATCTCCTATAAATAGCTAAGCAACATCCGGATTGTGTGTTTGCATCACTTTTTTTTTATACATAAGCTACCTTGAGTCCTTTCAAAAGAATAGTTTTTCCTTCTTCAACGCTTTCAACAATATAATGGTAGCTATACCGAAACCTCCTGTTGAACTATTTTTCACTAAACCATGCAAACAAAACAATAACAACAACCGCGCGAAAGATCTCACCACAATTCCCATAATCGACTTCTCTAAACCCGACTCAAAACACCTCCTTGTTAAAGCTTGTCAAGATTTTGGATTCTTCAAAGTCATCAATCATGGCGTTTCAATCAAATGCATTAATAAACTCGAATCAAAAGCTATTAGATTCTTTAGTTCCTCTCTTTCTGTAAAACAAAAGGCAGGGCCACCCAACCCATTTGGATATGGAAACAAAAGCCTTGGTAAAAATGGTGATTTCGGATGGGTTGAATACCTTCTTCTAGACACGAAACTTGAACATGATCATAAGAATCCAATATTCCCTGTTTTTGAAGACAACCCAAACAAATTCAAGTAAGAATCATAAAATTTCAAAATTTATAAAGGTGTTTGGGATAGTATATTATAATTGCTTTGCTTATCTGCTTGATGCTTTTGATATACTAGTACTGAATAAAAAGTTTAAAACTAATTATCTCATTATTTGTGAGTTAAATAGACTATTTTTGGGAGACTGTTTTGATTGAACAGCTTGTAACGTCTTATTTCAAATATTTGCGTGCTTTGTTTTCTAATTTGTTTATTCATAACTTGTTATTGTAGATGTGTTGTCGATGATTATGTGTCGGCAGTGAAGAAGATGGCATGTGTCATTCTTGAATTTTTAGCAGAGGAATTAAAGTTGCCACAAAATGTTTTTAGCAAGATGTTAATTGATGAACAAAGTGACTCGGTTTTTAGGGTGAATTACTATCCAGCGTGCCCAGATGTTCAAGAACTTGAAATGAAAGGAAAGAAATTAATTGGATTTGGTGAACACACAGACTCGCAAATCATCTCTTTTTTGCGATCTAATAACACTTCTGGTCTTGAGATTTTACTGAAAGATGGAAGTTGGATGTGTGTTCCTCCTGATCCCAACTCGTTTTTCGTCAATGTTGGTGATTGTTTACAGGTATACTTGTTTCTTGTATTGTACAAGTCGTTAGGCATGATCATATACTATGTTATTTTTTAAGGAGTGACAATTTTTCACTAAAACAACTTGACACATAACTAAACTCGAACAAAAAGTGGGTTGATATGAAATAATTCACGTCGGCCCACGACCTAGCCTGTCAACCTAAACCCGACTAGATTTATGAGTCCTAGTTTTATGGGTGACATAAAGTAGAACACTAAAAATAGATCTTTGGGACCAAAATCATTTTGTTGATTGTCAATCACTCTTGCATGGCATATGATTTGCATGTCATAATCAATCATATTCCAACTTCCAACTACAACAAGCCCCTTTTTTGTTCCTTGTAAAGTTTCCTAATTTTTTGCATATTGTACAACTTATCCTCTATTTAAAAACATCTTAGAAGTTGAATCCGGAATTTATTTCTTTCAAAATTCGAAACTTCTATATGTTATACATATTTGGACTTCTGATTATTACTCGTACTTGTTTAGCATATCTTTAGACGCTCATGAACCAAAATCTCTGAAAATCGTATACATTTTATATAGAGGGTGCTCCAAACATGTTGTTCTAACAATCTAACTTATCACTACAGAATTGTTAGAAAATGTAATGGGTTAATTTTTGTATATTTTATCTTCTTTATCAAATGTTCAATAGGTGTGAACTATCCATGAAAAGGTTAAAGAATGATAGTTCTGACATTTTTGTCACCTAAGAGCATCTACATGCAACGCATCAAGTCTTTAAGACTTGATGCATTTAATGCATCAAACATTTAGTGACCAAAGCTTGGAGCAAAGACTTGGGTTCTACCAAGTCTTTGTTGAAAAGCTTTTCAAAAAGCCTTGATTGCAATGCAAAAAACTCCTTAAAAAGACTTGTTGGAATAGTAAAAAGCTTTTTACCACTTGATCCATTGTGGATGCTCTAAGCTAATGTATGTGCCAACACCATATTCACTTTTCTCTTTGTCTATACGTCCTTTTCATATACACGTCTGATAAAGCTGGATAAAAATTATTTAACAGGTCATGACAAATGGAAGATTCAAGAGTGTGAAGAATAGAGTGGTGGCAAATAACTTGAAAAGCAGGTTGTCAATGATTTATTTTGGAGGACCACCACTTAGTCAGAAGATTGCGCCATTACCTTCACTTATGGAAGGCGATGAAGCCAGCTTGTACAAAGAATTCACTTGGTTTGAATATAAAAAATCTGCCTTTAATTCAAGATTGTCCGATAATAGACTCCGTCTTTATGAAAAAGATCACAAGGTCTTGAGTTAAAAGGTACCGAGTTTGAAGCCATCATTCGAATTATAACCTTCAAGAATGTCGTGGGTGTTTAGTATTTACGAAGATTTCAGACAATTACAGGTTATTATCAAATCATATTTAATATTTGGTCCTGTAGTAATAATATTTGAACATAATTGATAGGATAAATAATATTTTTTTAGTCTTGCCATTTTAGTTTTCCACTTGCCCTTTCGTGAAAATCGCTCCATTTTCAACTTGCCCTTTTGTGGAATTCCAACCGTAACTGATGATGAGCTAATGTAAGAACCATTTCGTTTGTCAATAGAAATTTATATATTATCACATAAACTTTATATTTGTTTTAGTTAACAAATACATATGAAACCACTTGGGGTGGTAAAGTGGTAGAAAACATGTGACTTTAATCAAAAAATATGAGATGTCTCTAGTTCGAATACTGCTTTGGTGCAAGAAATCTTGAAGTAGTCATACCAGCTTCCTCAAAAGTAGGAGCTTTTTACTCGGTTTGAGCCTTTGTAGTGGTGCACTAAGACTTCATGGATGGATCTGTGAACCAAAAGGACGGAAACCATGGGTTACGAAACAAAAACTTACATATGTTTTTAGATATAAACATGGATTGAGAAGAGAATAAGGTAATGATTCTGTTAAGCATGATAATTACAGTCAAGTTTAATTATCAGAAAATCTAGTATACAATTTTCCAACTATAGTCATAAGGATTAAAGTTAACCTTGTCATGATTATAAACACCTTAATTTGGACAATGAACCCTATTATGTTATATATAGTTTAAACAGTTATTTCCATATTAGCAATCACTTGGTATGTGAATGAGGATGCTAAATGTAAATTCTTTATTTAAGTATGGTAAGTCTTAGCAAATACTTATTTTAACTGGATAGACAAGCATAATAATACAGCATACATTCCTCTTTCATAGATCGATGCATTTCCCATATAATTACAAGTTGTAATATAATTTGGGGATATCATCCATTAAAATGTTGAATTCATGTTACAACGTTTGCTATGTTGCGTTACAAGTTTTCTATATGGGAAGAATGAAATTCGGGCTTAGGTGCAACCGTGCAACCAATGCTTACAGATCATGAAAGACGTTATTTTTTTTTCATAGATGTGTGGTCTGTTTTCCGACCTTTTTTTTCCTTCTCAATTTTTATTTTGGATGTGTAGTGGATGATTATGTGACAGCAGTGAAGAAAATGACTTTTACTCCGTGCTATTTTTCAATTATTAGCAGATAAATTTAATTTTCCACAAATGTGTTTAGTTACATGCTAACGGATGAACATAGTGACTCTGATTTCCAGGTAATAATTCACCATGTCCAGATGTTCAAGAACTGGATTTGGAGAACACACTGAGCCGCAAATCATTTATGTCTTGCGATGCAACAACACTTCTGCTCCAGAAATTTTATTCAAAGACGGAAGTTGGCTGTGTGTTGCTCCTGATCCTAACTCGTTTTTTTTTTTTTTTTTTTTTTTTTCCAATGTTGATGATTCTCTACACCTTGAAATGTTTTTTTAATATACAATCCGTTAAGCAAGATTTGTCCTATGTTTTTTCAAGCGGTGAACAATTTTCGACAAGAGATTAACCTGACACGAAACTAAAATAAATAAAAATGCATCGATATGAATTATTTTGTGTCTACCTACTATCTCACGCGTCAACCTGAATCCCACAAAAAAAATTACTCCTAATTCTTTAAATGTCAAAAAGTAGAAAACATACATCTTTGGGGACCAAAATCTTTATGTTGATTGTCAACCAATTTTGCCTGGCATATGATTTGCATGTCATAATCAATCATATTCCAACTTCCAAGCACAACAAGCCCCTTTTTTATTACTTGTAAAGTCTCCCAATCTCTTGCATATTTCAAATTTGTTATACGTGTTACTCATATCGTAATTTCTCTGTTTGAAATATCTTGGTGGTTGAATTTAGAGAACGCACATTTATTTTCTTGCAAAACTTAAATTCGTTATATGTCAAACGCACATTTATTTTCTTGCAAAACTTAAATTCGTTATATGTATAGGAAAACACAATATAAACCAACAACAGATCTTGAATTTAAATCCAAGATCAACTTCTTTTATTCAACCAAAACTATCCAGATCAATAAGCAACTGATCTTAATCAGTACAACCCCAGAAACATCACATGAATCACAAACAACTGAAGACCAACACAATCCTTTCCACTGATTCTCAGGTGAAAGGCTATTGACTACTTATCAATAGTTTTACAATATAAGAAACCTCACAATCACTCTTAAGCAATATTAGTAACAAGAAGGAAGCAGTTTTGGTTGAGAGAAGATCGACTGCAATCTTCAATTCTTTAGAGAGAATGAATAATGAAACCCTAGCAAGAATGAGACTATAAATAGTCTTGACCAAATCTTCCACCTTTCCGGATATAGCACTTTAAGTCCTTCATCTTTCACCAAACATTCACACATAGCCAAACTTCAATAATGCTATAAACTGAAAATGTAAAAAAACAACATTAGTCCCTAGAATATATGTTTCAGTATTTGAGTTATATTTTAACATCCCCCCTTAACTCAAACCTGAAACACATCATACAAACCAAGACTAGAAACCAGTTTCTCATGTTGAAGTTTATCAAGACCTTTTGTAAAAATATCGCCTATCGATTAATAGACTGAACTTTTTAGGTTTAATAACTCAACCAGTAAAATTTTTCTCTTACAAAATGTAGATCAATTTCCAAATGTTTTGTTCTCTCATGAAAAACAGGATTAGCTGCAATTTTGATTGCGGACTCCGACTATCACAAAACGACTTTACTGGGCAAAATTGTTCCGGTTTAGATCTTTTAAAACTTTCAAGACCCAAACAATTTCTAAAGTAGCAGAGGCCATTGCTCTATACTCAGCCTCTGCACTAGACTTAGAAAGGGTGTTTTGTTTTTTACTTTTCCAAGAAACCAGTGAACCATTAAGAAATAAACAGAATCCTGGCGATCTTCTAGTAACACACACTTGGCCCATCTGCATCCACATAAGTCTCAAGATTTTCAAAAGAGTTTTTAACAATGTGAATTCCTCTTCCAGGAGAACTCTTTAAGTATCTTAAAACCTTAAGTGCAATTTTAAGATGAGACTTAAGTGGTTTATGCATAAACTGGCTCAAACAATGTACAGATATGATATATCGGGCCTAGTATGTGTTAAGTAAATCAGTTTCCCAATAAGTTTTTGATACTCAGTTATATTGTTCAAAACAGGATCAGTAGAAGTAGGTTCATTAGTAATAGAAACACTTTGTTCCAAAGGAAAGCGGACGGCTTACAAGCTAGTAAACCAAACTCAGAGAGCAGATCTAAGCAATATTTTCTTTGAGTTAAACATAAACCCTTATCAGTTTCAATTACTTCAATACCCAAAAAATACTTAAGTTTTCCTAAATCCTTAATTTGGAATTTAGACTTAAGAAATTCTTTAAAACTTTCAATCTCTGCCAAGTTATTACCAGTAACAATAATGTCATCAACATACACAAGTAAAGCAACAATATTACCTGAATCATTTTTGACAAACAAGGAATAGTCACTCTTACTCTGTATAAACCCATTTTCAAGCAAAGCACTGGTTAACTTAGCATTCCACTGCCTGGGTGCTTGTTTCAAACCATACAAAGACTTTTTAAGTCTACAAACTCTTTTATCATTAACATCAAAAAAACCATCAGGCAAAGACATATAGACAGTTTCATGTAAATCACCATAAAGAAAGGCATTATTGATATCAAGCTGAAATATAGGCCAACTTTGTTGAACAGCTAAATTAATAAGACATCTAACAGTAACAATCTTCACAACAGGTGAGAAGGTTTCATCAAAGTCAACCCCTTCCTTTTGACTATAGCCCTTAGCAACAAGTCTAGCTTTATATCTATCTACCTCACCATTGGACTTATATTTTATCTTAAAAATCCACTTACAACCTATAGCCTTTCGCCAGGTAATTTAACAATTTCAAAAGTGTCATTTTTATACAAAGCTTCCATCTCATTATTCATTGCATCTACCCAGTCTTTGATACATGCAAGCCTCCCAATAATTTTTAGGCTCAAAACTTTTATTCAATTCAATAACAAAGCATAAAGTATCTTTTTTTAGTTTAGCATAAGTCACAAATTTTTCAAGACCAAATTTAACTTTTGAATCAACAATATAATCATTGTATTTGTTAGGAAAATTTGTAGTTCTACCAGTTCTTCTTAACACAGGTTGATCATTATTAAGTAAACTATCATCTGCTGTTTGTTCGGAGAGGACTATAATCACCCTCAGAAGCACTCACACCAAGTGGTGTTGCAGCCATCTCATCAACACTGGCTGCCTCATTGGAACCAGGAGAATGCCCCAAATCACTCTCCCTTTGGTCAATTGTTGGGCTATCCAAGTGTTGAGAGTTCTTGCCATCACCCATCTGATGATCATTTTGATTTATATTACCCATAGGGGTACCATTTAGCTTATTATCATCATTGGGTGTGTCAGAATCTTCACTAGTAATTGGGTGTGTCAGAATCTTCACTAGTAATTTCATCAAAGAAATTAATATGATTTGGATTCTGACTGAGAGGGTCAGGAACAGCAGAAGAATTTTTAATCTTGAAAGGAAATACATTTTCAAAAAACTTTACATCTCTAGAAAAGATAAACTGATTCCTTTCAAGACTATAAAGCTTGTAACCTTTTTGAAAATTAGAATACCCAACCAAAACACATTTTTCTGCTCTACTACTAAACTTATCATGACTGGTAAGAATAGTAGCAAAACATAAGCAACCAAACATTCTTAAGTGTTTTAAATCAGGTTTTCTTTTAAAGATAAGATTAAAAGGAGACTTTCCATTTAGCACTGAGGAAGGCAATCTGTTAATCAAATAAGTGGCAGTTAGAATGCATTCAGACCACAAAAAAAGAGGCAATCCCCCCTGAAACATAAGGGATCTAGCAACATTTAAAAGATGCCTATGTTTCCTCTCTACAACTCCATTTTGTTGAGGAGTATAAGCACAAGAAGTTTGATGCATAATACCATTACTTTCACAAAATTTGTTAAACTGATTATTAACAAACTCAGTACCATTATCACTTCTAAAAACTTTAACACACTTCTCAAATTGTGTCTTAATTAGATTATAAAAGATTTGAATGCAATCAAACACTTCATGCTTAGACTTAAGCAGATAAACCAAACAGACCCATGAAATCATCAACAATAGTTAGAAAAAATCTATATCCTTCTTTACTTTTAACTCTATAAGGACCCCACAGATCAAGATGAACAATATCACCAAGACTTATGGTTTTATGGTCACTTAAAGGAAAAGGTTCTCTGGTTTGTTTAGCCTTTTGACAGACATCACAAGGCTCAATATCAGTTTTATTTTCAAAAAAGATTTCACCTTTTAAAACAGACAAGACTGATCGTAAGGATGACCAAGCTGCCATGCCACAAGTTTTTTGTCAAATTACAGATGGGGATAGAATTCTTAAATTCTAGGTCAATACCTTGATTTCCATCAAAGTAATACAATCCATCCTTTTGTTTACCAATCCCTAGCACACTCATCCCCCTCAAATCCTGGGGTAAAACATAACACTGTAACTCATCAAAAGCAATAACAAATTTGCTGTCTCTAGCCACTTTATGAACAGACATTAGACTAACACAATATTCTGGAACAACAAGCACATCATATAAAGTTAAATGTTTAGTTAGAATCATATTTCCAACCTGAGTGATTAAGGCCTCAGTCCCATTGGGGTGAGTAACCTTAATTCCAAGTTTGGAAATATCAATCACATTAACTAAGCATTTATCAGTATATGTAAGATGCTGATTAGCACCAGAATCAACAATAAGCCAGTACTGCAACAAGTGCAGTCTAAACTTCGTTATTACAGAAAAATCTTTCAAAATTTTGATTAAAGAACTTGCTATTGTTTAAAACAATACCTGCCATATTGGCATGTACTCCTTTCCCATTTCCATCAACATTTTTAGAGTTTTCTTTAATCAATGAAATCAGTTTAGAAATCTGGTCATCTGAAAAAGTAGAAGTGGAACTAGAGCCAACAGAATTATTATTATTTATAAATCTCTTGTTAAAGTTCGAGCACCCGACTATTATTACCAGTATTATTCCTTTTATTTTTCCAAAATCGCAGGGGTACCCAATGAGTTTAAAGCATCTATCGGTATGTCCATTAAAACCACAATGTTCACAAACAAACATAGGACCACCAGCCAGTCCTCCTATTATCACTAGACCTAGTGGTATTATTTGGCCTAGAGTAACCACCAGAGGATGGGGGCCTCTGAGAGTTAACTCTATTGAGCACCTGAGTTAAACACAGATGTACCGAGACTTGTTAGAAGTCCCACCAACTGAACCAGTAACCACAGATCTATGAGACTCCTCACTAGATATAATAACAAAAGCCCCTTTCACATCAGGCAAAGGATCTCTAGATAACACATTACTTCTTATTTGCATATAAGAATCATCTAAGCCCATTAAGAATTGCATAAGTTTCATTAACTGATTATGTTTTTAAAATCATCGGCATGACAAGTGCACCTAGGTAACTGAACTAAAGCATCAAATTGTTTCCACAATGTGCTCAGTTTATTAAAGTATTCAGCAATAGAACAACCATTTTGAGACAAATAATTGATTTTATGATGCGATTAAAATAACTGAACCATCAACTCTATCAAAAGTTTCTTTTAATTCATTCCACACATCGAAGCTCTTTTGAAAAATTTGACCCAAGAATAATTCTTCTGATATGGAATTCAAAATCCATCCCAATACAACAGCATTAACCCTGTCCCATTGTCTCCCTAACACTTCATCAATATGTGACCTAGTGCAAGTACCATCTATAAATCCAGTTTTATTTCTGCCTTCAAGAGCTAATAACATAGCACATGACCACACATTATAATTTTCAGTCCCTTTTAGTTTAATAGAAACAACAGTCAAGGTAGCAGAATCATTAGGATGCAAGTGAAGAGGATGACTAAGATCCAACTTACTAATTAAAGTAACTGGTTCATTATCAACCTCAAATTCATCATCAGTATAACCATGAAGAGACATATTTGAACAAATATAAGCAACACACAAGAAGAGTCAAGAAAGAAGTTCCCAGACTTCCTTGCCACTCAAGGTGGTAGGTCAAGGGCAGAACACTCTAAGTCAAGATCTACAACTAAAACAGAAAAACCACACTCCAACAACAATCACAAACCTCCAACAATACTCAACTCCTACTCCCGTCAATCTAACGAGAATAAAAAAGAAATATAAAGGGGTGCGAGAGGTGTTACAGTCTTGGCGCAAATCGGCCGTGCGGAACAAGAACCTGATTATAATTCTTGAGACAAGAATCACAACCCACACGATCTCAATCAACCCAGAACCACCAAGAACCAACCACCAATTGAAGCAAAGATCAAACCCCAAAATTACCAAAACCCTAACTTACTCAAAAATTAGGCGTTTTTGTAAAATCTTTTAGAATCAATCAATTAGAGTCAGAAAATACTTATTAATCACAATCAATTAGGTTTAATCAAATTAATTTGAAAAACCCCAAATTTGAAACCCTAATTTTCGAAATCAATTTAATCGAGCAAAAGGCGTAACACTCTCTCGATACCATATAGGAAAACACAATATAAACCAACAACAGATCTTGAATTTAAATCCAAGATCAACTTCTTTTATTCAACCAAAACTATCCAGATCAATAAGCAACTGATCTTAATCAGTACAACCCCAGAAACATCACATGAATCACAAACAACTGAATACCAACACAATCCTTTCCACTGATTCTCAGGTGAAAGGCTATTGACTACTTATCAATAGTTTTACAATATAAGAAACCTCACAATCACTCTTAAGCAATATTAGTAACAAGAAGGAAGCAGTTTTTGGTTGAGAGAAGATCATTGCAATCTTCAATTCTTTAGAGAGAATGAATAATGAAACCCTAGCAAGAATGAGACTATAAATAGTCTTGACCAAAGTACATCTTCCACCTTTCCAGATATAGCACTTTAAGTCCTTCATCTTTCACCAACCATTCACACATAGCCAAACTTCAATAATGCTATAAGAGAAAATGTAAAAAAACAACATTAGTCCCTAGAATATATGTTTCAGTATTTGAGTTATATTTTAACAATATGTCAAATCCCAAAAGCATATATGTCATATAGGCAAATATATAACAAATATGTGCAGTTTTTTGTTTTTTTTTTTTTTGGTAAAAGGTGTTTATTACACCCGGTAAATTTTATTACTCATATAGACATGTTTTCCAGTATGAGATGACACTCTTCTGATCATTAGGAACCCGAGTAAGTAGCATAGGCTCGCTCCGCATTGCAATCCACCAATTTTCTTTCCAGTAGACGGGCGGTTCAGGATTTCCGGTTAGTGTATATATTGGCAATAGACAATGATCCAAACATGCATGTCCGTCCTATTTCTTGCTATAAATTTTGTACAATAAAAACAATAGATAAAGTACAAAATGTAACGAGTTAAACTTGTATCCATTTGTTTCATTTTTTTTTTCATCAGTGTTCAAATGGAAAGGCTTTTTATGACCTTTTTTTGGAAAGGCGTTTTATGACGATAGTTATGATTTTCTTTTCAGAAAATAGTTTATGATGATAGTTATGCTTTTTATTTAGAAAATCATTTATGACGATAGTTTTGATATAGATAACTTTTATTTATTGATTCATATATCATTTTTATTCTACGCGTATTGTAAAAGTTTGATCAAATTTGTGTAACAGGTAATGACGAATGGAAGATTCAAGATTGTAAAGCATAGAGTGGTGGCAAATAGCTTGGAAAGCATGTTGTCAATGATTTATTTTGGAGGACCACCATGGAGTCAGAAGATAGCACCATTACCTTTACTGATGGTAAGTCATGAGGCCACCTTGTACAAAGAGTTCGCTTGGTGCGAATATAAAAAATCAGCATTTAATTCAAGATTGTCTGATAATAGACTCGAGTAGTTTTGAAAAAATCACAACGTCTTGAGCTAATGGTACTGAGTTTGAAGCTAGTACTCAAATATCACCTACAAGACCATCCTGGGTGTTTTAAAACTAGACACATAAAGAAACTTTACAGATAATTAACTGGATGTTCTTTAGCGAAACATTTTGAAAGGATTTGTTCAGTATGTTAAAATTTTACCTTTACCCAAAAGGATGGCAGAGTTATGATTTTCCTTTTTTGAACATAGTTGAAAGGATAACAAATTAAATAATTTGTAAGTATTTATTTATCTTTCTTTCTTAGTTTTCAACTTGGTATTTTTGTGGAATTCCCTCCATACTTGATGAGCTAATGAAACAACCATTGCTTTTGAGAATATAGTTTTCTATATTATCAGTTTATCCATTTGTTTTTCTATGTTTTGTGTTCAACAAATTAAATGCAAATGTTCTTATAGAATAACCACATATTACAAGGCAATGATTGTGTTTGAAGGTTGAATGGTCGAACTTAAACAAAGAATTGCATACATTAGTACCAACCGTTATCGTCCAGCCTTCATAAGGCATAGATGCCCTTTCAAATAGACTTCATAATGCAGAGCCGTCTTGAGGGGGGGCAAGGTGGGCTACCGACAGGGCCTCTAAACTTTTTGGGGCCTAAAATTGCCCCATTAACAAAATATACACATGTGTACACATATTTTTCTCAAATTAATATGGTGAAAATACATCTTAAATTGGTCATATGTTGAACGTTTAAATGGCTAATTTGCATTATATATATCTTATAAAAGAGGGAGTTATATAGCATTAATTTAAAAATGCCTTATTATCGATTTTAGCTTAGGGCCCCTAAAATCTCGAGGACAGTCCTGTCATAGTGACGCGTTCATGTTAATGTAGTTGCTTTGTCGGTATTACGAGTTTTCTATATTATCCGCCATACCTTGTGCAACCCAGCTCACCATGAGCCACATATGGGAAGAAGGAAAATTCAGGCTTAGGTACAACAAAAGCGCAAGTGATATGTTGCTTGTTTTCAATTTGTTCAAATATTAGGTCACTTGCGATATTGTATATCAAGGTGCGCTGTAGATAGAAACTTGAAAAAAAATTACTGTAACTCTTAGGCAAGAAAAAAGATGACGGCATGACAGAATATATCAGCCTCTCGTTTATCTTCTCAACCACTCGTACATCAATATATATCACTTAAGGTGATATCTTGCTCTAAGATTAATTACATAATCTCTTACTACTTTACAAACACATTATAAATTTTGGTAGTAGAACAGAAAGCCCATACATGATGTGCAAAATATTGTGACTGCCTCATGATACAATCCACGATGATTGAGCGTTTCATTATGGCACATGGCTAAATCATTCAGATTCTTCTTTTAGAGCAACATTAACACTAATCACATGTAACGTCACCGATCTTTTCTAATTATAATGCTAATGACAATGGATTATAATGCTAATGACAATGGATTAAGATATAAAGCATACATAAAGTGTATATGGCCGGTCCTATATCTCAATGGCCATGAGTTGAGGAGAGACTCACACATAAATAGCAAAAACACATCACTGCATCTTGTATAGAAATATCCTACATACCCAAAGGAGCATAATGTCACGGACTTGTCTCTACAAGGTCTCCCGTGCGGCACTTAGTCTCGACTAAGCTCAGCCTTTGCTTTCGAAGATACTCAACGATGTATGCAACGAAAGTAAACTTCAAAGAGAGGAACAAGTGGAATGAAAGGAATACTTCGTATTTCTTTGAACTTTACAAGAGAGAATACAATTGAACTTTGTTGGATGATCTTTACAAATGAGGCAACACCTATATATACTACTATGTACATCATTCTGGAAGCTTCTAGCTTATAGGATTTCCATAAGCTTCTAGAGCTTCCTACTTATTCCATCTTTTTCTATAATCTTCCAAGATTATCTATCATCTTCCAAGGGCTTCCAAACTCTTCCATCCTTATCAAGATTTCCCAAGAGAAGTGTAGAATAATCCGAATCCGATCACACTTGAAATGATCTAGTGAATAGGCGGGTCGTGACATCCTCCCCCACCTAAGCTTGCGACGTCCTCGTCGTGCCATCCTCGTGATACTTCTTGATCTTGTCCGCAAATTGCCACAACAAGTCTTCGGCTTCCCAACTTGCTTCACTATCGGGCAAATTACGCCACTTGATCAAGTACTCCTTATAGCTCGGCACCCCTCGTCTCCGTATCGTGCGATCCACAAGATCTCATCAACCTCGATCGTCGCGAGTGCTGTTGGTGCTCGCTAGACACCCTCGTTCCGAGTCTTCCTCGATCCTATGATAGGTTTGAGAAGACTAACGTGGAAGACCGGATGAATCTTTAACTTGGGCGGTAGTTGAAGTCGATAAGAAACCTTTCCAACGCGATCCTATCAGGAAAGGGCCTTCATACCTCCGTATCAAGCCTTTGTGCACCTTCCTTAGTGATTTGAATTGTTGAGGCAAGAGCTTCACCATTACCGATCTACCTACCTCGAACTCAACGTGTCTTCTCTTTCCCATCCGCCCACTTCTTCATCTTCTTAGCAGCTTTATCCAATGAAGCTTGGGCCAAGTCGCTTGCTCGTGCCATTCTTTCGGCGTCTTGTAGCGGTCGGGCTACTCCCTTCACCGTATGATGCGGCTAAGGCATTTGGTCAATGGTTGGCGCCCTGTGACCAACTCAAAAGGACTCTTCCCGGGCTTCACTCCTTTGCATGTTGTACGAGAATTGAGCAACGTCAAGGAGTTTAGCCAAATCATGTTGGTTGGCACTCACATAGTGCCGAAGATAGAGCTCCACAATAGTCGTTCAGCCTCTCGTTTGCCCGTCCGTTTGGGGATGGAAACTCGTAGAGAAGTTCAAATCCGTCCCCATGATCTTGAACAACTCCGTCCAAAAGCGCCCCGTGAATCTTGGATCTCGATCACTAACGATCACATGTGGCACTCCCCAATGCTTCACCACATTCTTGAAGAAAAGCTTCGCCATATCGTCAGTGGTAACATCGGGTGGTGCGGCCATAAAAGTTCCGTACTTCGAGAATCGATCGACCACCACAATAATACTCCCATATCCTTCCGAGCCCGGCAAGCATGTGATGAAGTCCATGGAAACGCTTTCCCATGGTCCACTTGCGTTGTAGAGGCTCAATAGTCCTCCGGACTTCTTTTGCTCTATCTTGTCTTGTTGGAAAATAAGACACGTTCGCACGAATGTCTCTACATCGTCCTCCATCCTTGGCCAATAATAAGTGCCTTCGACCAATGCCAACGCGATCCTCTTGATCCTGGATGACCGGCCCATTTTGAATCATGACACTCTTTCAAGATTAACCGTCTAAGATCACCCCACTTAGGCACGTAAAACCGGTCTCCTTTGGTGAACAACATGTCTCCTTTAAGCCAAAATCTCCGAGTCTTTCCTTCTCTTGCTAGGGCCACGAGCTTCTTGGCAAAAGGATCATGTTCCAATCCTTCCTTGATTCGGTATTGGAGGAAGAATTGCGCTTGGGTGATTGCCGCAAACTCCGCCTTGCGACTTAATGCATCGGCTACCACATTAGCCTTCCCCGGCTTGTACTCCAAGTGATAGTCGAACTCGGCTAGGAAGTTTTGCCACCGAGCTTGCTTGGGACTTAACTTCTTTTGGGTTTGAAAATAACTCGTAGCAACGTTATCCGTTTTGATCACGAATCTCGAACCCAACAAATAATGCCTCAAGTCCATTGGCAATGCACAATTGCCGTCATCTCTTTCTAGCACATGTACTTCCTTTCCGTCTCATTTAACTTAGGATTACCGAATGTGATGGGGTGTCCTTCTTGCATTAGAACTCCTCCAATAGCAAATTCCGACGCATCCGTGTGCAACTCAAAAGGCATAGTCACGTCCGGTAGTCTCAACACCGGTTCTTCCATAACCACCTTCTTCAAACTCTCGACGGCTTATTTGCTTGGCACTTTTCGTCCCAACTCCAAGCTTTGTTCTTCTTCAATAGGTCCGTCAAGGGAGATGCTATTGCTGAGTACCCCTTGATAAACCCAACCGATAATAGTTCACCAAGCCAAGAAAGATCGCATTAACTCCGTCACCTTGGTTGGCGGTTCCCACTCTTGGATAGCTTTTACCTTTGCACCGTCCATCATCAATCCACCGTCTTTGATCTTGTGTCCCAAGAACTCGACTTCATCTTGAAGAAAAGAGCATTTCTCCAACTTCACATAAAGTTCATTGTCTCGCAACACTTGGAACACTTGTTTCAAATGCAAGACATGCTCCTCCAAGGTATGACTATAAACAACAATATCGTCCAAGTATACCACCACAAATTTATCAAGGAACGGGTGAAATAACTTATTCATAAGGGTGCAAAAAGTAGCGGGAGCATTTGTTAAGCCAAATGGCATGACTAAGAACTCGTAAGATCCATACCTTGTGACACACGTCGTCTTAGCCTCGTCTCCTTGGCTATCCGTACTTGATAGTACCCCGATCTCAAGTCTAACTTGGAGAAGTATCTAGCCTTTCCAAGTTGATCAAACAAATCCGCAATAAGAGGAATAGGGTACTTGTTCTTAATCGTTACCTTGTTAAGGGCCCGGTAGTCTATGCACATCCGTAAGGATCCGTCCTTCTTCCTTTGAAATAACACCGGCTCACCATACGGGCTTTCGGGGTCGAACATAGCCCGCATCTAACAGATCCTTGAGTTGTTTACGCAACTCCTCCAACTCTCGGTGGTGGCATTGGGTAAGGGGCTTTAGCGGGTGGCTTGGAACCCGGTTCCAACTCGATGGTATGATCCACCTCCCTCCTAGGTGGTAGTCTCTTGGGCAACTCCTTGGGCATCACGTCCTTGAACTCATCAAGAACTCTCTCGATCTCCTTCGGTATCTCCACTTTGCCCGACTCGCCATCCGTCTCTAGCCTTGTTACCGCCAAATAGCAAGACTCGCTCTTGTTGTACCCTTTCTTGAATTGCATGGCCGAAAGGGTCTTCACTCCACACTTAGAATCCCGTTCCGTGCTAACCATGCAAGTCTTTCCACCATCTAGGATACATAAAGAATTAGCAAATGGCATAGGAAAAGCTCGTACCTTATCGAGGAACTCCACCCAGAACCACATCGAAGTCATCCATCGGGACCACCGACAAGTCAACCGCCCTTCCCATTTCCATATTGGCTCAACATCCTTGGCCACTCCTTCCATAGGCTTGGCCTTTGAGGTTTACCGGCTTGAGCGTTCCAAACTCCCTTTTCGTAGTGCTAATCCTTAGCCGTTTGGCTTCATCAACCGACACGAAATTATGAGTGGCACCGGAATCTACTAAAGCACGTACCTTGGTCCCATTGATGGTTGCTTCCACAAATTGCAATCCTTTCCACAACTTTGGTACCTCGTCTTGGCCTTGATTGCATTCAAGATCCTCATCGAGCTCATGCATCCGCCATCACTTTGGCCTTCGTCTTCATGAGCCATCATTCCATTAAGGCTTGCTTTCTTGGGGCAATCTCGAGCTCTATGAGGTCCATCACATATGAAGCATCCACCACTCTTGAAGGCCGTCTTTATTTCCTTGTTCTTTCCGGTGGGTGGTTTACGTGTATTGTCGGGCTTTGCTTGAGCGACTTTCTCTCCCCCACCTTTATCGTGGCTCACCTTTCGATCCTTCGGCTTAGACGTTTCCCTTCTCGAACTAAAGTCGATCAAGCCCTCGGCATGGGCGTAGCCGTGGCGAGATCTTGAACTCCACGTCTCTCTAGCTCCGTCTTAGCCCATCCTTGTAAACCATCGAGGAAATAAAAGAGAGAGTCTTGTTCGGAAAGGTCCGGAATCTCCAAGGTTAGTAGTAAATTCCTTAACATAATCCCGGATCGTTCTATGCTTAAGTTTACGGAAGCCGACTCTTTGCTTCGTTCTTAGCATTCTCGGATAAAATTGCTTCTTAAGTTCGCAACAAAAATCACCCAAGTATCGATACACGTACCTGCCGATATCTCCATATCGACGTCTCCACCATAACGCCGCGGTATCCTTCAAGTATCGGGTCGCCATCTTGATCTTGGTGTCATCATCCGTAATGTTGACGCCCTCCAAGTATTGCTCCATCTCCCATAAGAAATCATCAACCGCCCTAGCTTCTCGCTTTCCCACGAACGGTGATGGTTTTGGAACATCGATCTTCGAACATTATTACCACCGTTGCCACCTCCATTCGCCATGGATCGCTTGCATAACACTACATCGGCTTGCAAGTCTTCGATGGTCTTCTCAATGTTGGAGATTTTGCCTACGAACATCTCTTTTAGGCCATTGATTTCACGCTTAAATTCACCGCTAAGCGTATTGATGACCTCCCGAAAGTCATCCTTCATGGTCATAAACTCGGTGTCTAGACCATCCAAGCCCTCAACTTGGGTCTTCAATTCCGACACGGATGTCTCAACACCCGCTAATCTCTTATCAAAGCTCGACATAACGCCTTAGGCGTCTCTTCTTCTGGTCTTGACGTTTGTCATCGCGACCTTGCCTCTCATCAACAATCGCACCTCCACTAGCACCAATCTTATCGGTCTCGTTTGCCATCGTCTTGAATCAACGCCGCTCTATACCACTTGTCACGGACTTGTCTCTACAAAGGTCTCCGTGCGGCACTTAGTCTCGACTAAGCTCAGCCTTGCTCGAATACTCAACGATGTATGCAACGAAAGTAAACTTCAAAGAGAGGAACAAGTGGAATGAAAGGAATACTTCGTATTTCTTTGAACTTTACAAGAGAGAATACAATTGAACTTTGTTGGATGATCTTTACAAATGAGGCAACACCTATATATACTACTATGTACATCATTCTGGAAGCTTCTAGCTTATAGGATTTCCATAAGCTTCTAGAGCTTCCTACTTATTCCATCTTTTTCTATAATCTTCCAAGATTATCTATCATCTTCCAAGGGCTTCCAAACTCTTCCATCCTTATCAAGATTTCCCAAGAGAAGTGTAGAATAATCCGGAATCCCGATCACACTTGGAAATGATCTAGTCGAATAGGCGGGTCGTGACAATAAGCTAAAGGATACACATATTGGCCAAACTTTCAAAATCCAATTCAATTGTACCATCTGCATCTCTTTGGAATCAAATATTGGCATATATATTATTTGACTAACCTTTAATAAGAACTAGACTTATGCATATTAAGTGAACGAAGCTAAAAAGTTAATACATTTTTGATCATCTGCATTTATTATATTTCTGAAAGTTCTCTTTGATGGATTTCCTTTTAATAATCAACGAAGGTGCTTTTCAACAGTTACTATAGACTAATACGGGCTGTCATCTGATATCAGAATGTTTGCCATGTACACTTGGATTGGGACTTATAGATGCACTTTAAGATCTTGTTTCTTAGTTCGGATTTTTTCGAGCTTCTTAGACCTTCGCATAATGAAGATATATATTTTGCTCAATTTCTTATAAATGTGCTTTTCTTGTCGGTTACACGTATCTTTGGATACTTGGCCCTAAACATATCGCGACACATATTTAGAAAGTTATAAACGTTAGAAACAAAGTGAAGTTCAAATGTTAAATGCTACCAAAATTATTTTATTTTAGGACGCATCATGATCAAAGTATGAAAAATCCCAAGAAAATCACATGTGCATAATGCAGAGTTTTCTAGCCCAACTATTAAGCCCAGTTATACTTTGTGCTCGAGGCTCTCCAGCCTGCTAAGATATACTTGAGCACTCTATCAATTTTCTTCTTCAGTCTAATAAGACCAGTTATACTTGTGTTGTGTACGAACTGGTCCACATATTATATCCGATAAAAGTTCACAACGCAGTTTGCTTGAGATAACATAGACCTAATTGTTATATTTAGTCATTTATTCAAGGGTCAAAGTTAAGGATGTCTTATGAACTCATTGTGAACAAGAAGAGACTCAGTTTTACTATAAACTATGAAATCTTTTAGCAATCTGTTCAACTAGTGATCAGCGAAGATACTTTGGTCATTTCCTTTTTTTTTTCTTTTTTTTTTTTTTTTTTTCCCCCCCTTGTATCTTGCCTCACTTTTTCAAACATAAAATGATTACAAACTCATTCATCTAAAACTAGCAGTACCCCGCATTGCAAATGCGGGCACCTGAAATAAAGTTTTAATGAATAATGATTTTAGTTTATTATGTTTCTTTTAACAATAAATTTACGGATATCAAGAATTTTGTATAGCCGTGCCGTTCGCTCGAACCGTTGGCCCGTGTCTGCTCATTCGGGCTCGAGCCCGTTGGTCGGCCCGCTGGGCTCAAGCCCATTTGGCCCATTGCCCGTTCGGGTTTGAATATTTGTATAATGTGCTTTATTATTTGCAGTAGTGAAATTTAATGCAGGAATTGTGTTTAATTTTGTTGTACAATATACTTGATAATTTGTATTTCTTATGTAAGGGGTGTTTTAATAAGCTGATTAATTGGATTTATTGATCAGTTAAATAATTGACAACATTAAATAGCATTAATGTGGTGTTTTGTTGTACACCATGCTTCTTGTCTTATACGTCTGAAAATTATGTGCGTTAAAGTGTTGTACACTATGTTTCTTTTCTTGTAAGTAGTAGTCATTATAGTCATTAATAACATTGAGCACTTTAATAGCATTAATGTTGTAAGTCTGAAAATTACATCATGTTTATTTTGTTGTACACTATGCTTATTTTGTTGTAAATCTGAAAATTGGTTGCAGCTATTGTACATTGTGCTTAAATGGTTGTAATTTTTGGTGAAGATGTGTTTTTAATAGCATTAATGTTGTTTGATAGAATTTTGGTCTTAAAATGATATCACGCTTTATTTTGTTGTACAATATGCTTACTTTGTTGTGATTCTGAAAATTGAGTGCATTAAAGTGTTGTAAACCATGCTTAATTTCTTGTACGTTTTAAAATTAAGAGTGAGGTGTCTTCGTGCATTATAAGTAGTATATAGATAAAACTCACAAAATAAAATACATATCAGTTACTAAAATCTATACAACCAAATAAAAAGCTCCAAAATCGACGAAGTGCAAGTGGATTTGCAGGTGGCTGGTGGCGGTGTCTAATGGCTGATGGGGGTGAAGCTAGTGGCTGATAAAAAACATAACTTTTTTTTTGAAAGGCAATATATAAAGAACCAAAAAAAAGAAACAATACAATACAAGGCATCCCACCCCAATTAACAAGTTAATTAAAAGAGGGTGAGACCCAAAAAAAACAATACAAAATGTAGACACCAACACAATAACCTGAAACTATGAACTAGCTCATAAAATATTTATCCAACAAAGTGCAAACCAAACACAGACACAAGCCCATCAACCCATATGAGAAATACAAAAACCTCATATGTAGCAAAAGCCACCAGTGCCTGTTGCTATCAAACAGCTAACCTCAAATGCAATACTAACTCATGACCACTTGGACTTGCACTACCAACACAAAAGCAAAAGGACACGATGACAAGCTGAACTTGCACACAAAACCAAACAGCAGATTTAGCAATAGACAACAGAATTAGTAGTAGGCAGCAAAACCAAATAGCATTGCAGGCGAGCCAAACATCAGGGACACAATACCAAATATTTATGTGCAATATATCGCCTTTTTAAATTCCTTCTGTGATACCCGAAATGGTATACACAGCGTGACCAAACACGTTGAGAACACAAATAAGAACCGATATATTGTAGCTTAATCTTGTGTGGCTCCCATAACCATCGTTGCCAAACTAACCCATTTTCTTTTCGATCTTCTTGTTATCCACTCATAACTCTTAAGTTGAATGTCTTGAACGATTTTATTTATACTTGACACTTTCCCTTTGAAAACTCGATCATTTCTCTCTTTCCAAATGAAGTATCCAGAAGTCCAAATAACCGATTGCCAAAGACGTTTCGAAAAACTAGGAATATCCACGTTTCCACTGTGTGCGAAAAATTCATGTATGGAATACGCGTTGACATTCCCGATCTTCCACCAACTAAATATCTTTTCCCATATACTCATAGCTAGGTTACACGTAACCAAGCTATGGGCACAAGTTTCCACCATACTATCACAACATGGACAAAGCAAAGTATTTAGATCAATGCCTCTTTTGTCGAGCTCCTCACGAACCGGTAATCTTCCTTTCAAAGCCCTCCACACGAAAATGTTTACCTTTTTAGGAAGCCAATTGTTCCATAATGTTGCTAGATTCCCATTATCCACCCGCAATACTTTTTCCTCCACTAATCTTGTTAACGCTTTAACCGTGAAGTCTCCATTCTCTTGTAGCGTCCATCTCCATTGATCCCTACAATCATTATCAATAACTACATTTTGCAAAACACCTAATAAGCTTTCAAACTCCCTACAAACCCTCCCACTAAGACTCCTACCCCAAACCCACTCCCACCGCCATTCGTTGTTCACCCATCTCCCTTTGCCCGCAACCCTTTCCTCATTTCTCATATCCAAATGAAATAAGCGATTAAACCTATCACATAACCTTGAGTCATCTACCCACCTATCTACCCAAAACCCTATATCCTTACCATCCCCAACCACACCTCTAAAAGACGATGTAAAATCTATCCCTATACCTTCTAATTCCTCTCCTATCTTAACTATATCCCGCCACACTCCTCCTCTACTTAACACCCCCTACCTCCTCTAATTACCCCGAGACCACCACCCTCCCCGTAAATACTTTTTATGACTCTAACCCACAACGCACCCTCCTCTTTTTTGAATCTCCACCACCATTTCCCTAAAAGCGCCCAATTTTTTGCCCTACAATGGGAAATAATGGAAAGTGGGAGTTTAGTAGGAATATATCATACTGCAACGAGGCTAAATACACACAGTTGACGTTATTTAATTTAGCATGCATCTCGTGCTAATCAATGAATTGGCCATATCCTAATTAATAAACTAAGAATTCTGAGATCGTGGATGGACGTTTAAATCTTCATTAAGATTATAAAAGATTTGAGATTACATAGTTAAATGGGAATGATTATTCCAAAGTGATATATAATATAGTTTGTAACTAAAAACGTGTGTCTTGGACGGCGTGATTAATCAAGAAACGTAAAAGCAGTCGATGGAAGCTAGATACCCCGAGAGCTTCCATAATGGGTCTTATTACATAAATTATATTAGGATGGATAGTGTGTTGATGCGTGGAGACTGGAGATTCGTCTAGCCTCGGCATTACTCTCCACTATAATTCAAAGCGTTTTTAAACTAGCAGGGTATCCGCGCGTTGTAGCGGCGGGTACCCTCTAATTATAATTTTCGACGAATAATATTTTTCTATTGTAGATACTTTTATGTTGGAATTCCTATAGCAAAATATATATAGCATAGTAATCATGTATTGCGACAACTTACAAACGTAGATAATGATGATGAAGTTGGTACGTTGTTTGCATTTCTAACTCTATTGAAAATGAGGTGTTTGGGTTATGATTTTAACAATAAATTAGAAGATTGTTTGGTTTGTTTTATGTGGTATAGTAGTAATTGTAATTTTGAGAAAGAGGATAATTAAATGTGTTGAAATGTTTATAGCATGTTTCTACTATATGCTTTATAACATATATTGTTTAAAATCAAGTTTATGAGAGAAGTAAATGTTTGTATAATGTGCTTTATAACTTGTATTGCTTAAAACTGAGTTTTGATGTGCATTTAATGAAGGGTTTTCTCCATTATAAGATAGTAAGATTAGTCGTAATTTCTTGCTTTTATAACTGAGTTTTATATATGGTTATTGTATTATTGTATGTTTCATAATATAATATATTATATAGACTAAAATACACTGTTGGTCCCTAAACTTGTCACTGCGCTTCGCGATGGGACAAACCTGGGCATTATCATCGTGGGGAGTCCAAAACTTGGGTTTTTAATGCCAAACTAGTCCCTTGACCAAATTTGTGTTAGTCAACATCTGTTAATTTCCCCATGTGCGTCATTTCATTGTTTTTGTTAATTTCCCTTCATCTTCATCTTCCTCATGTTTAAACCCAGATTCCGGCGACCTTAAACCCAGAATCCGGCGACCAAGAATTATATCAAACTCCAAGTAAAATTTAAAGTGAGTCTTTAATTATTCGTTTTGGCGCTTTAAAAGAACCATTTTTGTTGAAAACATCAGTCGATGAATTCATGTCTATCTCAAAGGCAACATTCTCAAATCAGCAAAATTTTGTGGCACAGGGTTGGCTTTGTTATTTCATAAACAAGAATACAAAACAGTTTCTAGACTCTATAAGATATCAATACTCTGATAAGAGGTTGAGCCATAATTCGAGTGTCGTTAAATGCAAAGGGCTGTTACAGTGATTCCTAAATTAAGACCTAACTAATTAAAAAAATAATAATAAACCTATAAATAATAAGCATTGAAAAACAGACATAATGCTTAGACCAAATCTCATCCGATATTAGATCTGATCTCAAATCAAATCTTGATTATTTGTGATTGGTTTCTGGCATCATTCATTCTCTCCACATTAAAAAGGTTTAGACCACGAGGTGGCTCATGAAAAGAACGCTAATCAACAACATTTGAAAAGTTTGATATGTTTTTTATTGAGGCTAGAGAAGGTCAACCGCATATCGCTAAGAAAATAATTTTGTAAGCTATTAGCTATGACGAAAGTTAGAAATAAATCTCGTAAAAAAAGTGTTCCTGAGATGAAGGTGAACCTTGGTGTGGTTCATGAAGATTAAAAACACATCAGGAAGTATACAAGGTAAGTTTCTTTTCCACTATGTTGTTGATGCCAAATGTCGTCAAAGTCCTCCTCTAATTAAAAGCTCTTCCAAGCGTTCAAATAGGATGACGTAAGATCATGCTTTACCAACACCGCCACTCACATGCTGACAACATCACCTAGTTAGCTACATATATATTGTTTAGTTCTGGAGGCTGATGGTTGCCAACAAGACTTGATGACTGCCATCGTGGCCTAAGTCAAGGGCGTCATAGCTCCTCACTTGGGGTTTCCTATCAATTTTTCAGGCCTGGATTGCATACTGACACAAGGAAAATACCTTGAAGAACAAGTAGTCCTATAGATTAACCCTACTGCATCCCCTATATAATACTCCTATGTAATTTTATACTTTTACCAAATTCATGATTAATAAAATCGTATCTAGTGGATGTAGAATGATGATCCTACTCATGTGAACCATGTATAGCATCATCTGGTTTACCATTTGGAAACCCATGTACACAGATCAAGTATTTTAAATAGTTACCATTTTTGTTGCCTAAATAAGGTGCTGTTGTTTCGGTTCATGATTCGGTATATACCCATTTTTGTTGAATTTAAAGAACCAAAACGAATAATTAAAGACTCACTTTAAATTTTACTTAGAGTTTGATATAATTCTTGGTCGACGGATTCTCGGGTTTAAGGTCGTTTTAACGGGTTTAAACATGAGGAAGATGAAGATGAAGGGTAATTAACCAAAACAATGAAATGACCATTTTACCCTCATGTGCAAGGCACATGGGGAAATTAACAGACGTTGACTAACAAAAATTTGGTCAAGGGACTAGTTTGGCATTAAAAACCCAAGTTTTGGACTCCCCACGATGATAATGCCCATGTTTGTCCCATCGCGAAGCGCAGTGACAAGTTTAGGGACCAACGGTGTATTTTAGTCTATTATATATTATTCGTGTACAATCAGGATCAAATATGTAATTCTTAACGTGAGAAAATGTAAAATAAACAGGAGAAATACGTTAGTCACATAGTTTTTATATGTAAAAATATCTTTTATGTTGATTCAATATATGTAACACCTCGAAAATATAGTCCAGTGAAGCATACGAACCTTTGAGTGCTACTTTTTTGGTATCACAACATAAGGTACAAAGAATGGTTTTTATCCCATTTATTTAGAATAAGATACATCATTGAAACGTTAAGTTTTCATTATATGAAAATAGTGCGGAAATAGGCCGAAAAGATAATTAAAGCCGTCCCGATTATTTATCAGAGTCCCATATGACCATGCCCCTTGCCAAGCGTCTTCCAATGGTGAACTATCGCCTTAAACCTGAGAACACATGCTAAAACGAGTCAGATTACGCTGGTGAGTTCATAGAGATTAGTTACAAAATGTAGTAGTGGACCTGATAGAGTTTAATTGCTAGGTGCGACTAAGCGGTAGATAATAAACATTCCAACCAATAATCAATCAATCCATAATCAATACAATCAGTAATCAATCCAAACAATAATCAATCCAATCAATAATCCACAACACGTTTAAGATCTCAATCAGGGCCCTCGACTCTAGCCAAGACGGTCAGTAGCAAGGCCTAGAACACATAAGCTACCTGGTCTAGGTCGGTCTATTCTTAGCTAGGCATCGCGTTATAGCCTAGAGATGCTACCCTAGTCTAAGTCGACATCTGTCACATGTTTAGCATTTCCTAGTAATCACATTAGCAATTCAAAAGGGTAGTGGCAGGTCCAAGAAATAGTTTGTATTCACATAAACACGTAAAACATTAAATCGCCAAATCAAATATACCAAACAACAGTCATTCTAAAATAATGTTCACATATCCAATTATGTTTAGTTAAAAGCAGCATGTATTCTCCCCTAAAATTGTAAGATATAACTTTTCACATACACATCAAACCATAACACAAAGTAACATATAGATGGAATTCTAGAGAGAGAAAGTTAGAGGTTTAGGGAACTTAGTGAGAGAAAGTGAAAGATATTATTATGAGCTCCAACTCTCTACCTTGGGAGGTAGAGAGTATTTATAGTCTTACATAAATCGCCACACAACTGGCTGTGGATCAGGCATACAGTGGGTAAAGACCCGTCCGTCCTCCACGGTGTTACTTAACTAAATACTACTTAACTTAAAATTACTATGACTACGAAGCTTTCAACGATTACATATACTTGAGGTGACCGACTCTTTAATACCGGAATTTCTAATTCCTAACAATCTCCCCCTAAGGGAGGTCACCTCAAACATATACTAAAATGACATTGAATACAATCCGATATTACATTAACAATTGATCTTGCATTCTTGATGTAGTACTTTGCTCAAGCTTCGTAGTCATTGATTCCACTCATTGCATGTTTGGTTAATCCAAGTGGAGGTCTTTCTTGATCCACGTGATAATAATGTTGAGCCAGCTTTTGAGATCATCGGCTAATAGAAAATCTCTGATACATCCATTGTGGTGTTGGTATTATGTGATGTTGTGACATTCGTACCGACATGCTCACATTCTGGATCATGATATCTTCTCATCGAGTAGCGGAAGCATTAGTTGATTCATGATATTGGCAGCAGCGTGAGAAGCATGGAGTGAAAATATCCGAGTCATTGATGCACTAATCATGATTTCTTTTGAGATGAATGTGTTAGGTGAGCATGCGGGTATGAATTGACCGCTTCATTACGATCACCGCGAACGTCGGGTGTACCGCATAAGGCAGTTAGCAATAAAGCGCACGAAAGTGTCTTTGATCACTTTCGATGAATTGAGGTACCCAGCCCACGGTTCCTCGCTGATCAGTACAAGTATGCCTTTTGTGATCGTATAATTCAAGAATTTCCTTGACAGGGTTTCGCGGTATGCTCTAGTGTTCTCAAACCGAACGCGTCTCAAAGAAGACAACGGAGTGAGTGAACCAAATAATTTTCGCCCATTGATTGATGAAAAGAGATTTGAAAAACAATCGTGTATTGCTCAATAGAAATTGTTTTTGCAATATAATGAAGGTTTTAATGAAAATCAATTATCAATCATAAAACACCTTTTGATTTGAAAAATTAGTACACGGTCGACGTGCTAATGAAAAGAGTTTTAAAGCACAAAGACCGGTTTTCAAAGGTATCCGTCAATCCATAACGAACGAGATTGATTCAAAAGATTGAATCGCCCCATTGTTTCTGTTCGGTTGTCACATGGTTGATCCATATAATAGATCTCACATGCCACCTACCAAGAGCTTGTTAGATGTTGGCTCCAGAAGGCTTTCCATCTTCATTGTGAATATGTAAACACATCACTCGGATGTTACGGCAATACCACAAGGATAATGCGTAGGACTCAAGATATAATCTCTCTTTCCACATTGTGTGAAACAGAGTCTTCATTGAAAGTGTCCTAATGAGATTTATTGATGATCTCGTGGCTCTAGACTCAATTTGTGCATATTTGGATCCTATATGGGAGACTAGGGAGAGGGTCTCCTTCTTCAATATCAACAATCTCTAAGAGAAAGTCGATAGATAATGTCGGTTCCCGTGAGAATGAAACAAGTCCTTTTAAGAGGAACTTGAGTGGTTTTGGGAAGTTGAAGTGCGGCGTCACGGGTCCATGACGTCTTGTCTTCAATACCGATGTTACCATCAGTAGCATATGAATTGAACCGGTTTACGCCCTAAGGTTGAATAAATGGAGGGCTATTTGTTTTCACCCTTTTCTCATTCAATTCTTTTTAATTCTTCAACCCCTTCGGTGCTTACCGAGACTTCATAGCTAGAACCTTGTTGGGTTTATTCCAGTACTAGCTCAGTCTCAGTCCTCACTCTTCCCATATCTCATTTTTCTCCTTTTATCATCATACCTAAGAACTCTACACTAACTAGTGGATAGTTCCTGGGTAGATCCCTCCGGCGGATCTTGGGAACAAATACCTAACCTTATCATCCTTATATCACCATACATAAAGTAAAGTTGGTCGGTCTATTTGGTATTGTTCATCTGCCGTTGGAACCAATTGAAAACCATTTGAAAATCAATTCGGATACTTGTGATATATTATCAAAGCATTTTGTACCTGAATTGTTTTTGATATTTTTAGAACGAGAACTCCCCTCAACATGTGCATCAAGTATTTGAAAATGTTTTGCACACGGAGGCAAGAGAAAGAATTAACTTCTTTGATTACCATTTTTTAAAGATATCAACATCACTTCCCTAATCGAATCAAGTAGATAAAGCATTTTGGGGAAGGATGAGATTTTCATGATTTTGCTCCCCTCAATATGTGCTTCTAGGTTTGAAAAGAGTTTTGCACATACTAGAGGGAACCCGCACATTGAGATAAATGATCACGTTTCAAATCATAGGTTTAAGATAGATGCTCCCCTCAACATGTGCATGGAAAATTTGAAATCGTTTGTCACATGCGGGGAGGACATCATGTACATTCTTATAAAACCATTTACCAATTATCGTTTAAATCCAATTTAAATCACACATTCTCCCCGATCACAATTATCAAATCATTTGAGATTTGTGATCTCTTATAGATTTAAATTGATTTTGAAAGCTTTTAAGGAGAATTGTGACTTGATTATGAAAGCGTTTTAACTGATAAGGATCGGATTTTAAGACTTTAAACTCCATTGATAAAACATGCATGTACATCTTTTGAAAACAATTTAATGCCAAATAACTTTTTAATTTAATTGAAATCATTCTCCCCTCAATCAATGACATAGGTTGTTGATTGAGAGATAGAGATTTTGACAAATAAGTCCTGATGATTATCAAAAATAGAGACCAAGTTATTTTTCAAAGCATTTAGTTTTCAGCAGATAAATGTTTATAGAATCCGAGCATGGAATTTGAAAACATGGTAAAACATGGCTCTGTTCTTTCTTTTAAAACCGGGTTATTGCCTGAAAATGACAATAAACCATTGTTTCTCTTTCTCTCAAACATAATTTTTTTGATTTTTGATTTTTTTTTTTTTTGGAATTCGAACAACATCTAAAGTCCCGTGTCATTCTTTGAATGACAGGACAAAGACCGTAGATATTATCGAACCGAGAAAACGCATGACAAAATGACAATATTTTTTTGAAGATTTTTCAATTTTTGATTTTTATGGATTTTGAAGGTTTTATAATTTTGTATTTTGATTTTCCAATAGATATATACAAGAGATAGATGAAAATAGACCTTTACTCCTCGTCTTCCTCCGAAGACGCGTTTGAGTGTATCGGTTGAAGGCTTTTCAAGCCAAGACGTGGAAGAATAAACTCAAAACGTTCTCTTGGAAGAGCTTTGGTGAAGATGTCCGCTAACCGATATTCAGACCTCACAAAATATAGTTCCACCACACCTTTTTCCACTTGTTCCCCGATGAAATGATGTCGAATGTCGATATGCTTTGCTCTTGAGTGTTGAACGTTGTTGCATGAGAGAGTAATATCACTTTTATTATCACGAGAGTAGGATTTTGTTGAATACAAAGCCATAGTCGATAATTGAGATCTCATCCATAAGACTTGAGCACAACAAGATGACATGGCTATGTATTCAAACTCTGTAGAGGAAATAGAAGTACTCATTTGCTTCTTTGAAGACCAGCTCACAATTTTATCACCCAAAAACCGAAAGCACCTCCATATGTACTTCGACGTGTATCTTGACAACTGCATGATCAAGATCCGCATAGGTCGTTAGTGACATACCGTGTCCTTGGGTACCATAGTCCCATATTGATGGTTCCTTGGAGATACCGAAAGACCCGCTTAACCGCTTCAAGGTGCTTTTTAGTAGGCTTAGCCTGGTATCTGGCACACATGCAAACAAATAACAAGATGTCCGGTCTACTAGCGTGAGGTACATCGTGGATCCAATCATACTACGATATTTCGTTTGGTCAATCATGATCCCCGAGTGGTCCTCATCTAGTTTGGTTCGATCAATCATGGGGTGTCAACAGGGTCACTTGAATCAAATCCAAATTTCTTTAAAATCTCTTTGCATATTTAGATTGATTTATGAAAATGCCTCCGGGACTTTGTGAAATTTGTAATCCCAAGAAAATGACATTTGTCCCATCATTGACATTTGAAACTTTGAACTCATTTCATTAGAAAAACGATCACATTCCATTGGGTCGGTCGAGGCAAAAATAATATCATCAACATAAATTTGAACATGAGTTAAATGTTTGCCCGACTTCCTGGTGAACAATGTAGGATCAATCGCTCCTTTGCTAAATCCGGTTGATAGAAGAAACTTTGACAGTGTATCATACCATGCCCTGGAGCTTGCTTTAAACCGTAAAGAGCCTTCTTCAGACGATAAACGTGAGTAGGATGCTCTTGATTCACAAATCCTTCAGTTGGCTGACGTAGACGACTTCTTTAAGATCTCCGCTCGAAATGCCGCCTTCACATCCATCCGATAGACTACCATGTTCTTACTAGCAAAGATTAGCCGAAAGATTCGATTGCCTCGATTCGAGCAACACGAGCAAAAGATTCTTCAAAGTCTATACCCTCCTCTTGACGATATCCTTTAGCAACTAATCGAGCCTTGTTTTTCAACACATCACCATGCTCATCAAGTTTCACTTTGAAGATCCATTTTAGTGCAATAATCATAGCACGCCTGAGCGTGTACTAACTCCCATACATCAAGTCGATCAAACTCATGAATTTCATCTTGCATGGCATTGAACCAAATGTCTTCATTCATGGCGGTTTTAACATCTTTTGGTTCGATCTTAGATAGTACGGAGTTGAAGAAACACCATAAGGCATCGGTTGCAAGTTGTTTCCGGGTCGATACAGGACGAGAGGGATTTCCAATGATGTTGTCTAATGGATGATCGTGAGTCCATTTTTAAGGTGTTCATGTGGCGTTGTTGAGGAACCTGAGGTAGCGAGTCGATGTCTCTCAAGAAGATGGTTCGATGATGATTCAGAGTAGCAAATATGTTTTCAAATGGAGCATCTTCATGAGTAGCAAAGGGATTAACTTCATCATTGATGCCGTAAACAGTTCCATGATGTACATTTGAAGAATGATGATTTGTTGATGAGATCAAGGATCGCAGCAGTGCTTCTTGACTTAAAGATATTGAGACTGAAGGATTGACTTCATTCACAGGAATATGAGCATCTTCTGTTGTAGGGATCAACACCTCATTAGTAATTGAATCATAAAGTTCATCAAACATAGGATCAAACAATTTCTTTAAATCATCTTCGGATGGAGGTACATATGGAGTTTCTTGAGAAGAGTTTGGAACAAGAGATGAACCAATGGGACTTTTTTGAAGTGCGGGTCCCTGGAGGTCCAGAGCCATTTGACCGGTCAACTCATCAAACGTAACGTGAATGGTTTCCATGATATTTCGGGTTCTTTTGTTATAGATTCGGTATCCCTTTTTGTTTGGTGCATATCCTACAAATACTCCAATGTCCGCTTTAGCCCTAAGTTTCCCTAAGTCTTGACCCTCATTAGTTGGATAACACAATGCACCAAACACACGAAGGAAAGAGAGATTAGGTTTTCTGTTGTGGACAAGTTCATATGGTTTCTTTCCATGAACAAGTGTGAATCGTGGAACGATTTTGTGTGTAGCATGCAATGGCAATAGCTTCAGCCCAGAGAAACATTGGAACTTTTGAGTAAATCAACATTGTTCTAGCGGCTTCTACAAGAGTTCTATTTCGCCTTTCAACTACACCGCTCGTTGAGGAGTTCGTGGAACACTTCTTTGATGGGTGATTCCAATGCTTTCATAGAATTCACTAAGTTGTTTGTTAACAAACTCGCCCATTGTCCGTCCGGATAATTGACGGTTTTGTTAAGTCGAACTCGCTGCTTGATGAGTTTGATGATGATATCGAGTTTCATCCTTTGTCCTTAAGAACTTGACCCGTGTGAATCTAGAGTAATCATCAACTATAACTAACACATATTTCTTCCCAAAGATATTCTGGACTCTCATTGGTCCACATAAATCCATATGAATTGTATGAAGAACTTCTGTGACAGAGTTAGTAGGTTTGGGTTTGTGGGCATACTTCTTGCTTTTTCCCAATTGACATGTGAACAAAGATGATCCTTTTCATACTTTAGTCGAGGTAAACCTACAACTAAGTCCTTTCTCGAGAGATCATTGATGGTGCCGAAGTTCAAGTGATTGAGACGACGATGCCATAACCATGACTTTGGTTTTGAAGCCTTTGACAACAAGCAAATTGGAGAAGACTTCATCATATCTTCTATAGAGATGGTGTAAAGATTTGAACCACGAGTTCCTCTTAACAGTTCCTTACCATCAAGATCTCTAACAAAACAAGTATGTTTTCTGAAGGCTACTTCTAGATCAGAATCAAAGAATTGACCAACAGAGAACATATTATGACCCAAACCTTCCACATAGTATACTCTAGAGATAACACTATCACCAACAACATAATCACCATAACCCATAATTGCACCGAAATGATAATTACCGAATCTAACATCTCCGATGAATTTGCTCACGGTTCATGAGCCGCGACCGTCTCACATATGCTTGGAATGTACGGCGAGTCCGGTACCACGTAACGATTTGAACGATCTGCAGTTGAACACGACAAGAATGGATAATCTGATAATTGGGATCCCCATGCAAGAATGGGTTCCACTTGGTTAGTAACAATGATTGGAACACCCACATCGTAAACGAAACATCCATATCGTAAGTAGAAGCAATGGAATCATTGGGAATAGATGCAATGATGGTGTTCAGATTTGACCTATTCAAAGTATGTTTACTTCTTAAGGGAATAGTTCTACCAATAGGCATCCATTTTCTAGTGGGCATAATCTTAGCAGTTTGAGAACAAACCGATTATTCTTATGGCCAAAAGGTATCCAATAATAACCTATCTTTATAAAAGTTCTTCCCGTGGGTTTCCACTGTTTTCTAACAATCTTTCGCTTTTGCCTTTTTGCCTTATTTGCACGATTATTAGCATTAACAATTTTAACGGGCATTTGACATTAGACAAAGCATTCACACCACATTCATGATTAGCAACAGAATTCAAGCGACATATCATTACAAGGTTTGCAAATAGTATCGAATTGAATTAATTACAAGACGCCTAAGGCTAATACTAGAATCAACACGATTCGCTTTATTCAACTCAAGCTTAAAGTTCCTAGATTGGTCTTCTACTCTCTTCCAATGCACATTCTTAGCTTGCAAGGTCCTATCATTCCTTGTATATTCTTGAGACTTTGACCGCCGCTTTAAAGTCACCGATTACTCGTAGGGAATGGGAACATTAGTTGGTTGATCTAATTTTTGCATTCCCAACTTGATGTGCAAGGATCAAGTACTAGAAGGCACATTAGTGTATACTTTAAGACGTGATTTGAGCTTTTGCGTGCACACTAAAGTTCACTTTCTTAGCACTAACATATCCGAATCAACTACTTGAAGGCACATTAGTGTTTCCTTTTTAAGACCTGGGCATAGAACGGATTTCACGCTTGGCACTAGGCATAGAACAAGGCATCACAGCTTTGCCTTTTGCACCTAAGGTTAAGGATTTGGGACATGTGGCAATTACACATTCTAGCAACTCTTGAGATCGTTTGGCCTCGAGGCAAGCAAACCTAATTTCACTATCAAGAGGTTTGTTAATGAAATCCTCTTCGACAATCTCACTGAGACATTCTAGACTATCCTTAAGGTGAGCACAGGATTCATGAAAAGCATGTTCATTATTCCTAAGATGAGGAGGAATATATTTAACTGTCACAGTGTATTTGCAGTCTAAGGGTGACTTTGAGACAACATTCTTATTGAAAACAAGTGTCAGTTTCCCATTTCCCGACTTCTGATTCTCAATTTCCTTTTGTAAAGACGTTATTTTTCGTTGTTTTGGTCACGGGTGACTTTTATTGAATCATATAACTCTTTAAAATGTCGCTTAACTTTTTCATTTTCTTCTAGAAAACTCTCGCTTTCCTTTTGTAAGGCATCAACTAAGTTTTGAAGATGAAAAGTTTGAGAATTTCGAGAATCTAAAGGAGGAGGCATTTGGGAGCCTGTCATATTGTTCGTTTGACCCTTTAATTGAGATATTTAGGCTTTCAACTTTCTCGATCGTGTTGCATCGAGCTTGAATCGTTCATCACGCTTGTTAATTTGAAAAGCGATCAAACTCGAGCATCGACGATGTCTTGATATTTGAAGTTTTAACATTTTCTTTAAGATGTTGATATTTTAGTTGTAAATTAAAATGCTCAACTTCCAGTTTAGAAAAATGTTTAACCAAATTGTCGTGATCATCCAGTTCAATTTTCTCGTTTAGTTTAGAATTAGTTTTTCAAGCTCAATGACACGATCATGGGAGACTTTCAGGCCACAGATAGTTCATGAAATTTGGAAGCATTAATAGAGCAATTTGAAGCAGTGAAAAGATATCTTGAGCAACACATTCAGTAATAAGAGTCTCATTTAATGTATGCAAGTTCTTCCTCTCAATCTCATTATATTTTAGTGCACGCCCATAATCACTAACTTCAACTACCATTGCATCAAATTCCTTTTCCATTCCCTTAATATCAGTTTCTATCCCCTTTTTAAGACTCTCAAAGTGATCCTTTAGAAGTTTAAAGAAAGGCATGACCTCAGTTAAATAACATTCTTTCATTTGCTCAAAACCCCTTTCTCCTTCCGCTATACCATGGGTGTGATCCTTTTCTTGCAAGTTTTCTCAAAATCAACAAATAGTTGAAATATAACATATTGGCTAATTAAGGTCTTGCTTTTAGTGGCAATTTTTCTAGGAACAAGATGCATTGGTATATTAGGAGGATACACGGATATGCCTTTCTCGCTTATCTAAATCCTTTTCCGTAAAACTTGTTCGGGAGTCAACAATGTCGAGGCTTAAACATGTTCAAGGAAATCCGCTTTTCCTTTTGTAGTCATGGGGAGTGATAATTATTTTTTTTCTTTGCATTTAGGATCATCTAATTTTTGTTCATCCTTTCCCTAGTGACTTCATCTGATTTCTTATCCTCCTCTGCACTCAACGCAACTAGGTTTCTGTCTAGGTTTAAGAATCTCATTGCCATCATAGATCACACTTTTAGATGCTTTTGCTATCTTCCGCACTGTGGTTGGGTTTATCTATAATGGGAACACTATGCTTATCGCTTAGGACTCTATGTTTAGTGACCATGTGAGCAGTCCGAATGGTGTTTCCTTGTATGTACAACTTGTTTTCAAGTTTGTTTTTCAAAGTTTTCCGATTAGAAAAATCTCTCAAGAGTTTTGATTCCTTTGCATTAAATTCTTGCTTAAGCATTTTCACATTTTCTTGAAGTTCTTGTTTTTGCTTAGCTGTTTTAGAAAGTTTTTCTTGCAAGGAATTTAATTCTTGTTTCAATACTTCTTCTCTAAAATTACTTTTCTAATGATTGACGCACTTGGTCATCCATTTCCTCGCCACGAGTGGTCAACTCAAATTTAGCACGTTGTGCATAAATAGCAACACGTTCTTTATAGGCATTTAGTTCTAAATTACGAATCATCAAGGCACATGCAGTGTATTCATCAAAAACATAGTCATTGTTGATGCGAAGATGCATCACTTGGTACAACTTCACTTTCACTTTGTTTCACATATTGATCATATGGGACAATATTGATATTACCCATATTTTCAACATTTGATTCAATAGTTTCAGCTGAATGTACTTTGTCATGCATCTTTTGCACATCAAGATCATCGATAGTTTTAATACCTCTGAGATGAGTTTGTCTGGATGGGCCATAGTGGTGAAGAAGAGACCTTGGGAGAAACCATTGGAGAAATGCTAGCCATAAAATTGTGTGTGCCGTAGGTCCATCATCCACATCGAAGTCGTATGCATCACAATCGACTTGAAAGGCATTCGATGATTGTGACCTATTTCCCTGAATAGGCGCTCATCCACATCTCGCATCATAGGTCTTGGCATTGCCCTCAGCTAGAAACAACAATTCCTCTTCATCCAAAGCAGCACCATTGTCCCGAGCTTGTACCAAAAGATCTTATCTCTAAGTAATCAGATTCTCGTGGACGCTTTGGAGATGTACGCTTCCTTGCAATGTGTCCCTCACCACCACATTTATAACATTTGATTGGCTTAGCTTGACCTTGGTTACCATTCCTTCCTCGATTCTGGTTGCCAACATAACCTCTACCTGCTCCACCTCTTCCCCGATCATACTTGTCTTTCCTGAATCTGGTTGCACCACGATCCTTCCATCTTTAACAAGTGGCTTGATTGTGTGGGTTAGATGTCGCTCGAGGTTGTTGTTGGTTTGTGGGAGAGAATTCATGTTTTGACTAATCGGAAGAGCTAGTTGATTAATGAAGTTACCCACGTGTGGATCAAAGATCGCTTGTTTGAACATAGGATCACGAATGAGTTTGTGATTACCATTACCCAAGGGTATGACTTGTGATGCTTTGGTTGTGATTCCGATGTTTGAGTAGAAGGCAGTTGAGTCATTCGATGAGCTTGTCTCTCCTGGTTGGTTTTGAACTGATTGAGAATCAATTTTTCAAACATAGCATGTCTCTCATTCCGAAGGAGGAAGGCATAGAGTTGCTCATAGTTTGTATTCTTCAATCCTTTAGTGAGCTTCACAGTGGTGACAAACTTGTGCCATTCGGGATTCATGTTGTTCACAAATTTTGAGTTCAGCTGAATGTTAGGCATAGTCATTCCGATGTTCCTCATGTCATTCACTAACTTATGAAATCTCACATAGTACTCATAGACACTCTCATCCGGTTTCATCTTGAAGTGTTCAAATTCGTCATAGAGTTGGGATTCTCTGTCTTCCATAGTTAATTTCAACCCGAGAGAAGCATCTTAACATTATCCCATACTGCCTTTGCATCGGTGTTATGATTGATCAGCTTGTAGATGTCTTTAGGAAGACCTTGAAGAACAATGTTTGAAGCCCCGATATCTGCATCGAATCTCTTTTTCTCCTTATCATCAAGCTCATCATACATTTTAGGTATGTCCATTCCGTAAAACAGAGTACCATCTTCATTAGTATCAAGTATGTCTCTAGTCGCCTCAACTCGATATGGTCCTTCATCAATGGATTTGAGAATGTTGACATCATTTTCCTTTCCAAGGCGATAACTGATTCGTTGAGCCCAAGAATCGTAGTCGGCCTGCAAGCATGGGTGGACGAGTATCGAGCCCGCTTGAACATCCTCGCAACAAGTGGAGATGATAGTAGGAACGTTGGTAGACATGTTTACAGTTTATACGGGATTTTATAACTCTATGATTAAACCGGGAAATAGATTCTTTCACCGGATTTTACTAAATCAAGAGAAAACCGTAAACAATCACTCAAGTCGCTAGAAGATAATGCACTAAGTCGCTAGAAGATAATGCACTAAGTCGCTAGAAGATAATGCACTAAGTCGCTAACGCTTAATTCGCTACACCACTAAGTCGCTAGAGTCCCAAGTCGCTAGACAAATGCAAGTCGCTAAGTAGTAACTCGCTAACCTCAAGTCGCTAGCAAAATTTTGGCGAATTCGCTACTCAAGTCGCTAGGAATACAAGTCGCTAAAGAGCAACTCGCTAGCACCAAGTCGCTACCACCAAGTCGCTACCCGTAGTGGAGAGTCCACTACTTGTACTGTTAATCGCTAGGTAAGTCGCTAGCTCCAAACCCGTAACTCGCTACAAAAATGTGAAGCAAGTCGCTACGAAGAAACTTTTCCAAGCTCAAGTCGCTAGCATGAAAAACACATAAACACCACTTTTCAATCCAAAAACAACCCAACCACGATGATTCAAACCTTCTAAATCAAAACCTAAACACTTGTGATGATTCTAAACACAAAAGTACAACCAAAATCCAAACTTTAACACTAGAAATCAATCAAATGATGCAAAACCACTAAACTTTTTCAAACTCAAAAACCACCTAAAAACCACTAAAAATCCAAAGATGTGCAAGATATGATCTAACCATGGCTCTTGATACCAATTGTAAGATATAACTTTTCACATACACATCAAACCATAACACAAAGTAACATATAGATGGAATTCTAGAGAGAGAAAGTTAGAGGTTTAGGGAACTTAGTGAGAGAAAGTGAAAGATATTATTATGAGCTCCAACTCTCTACCTTGGGAGGTAGAGAGTATTTATAGTCTTACATAATCGCCACACAACGGCCGTGGATCGTGCATACAAGGGTAAAGACCGTCCGTCCTCCACGGTGTTACTTAACTAAATACTACTTAACTAAATATTACTATGACTACGAGCTTTCTAACGATTACATATACTTGAGGTGACCGACTCTTTAATACCGGGAATTTCTAATTCCTAACAAAAATAGTTATGAAAACCTTTGAAAAGAGGGGCTATGAAACTCACCTTAGCCACAGTAATGCGCTATTCACATAACAATTACCTAATCGACATTTAAAGCTAATATCCACGGCATCCGGATGAATGTACCAATTTGCACGATAGGAATAGAAGTGACGCTAATCTAACACAAGCGTTTCAGATATCTCAAAATACAGCTTCATACCGATAAAGAAGTCGATAGAAAAGTAATGTGTCGAAGTTTTAGGTGGATCATTCATGTGACACTTTCAAAAGTCCATTATTAGTATCTCAAAAAGTTTATAATTAATATCTCAAAAGTTTAGTTTTAACGTTTCGTGTGGCGGTAAGAAACATAGACACGACGCACAACTCACGTGAAAGAGGAGAAGACGTCGACATAGTCGAGACATACTAACTAGAACGCACGCCAAAAAGGAAAAGACATCGACAAGGTCAAGAAATACTGACAATACTCAAGCTAGTCAAAGACTAGGAAATGATGACATCTATTTATGACACATAAATAGGTTAACTTTCGATGGTTTCCCCATAATCCCAAACGTATGTGTTTATAATAAGAGATAAGTTTCTATTTATCGTTTGATTATCAAAGGTTTCACGATCATTATTCGTAATTATACAAGTTTATAATAAAGTACGTTATATACAATATACTTTGTAGCATTTTATAAATGACGCGTTTGTCTATTCAATGTTACCAAATCGTATGACTTTAATAAGTTATCTTATCAAAGTAACCTTTTCCGACAGTTTATAAAGGTTAACTCGTAAACCATGAATTACTATGAAAATTTATAAGAGTTTATAAGAAAGTAGTTTTTATATAGTGTAATTATAATTGGTTTTATAAATTTCAGTTCAATATAATTAACTAAGTAGTTATATATCACTATTAGTCAAGGAAATATGTCTCGTTATTAATTAACAGGTGACAAGTAATTATCTAAGCTTTATCGTAAATCAACTATATCAAACTTATGCCAAGTTTCATATACTGTAATTTTTTAATCAAAACCGTTTAATATGATACTACTTATAACCAATACAACTCGTGTATTAAATGTTATTCTATTTTATAAAACGTAGTCGATTCTTATATGGTATATGTATTATTAGATACTAATTATTAACCATATATCTAGTTCTAATGTTTACCACTTCGTTTTACAAGTATCTAGTTCCTTGTTAACTCACATTCAATATCATTTTTCTTTTCTCGTTTGCTCTTCACCTCATGGAAAGGATATACAATGCAAAAAAACTTCATATTGGGACTTATGTTAAACATAATAATATGCACATACAGAGTGTTCATGTAGTATGCAAAAAAACAAGTCAATCAGGTCACGTTTTGTAGGGTTTCAGTTTAGCAAAATCAACAAGGTCTCCAAATAGCTTATCCTCCGCCTTTTGAGGTTTCCCTGACGGTACGTGCACGTAAGAAGCATTAGCCATTGAAGGACCCGAGTAAACAGTACTTTCATCTCTCAATGACATACCCGACATTCTTTGACTCATATATAGTGCATTTTGTTGCTGCCCATATCCATTCCCATAACTATAACCGCCACCACTACCTCCACCATAGCCATAGGCTTGTGCCATTTGGTTATTATACATCTGTTGAGCCATTTGTTAATTATACATGAAAGCCATTTGGCCAGGTTGACTTGGTTGCTGTGGAAGCATACCCTTTTGGAATTGTTGTTGAGGAACTTGTTTGGTATATACGGGCTGGTGGTTTGTTGCTGCATGTTCATACCCATTACCTGACTATTGTTGTTTCCCATAGTTTGAAAGCCCTGAGGTTGAGAGTATTGTGTGCCTACGGATTAATTATCAGCAGACTGAGCTTCCCAAGGCGGTGGCGGTAATCCACCACTCATAGAACCACCTACTAACAAATTAAAAAAAAAATGAGTTAGACACTAAATTAAGAATTCTATAGTATGGTGAAAATTATGGATACCGTCCATGCTCAAAACTATTCACAGAAATGGTTCCTGGTTTCATTGTTTGCTTGCATTTTTTATCTCCTAGTACCTTAAACTTAACAACAGACGTGTTAATTTTTTCATCAAATGACCACTTTACCATATGAAACCCACACTTTTGATCCTTCAAGTTTCTATACATATCTTTTTTGGTCCCTACAGTTTAAAGTAAAGTCACTAAAAGCCCCCTGTTAAGATGCGACTTGCTCATCTTAACCAATGCTTCTTATTTGTACCAAACTGGCCCTCCACTTCAAAACAGGTATTGGCAAAATGCCTTTATTGTCGAGAAGTTAATTTTTGGAATTTAAGGGAGCTTCGATGAAAATAAAGTGATCTTTCATAACAAAAAGCGAGCTTCCACAGGGAATATTGGTATTTTCCAAACACATGAATGGAAGGTCATGTTGGTATATACACGAAGATTTAGTCCAGTTCCATATAGGCCCTGTGGACCTTTTGGTAATTTACCCAAACTTTATGGACCAGGGACATACAGTGGAAGTAAACACTCGACCATATTCATAAATAAGTTTAAAGGACAACACTGGAAAACACTGACAAGATCCATGATTTTCACCATACCAAAATGACCATTTTTTAAACTTACTCGATAATAATGTTTATTTTAAGAAAACCAGCAGTTCCAATGCATATGACAAATACTTCACTTACCAAAACCCAGTGAAGACGGCTGTTGCTGTTGTGGAGGCATATTGTCGTTCCACATTGAAGTAGTTCCTTGATTGTATTGGGACCATGATGCGTGCTGTGGTGGAGCTGTGATGGGAACATTTCCATTTGAATAAAATGCTGGTTGTTGAGGCGACCCGTTTTGAGGTGATTGGGTTTGAGGTGAAAAACTGTTGATGAGTGCTAGTGCGTTGTTTTGAGATACAGGAGTAGAAGGCTGAGCTTCACCGACTGGTACAAGTGCTAGGGAATTTGCAGCTGTTGGTGAGGTGAAGTCGTCTACACTCAAGAGGTCAAATTTGGCAACGACATTTGACGGAGGTGTTAGGGAAATAATATATTATAATGCCCTTACAACCAAACACATCTATTATTAACACTTCTGAAGATTTGACTGTGGTTTTTAGATTTTTAGAAACCTGAACTGGACTGAAAGAGAGAGATAAGATTGATCTTAGGTACAACATTGTTTAAATCATAAATCATAAATACGACAAAAAAAACATTGCTACCTCTTTTGATGTCATTAAATGCCAAGCCAATACATGAGTCCCCTTGATCGATTTAACATTGCTGCAACAACCGCACTGTTGTAGTGTCAATTGTCCTGCTCTTCATGCTTCCACTTATATCAACAACAAAAATCACTTCCTTCCTAATCACTTTTTGTATGAATAACAAATATTAGCATCATAGCAAATCTATTTTTCTGGTTAAGCATCATTTCATAATACAGACAAAAGAAACATACATATTTAAAACCAACCTTTTTGATGAGACCATCCTTGGGAATAGGTAGAAAGAAAACATCTGTGTATGGTCCACGTTGAGTGATAGTGGAGACTGCAAAATGACTCTAGCGAGTGCATAGCTTGTAGGAACCTGAAACATACGTGAACAATTTTATAGCATCAATATGTGACATTTCCTTATATCTCATACGAAACAACAATACCTTTGTGTATAATTCCTTTGATTTTTCTAGATGGGCCGATTCCAACTTGGGTACTTTTCTCAGATCGATTGCGCAAAGTAATCCCAATTTCTACTGGCACATATAAAAATATATTAGCTAGGCATGGCAGTTATGTACATCTGCAATTAGTTACAAACTTATGCACTCAAACAAAGCGTTTAGCATGAATTCATTTTATAGTATGACAATCATGCAAATGCCAAGTTCTAAAAAATGTTTTACCAAACAAAGAGTGACATAAGAATATTTTCCATTAGACGCATCCTTTGCTGATGTTCAAATCCAATTCATCGATTTTCATCACAGCTATAGTTTCTTCACACCACCATCTAAATATTTCCACATAATAGAAAAATTACATTTAGGCTCCAATCTCAACATTCAAATCCATCATATATAACACAAATACTTTTACAGTATTTCCCCTTAAACATAGTCACTTTAAGAGTTTAGGCAGATACAGACTTTAAAGTAACCAATCCCAAACACTCGAAGGAGAGAAATAAAACTATACAAATGGTGGAAACAAGAGGAAAACGAGGTTGGTGGTGTCCCTTACGAGTACTACTCATAACCACTTGAGACCTTGAACTCAATTCAACATAAAACCCTAAGTATCCGAATTTTAATTCAAGATTTGAGGCGCGTGTGGGGGTTTGAACGTGAGTATGATGCATAAACGTAGTCATAAGACCCCGATCTATCGTTTGAGATAGGTGGTGTAAGTAGAGGAGGTGGCCAAAATTTGGCCGGATTCCGGTGACGGCGCGCCGAAACCCTAATGGTGGTGGCCGGATTTTATCCTAGAGAGAGAGAATTAGTGTTTGTGTGTGTTTATTATAGAGATAAAGTGAGTGTAGAAAATGAGGGTGTGAGGAGATGGTGGGGTATTTATACTCCTTGTAAGGTCCTATCATGCACTAGTGAAACCACAAGGGGCGAAAATGAAACATTCAAAAGGACCCTAGATGTAACTTTGTATAACTTTCGATATATTCGGTTCGGGGCTCGTTTTGACTAGCAAACGAAGGATTCGTGACTCGGGAATTACGCCAACGTTCTCAGAATAATATTTCCGATAAAAACGATATATAATACGACTCGTAATTCAACTTAGATGAAACGATTACTCTAATTGACGTTTCTCCATTGACGACGCATCGAGAAAATTACGAGTTGTCACAATATAAGCGGATGAATTACAATAACCATTTTAAGGTGGATTCACTGCAATCAAAACTCTAACAGTTGTATGATATTTTGTAAATGATATGAAAATAATGTTACAATTTCTTTGATTCACAAATGTGTTTCTAATTAACTTAAAGAAAACATTTGATATAAATATTTGTGGTTAGAGTATACGTTAGTTTTATTCTTATGTCTTTATAGCATGTGATCATAAGATTGGTTTGTTTTTTTTATGCTAGTTGAGGTCTTAAGTACTCTAGGTGTGTTTTTTTTTCTTTGGGTAAAAGGGGATCATCCTAGTAAAATATATTACGCCAAAAAACAGTTAAGTACAACAGATGAGATTGAATCTCTCATCTTGGCCCGTTACATGGGCATAAAACAAGCACCTATTGTGTAACAACCAAATCACTACATAAGAAAGACATGTCAATCTTATGATCTACCAAAAATAAAATTACTTCCTACCACGACCTCGGAGCTTGATATCATACTGGTCACAAAAATCATCTAAGTGCCTTGGTAAATCGTAGACTTGAGTCGCATAACCATCAGAGAAATAGTCTTCCATCTCGTGACCGCCGCCTGTCGATGCAAAAAAACTAGCAATAGGGTTATTCGGCTCAAGCACCTTATCATCATCAATGTCAGAACAAACCACATCCCCCACTTTAGAGAATGGGTTACCTACCTTAGTTGAAGCGATACATGGAGAAGAAGAAGAACTAGGCTTAGTAGCCGCAACTTGCTCCTTCACTTTCAAATCACTCACAAGCTGATCTTGTGACTCCATACCCATCGTTTGAAACCCATCCACATCATCCACCCCTGACGAGGTTAAAACAGCAAAAGAATTACTGGACATGGTATTCGTACCCGTTTTAACATTAAAAGAAGAAGGATCCTTCATAACCTTTGAACCAGACCTTTAATTGCTCCTCCCCAGCTCTTTCGGTCTCCAAAAGCTAGATTTGTACTTATTGAGTGTGAGACCTCCAATAGGCCGAGATTGATCAACTACCTTCTTACGTTTATCCTTCTGATTTTTAACCTCGGTAAAACTCTCTTCATCCTTATCCAAAAAAGTATGAGCCTCAGTTACCACCTTAGTATCACGTCGAACTGCCTCCTTAACACATTTTGGGCAACTACTGCGATCACACCCAAAATATTTACACACATTACAATGAGGAGCCTTTCATTCATATTCGAATTTAATGATCTCGGTAGAATAACCATCATTCTCCTCATTTGGAATAGCAATACTAACTTCACTTTTCAATTCAGAATCTAAGCTCGGTTCAACAAGAGCACGAGCAAAGCTGATACATCCCAATGAATCAACATACATCGAGCTTGTAAACGCATCCAACATAATAGGTTTCCCTACTTGAGTAGCAATTAACCTCAAACCGTCTTTCGAAGACACTAAAGGAACATTATGCAATTTAATCTAAACTGGAACCTTAGTTACCTCATTTTTGGTTAATGAAACCTTAGTAGTCCATTTGTTCAGAATGAGAGGCGATTTACCGATTAGCCACAATACACTTTGAAGGACACGATCCACATTTTGTTTTGGTAAAGGGTTTCCCCGGTAAATGTATTACTCCAAAAAACGTTTAAGTACAAAGGATATGGGTGAAGTCCCATATCTCAGCCCGTTACATAGGCGATAAAACTAACATAACAAGACACATACTATCTTTTAAAACAAGAAAATAAACCACTACTCACTAGATTACATTTGACACAAAACCAAACATAAACTAACGTTTAGAGTTCTTAGGAATCCTTATGTCAAAGGAATCACAAAAGACAATTTGACTAGCAGAAAGCTCTTTGTAGACTTCATCATCATCATCATAAAAATCATAATCATAGGGGTAATCTCTATAACTCTCCTTCCAACTTTCTAATAAACTATTCTTTCCCCCCACTTCCGTTTTCACTCTTAGAATAACTAGCAACAACAGGCATATCAAATGCTAAAAAATTAGCCATATCATTGTCAACATATTGAACCTCATCTTCACTATCATGATCATCCGGATAATCAACCTTTTTTAGAGGCTTTCCATCATCATCCACAAGAGTAGCTTTCCCATAAAATAATAAGCTTTTCAAGCTTCCTAATTTTCTCAACAATAGGAGTAGTACAAGGAATACCATTCTCATCAGTATCGTCCATACCAAGAGCATCAAATGGGTTTGATGTAGCAATATTCGTCCCACTCGTATTTGCCTCATTAGTGTTTTTTTTCTTAGTAGCATCCGGCTTCTTCGATACAGCAACATACACCTGTTTAGGTGTAGAAGGGCTAGATTTATCCCCTTTACCCAAATCGATCCACACCCTCTTTAGAATCAAAATTAAAGAGGTACACACCAGCATCATTTTACATAAGCTTTTTCAAGCCAAATTTACCCCACGTATTGGTAACATAATTTTGAACAATGAGAAACGTAATGGTCTTGCCAACGAAGTAACCAACAAGTGTATTATCATACCTACTCAATACACTTTCCATGGCTGCCTTAGGTAGCAACGTATCATGGTTTTTAAGACAATGCTCATTAACCAAAGACTTAAAATTAACCTTCCTTGACATGCTAGCTTGATTAGGATTCAAAATATTAGCAAAAGTGGTACTAACATATGACATATTCACATCAACAATAAAAGAGTCCAAATGTTCACTAATCTTAGCCTTTGGATCAGACCCAACACTCTCCACGTTAGTCTTAGGGTTTAGATTTTTAGCAAAAGATGAGGCATTAACATCCGTATCATGATTCACCATTGGAGCTGTTGTACCTACATTGGCATTTACGACCTTATTAATCTGTATGGGATGAACATTTGCTGTCCACTTGAGTAACAAGGTTAATATCACCACCGTCTTAAGTCCACTCAGCATACGATTAGTAGTGGACTCCACTTGTGAACCATGATCAGCAAGTGAGGAAACACATGTGGAAGTCGACAAGGGTTCATGTAACCTATCACCATTATTCCCAACGGCTGCAGGTTGAGAATGTACCACGTCGTTCCCTCCCTCGATATTACTCACTGTAGACACACCTCTAACAGGCTTACGAATCTTTCCCTCTATAATTGCATGTTTAGATTCATTTGAGCATACACTAGCAGCCAATTCCAAAGGAGTAGGGAAACTATCCCTCGACACATTAACCTCAGCAGCAGAACGATTCACATTCGATCCCTTGGAAACACTAGACTTGTTGAAAAATCCTTTTTCCATCTCTCATAACCCATTAACACCATGCAACCAGTCAAATAACAAAACCAACACAAACAACAAAGAACAACCAATAAGAATCGAGGAAAAAAAATAGGGTTTCGAACTGTAGATGTGTTTGGTTTGCTTTTTTGGGCTGAGGTGTGGGATTCACCCACACCCGTTGTCCTGTAATTGTTTTTTTTAGAGTAATAATATTTTACCGGGTGTAATTCTTTAAAAAATAAATAAATAAATAAATAACATGAATCAAGCTTTAAATAAAGTTTTATTTTTTATTATTTCTAGAAGATCTTAATTTTTTATTAAAACTAAAGTCTATATGTACATGCTATAAAAAAAATTATTCTAGATTTTAAATTACGCGTATCTATATCTATATTATATATAAAGGAAAAATGATATTTTTGAAAATGAAATATTAAGAAAACTATATATGAAAACCTTAAACTTTTATTATTATTTTCGTTTATAACCCATAATCCATATTATTTTCATTCAGTTTAAGTTGTGTTAATCTCCAAACTTTTAAACCTTTGTTTATAACTCATAATTTTTTTTTATCATTATAACTATTTGCCGCTATAAAATCCCGTTGTTATACACAAGTACTGACCAAGTTACATATAAAAGAAAAAACTCATATTCTTGAAAGTGAAAAATTATGAAAACTATCTTTAGAAACCATAAACTTTTATTATTATTTTCGTTTATAACCCATATCTTATATTATTTTCATTCTCGGGAGAATTTCATATATATCCCTCATTTGGTTCAAAATTTCATATATATCCAACCTAACTTGATAATTTCATATATATCCCTCATTTGGTTCAAAATTTTCATATATATCCAACCTAACTTGAAATTTTCATATATATCCAATCTAAAGCTTAAAATTTTCATATATGTCCAAATACCCAATTTATATATAATTAAAATCTTAAACTACATATTAGTACAGTTCGAGTTACTTAATATTAATCCAGATAAATTGCATATGTATACTTCATTGCTCCAAATACAATATATAAACATGCTTTTATGATTTATATATTGTATTTGGAGCAATGAAGTATACATATGTTTTGTGTACTGAAATTGTTTATTACGGATCATAACAATATTCGTAACCCATGTGTACGAATATAGTGATTTGAGAGATTGTTTATATGGAAATAAGAAATATACACGTGAATGGTCATTTGACATTAAATGATAATAAATATGTATTTTAAAATTTTAATTAAATATAAATTGGGTATTTTGATATATATGAAAATTTTAAGTTTTAGAATGGATATATATGAAATTTTCAAGTTAGTTTGGATATATATGAAAATTTTGAACCAAATGAGGGATATATATGAAATTTTTAAGTAAGATTGGATATATATGAAATTTTGAATCAAATGAGGGATATATATGAAATTAACCCAACTTTTATTATAGGTGGAATTGCGTATATATCCTTTCAAAGACTAATAATTGCGTATATATCCAAGCAAAACAGATAATTGCGTATATATCTTTTCCAAACATTAAATTTGTCATAGATATCCAAAACATTATTTTCTGTATTTTTTTAATCCTCAAAAATACATTAATTAATATTATAATCTAAAATGTCCATCATGCCCTTGATTTTTTTTTCTACACCCACAAACCAGAACTTGATTATCTTGAATCATTTGTTACGTTGTTAACCTTACTCTCAGACCACCAGGCTTCATTTATCACCATTATTATCTTGAACCACCAATTTTGCAATGAAAATTCTCAATATAATTCTATAAAACCCATTTTAGATCTCATAGAAAACCAAAATATTCACAAATACTCTTTCAGCCCAATCAATTAATTTTGCCAACTGATAGAATAGTAACAAAAACAATTAAGAACACTGTTGTTGAGTTTTTCCACAAGATTTGAGTGGGTTTAATTATGACATGAATAAATTAAACTATACTCACCAATATAACTACGAACAGTTTATGTAATCAACTGTATCAATTTGGTATTCTACTAAGTAGAATAATGAACAAAAGAAAAACTGTGTATGAGCAAAGTGGCAAATCAATGAAATCAATTGTGAAGTTTTACGGTGAGTGGATTTTGAGATGGTGAAGAATGAAAAGCAATAACTAATTGTATGAAATGAGAAGGGTATAAATGGCAATATAGATTCAAATAGGAATTATCATGCCTTTTTTCTGTTTTATTTATTTTTAAATTAACTATTTGGACATATATATTATATTTGAAGTTTAAGAAAAATATATATGTAATTATGAGTTTCATTTGATATATATGTAATTATGAAGATTTGGAAGGATATATATGCAATTACTCATTTATTATTTTTTATTTATAACCCATAAACTTTTTATTATCACTACAACTAGCTACCGCTATAAAATTATATTGCTACACACATGTACTCGTCTATATTCATAATAAATGGACCATATCTCATGTTTCAAGTGAATTTTAGATTATTAATACATACATACTACTCCCTCCGTCCCTAAATAAATGTCCAGTTTGACTTTTCAAAGTCAAACCGGTTCAACTTTGACCGTAAATATTTTGTGTGTGTTATATAATACTTGATGAAAAACTATACCAATGAAAAATACACTTAAAACTCAATCCTTTTATATATTTTTCATCAAGTATTATATAACACCCGCAAAAATAGATAACGTCAAAGTTGATCCAGTTTGACTCTGAAAAGTCAAACTGGACACTTATTTAGGGACGGAGGTAGTAGTAACATCTCTGAATAATGATATCACATTTTAAATATAATGTAACAGGATCAACAACGTGCATTCACCCACATGTAGTCAGAGTGTCAACATGATCAATCTTATTGCACCAAGTATAGGTTATTTAAAACAAAGGTAATGTTATACATCAAATCCGTTGATAGTATTTTACGAAACATTAAAGGTTTATTAGAGAAAAACTTTTTATGTGAACTCTTTTTGATAGTATTTTACGAAAATGGACGGCGCATATAAGATTTACCAAAATGGACTATCAATGCACACCGTTGGATGAAAAAATCAACGACTCTAATTTTAACACGGAACACGAATGGACAAAAATCAAGCGCACATAGAAAGAAAAAGACAACCAAACTCAAGCGCACATAGGGTTTGTGCGCTTAATTTAATATTTAAAAACTCACAAAATGACATAACTCAAGTGCACATGATGCGCAAAAAATGATATGTGCGCTTAGTTTTAAGTTAAAACTTTTCTTAAAAACTTGACAAAAAACACAAAATGGCAAAATAACTAAATTTCTCTTTCCAGATCAAGTGGGTAGTATATCAAGTGAAAACAATTGAAAATGAATAGGACAAATATCAAGCGCATGTTGATTTGCGCATGTGCAGTTTGAATGGACACGTGTATGTATTTTATTTGTTTTCTGGAGTGTCGCGCGTTTGGAATGCGTTGTAGTTTATTTTCGTAAAATAGAAAAATTTAGTTCGTATTAGTAAAGAGGGTATATTATAAGCTTATTTTGGTAATCAGGTTTTTATTAAAACCCGAGTGTTTGAGTTGAATAAATTGTATAAATGTATGGAATTACAAATGGAAAATTAATCAGCGTCACAACTCACACGATATCATATTGTGAAGCCTAAAATGATTTTTTTTTTCCTTTTTTAAGTTCATAGCAATAAAAGACATTTCAACAAGAAAAAAATAAATACGAATAAATCAAAAAGATTAAAAAAAATTACATTGCCTATGATAAATCAAATAGTATTGCCTTTCACATATATATTGTACGTCTTTGGATATGATGTGTGCACCTATTAGAGTTGTCAGTTATCAACGTTTTACAAGAAGATACATATGAGTATATGACATTAGAAAGAAACTTAAGAGGAATTATGAACACAAAACACACATTAAAATAAAGATCAAAACCGACTGGGCATGCTTTAGATTCATACTAGTTAACGCCGTAAAACAATACAGTTACCACGTCGAATACAACTTCTTTTGCTCGGATATTCTTCATTTCGAGAAAGATATGCTAAACATACGGGACTATATAATTGGATCATAAGTGTATACGATATATAAGGCTACTCACATTAAAGGGGTCGAGAGCATCAGTTGACCTAGGTTGCCTTCGGTCGAGCCCAGTGTGGGCATTCGGTTGCAATCGGTCGAGCAACAAGAAACACACGAACTAGTTTGCTTCGGCAACTGGCTTGGAAACACAAATACTTCCAAAAAAATTGTACCGTTTGCCATTTTAAACCAAAAAATAACTATGTCACCGTTTGGACCGTTGGGATTAAAAAAAAAAAAGAGTAAATTACATAAATGGTCACTATGGTTTGTCAATTTTTTCACATATAGTCATTGAACTTTTTTTTTGACATACATGATCACTGAAGTTTCAAATCGTTACAGATTCAGTCCATTTCGTTACATAAATGGTCACTGAAGTTTCAAACCATAGTGACCATTTATGTAATGAAATTGAAACCTGAGTGACTCGATTTGTAACGATTTGAAACCTTAATGACTGACTTTGTCAAAAAAAAAGTTCAGTGACTAAATGTGGAAAAATGGACAAACCACAGTGACCATTTATGTAATTAACTCAAAAAAAAATTAAACTTTACCACTTTTACAACATTTTAAATACCAACCTCAAACACATTTCTAAATACATAATTTCAAACAACTTCTCATAAACACCTTCAAAGAAAGATGTGGAACGAGCTTTCGGTGTGTTGAAGAAGAAGTGAAAAATGTTTAAAGTTCCGGCTCGAAGGCTTTACCAACGTGATCTCCGAAATATTGTGTACACATGTATCATATTACATAATATGATCATCCGACACAAGCAGCGAGCGATATATCCTACATGGTTTGCACAAGAGGGCCACCGTGATCATGATCCGTTAAGATCATATGCAGAATCTTTAGTAGTTACTCATGAGATAATGGACCGATCAACTCATCTAAACTTAAAATCTGATTTGGTCGAACACGTTTGGAGAAACCGTGGAAATGAAGGCAATCAAGAGATTGAAGACGAAGACGAAAGTGACGAAGATGCAACTGACGATGAAGATTTTTTGTGATGTTTTTAGTTTTTAATAAGTATTGTAATGTTTACGTTTTATTAGTTTAAATTTTTAATTATTGTTGTAATGTTTAAGTATTTTTATTAATGAAGTTTAATTTTGTTGTTAAAAATATTTGAAAAAAAAAAAAAAAAAAAAAAAAAGAAACACAACTATGTCACTATTGTGGCAAATACGTCGTCAGAGAGAGAAAGCTAACGTGACACAAGTGACCCAAGTCACCACTATGCATAGCCTAACCTATTAGCTCTAATAAAACATGTGCATCTTTAATTGGTTACCTGCTAACCACCTATAATGTAAGTCGATAACAATAATGCATCTAAAGTTTAACAAACAATCTTCTTTGTTTTTGTTTTCAATAATATAATTAAATCATGATATTTAATTTTTACTTTTAGTGATCTACTAACTATTGCTCTGGATGTGTTTGGTAGCGAGCATAAATGGAGTAATTAGCATTTAGCATTTAGCGTTTTTGAAAAAAGCTTGTTTGGAATGATTAGCAGTTAGCATTTATAAGCAAAAAACGCTAAACGCTAAATGCTCTTTGAATAAGCATTTAGCATTATGCCATTTTATACAATAAAATTACGGCTAAAACTATTTTACCAAACACTTTTATAAATTAAACTGCTACTGCTAACTGCTATTGCCAACTGCTATTGCTAACTGCTTATGCTAAATATTAGTTTTAAAGTACTCTACGTGAATCTATGAAATACATCATGTTGTTTAAAGTACTCTACGTGAATTTATGAAATACATCATGTTGTTGCCTTAGATGTTGTTTGTTTTTGTAAGAGGTTTTTAGTATGAATCTGATAACAATTCACACTATGTGAATTCTCAACCAACCAAACATACATACATGTGGTCAGAAGATGCATAAAAGAAAGAAAACCAAGGACTTTCTTTTTTATTTTACCTTTGATCGGTTTTTTCTTAATGGGGTGTGAAGAATGGTGGTGATAGCTGGTGGGTGGATGTCGATGATGCCGAAAGTCGTGGGTGGGTGACAGACATCAACGACAAAAAAGAAGAGAGAGCTTTTCAGATGTAAAAAGAGGTTTGAGAACATCTGACCGAACAAGAAGTCCTTCAGAGATTTCTACCTCTGCAACTGAGCAAAAAAACAAACCTTCTGATGTCTAAATACCTCTGACCAAATCAGATTTCAGTGGCTACAATTTTTTCTTAAAAAAACAAACCAGACCTTAATTTGTTTTGGCCTAACAATTAGGTGTCTTTAACAGAAGGGAAAATAACCTAAAAATGCATTAAACTTCCCCTTTTTTCTAATTATGTGTAGTCATCTTTTTTTTTTTTTTTTTTTTGCTTTCTTACTAACATACTTTCAATTTTCGACCTTTCTGTGTATCCGTTACTTGCTAAACTTGCATCGTTAGTCCTTTATACTTCCTTTTTTTTTACGTTTTCGTCCGTTTTTACACATTTTCGTTCATTTTTGCAAGTTTTCATCCATTTTTACATGTTTCCGTCCGTTTTCTAACGTCTTTGTTTTTTCTTACACGTTTTCGTCCGTTTTTTACACGTTTTTGTTCCTTTTTGCACGTTTTCGTCTGTTTTTACACGTTTTCTTCCGTTTTTGCATGTTTTCGTCCGTTTTTACACGTTTTCGTCTGTTTTTGCATGTTTTCATCCGTTTTTACATGTTTTCATCCGTTTTTAAGCATTTTCGTTCGTTTTTACACGTTTTCGATCGGTGTTAAACGTTTTCGTTCTTTTTTGCACGTTTTCGTCCATTTTATACGTTTTCGTTCGTTTTTACACGTTTTCATCCGTTTTTAAATGTTTTCATCTGTTTTTATACATTTTCGTTCTTTTTTGCATGTTTTCGTCCGTTTTTACACGTTTTCGTTCATTTTTAAACGTTTTCATCCGTACTTACACGTTTTCGTCCGTTTTTAAACGTTTTCGTCTATTTTTGTACATCTTCGTCTGTTTTTACACGTTTTCATTCATTTTCATTCATTTTTACTTGTTTTCTTTCACTTTTGCACGTTTTCTTTTGTTTTTGGACGTTTTCATTTGTTTTTGCACGTTTTCGTCCATTTTTGCACGTTTTCATCTGTTTTGTACGGATAAAAACGTATTACATAGTAAGAAAACGTACAAAACCGTACTAAAACGCGTAAGGACGTACAAAATGGATAAAACAGATAAAACATATGAAAACGTAAAAAAGACGGATGAAAACGTAAAAAACAGGCGAAAGAGGTATAAAAACATACGAAAACATACAAAACGGATGAAAACGTAAGAAAGAGAGATGAAAACGTGTAAAAATGGACTAAAATATAAAAAAGACAGATGAAAACGTGTAAAAATGGACGAAACGTTTAATAATAGAAAACGTATAAAAAAGGACGAAAACATGTAAAAACGGACAAAAACGTGCAAAAACGAACTAAAACTTTTAAAACGGACAAAAACTTAAAAAATGGATGAAAACGTATTAAAACGGATGAAAACGTATAAAACGAACGAAAACATGTAAAATAGACGAAAGCGTGCAAAAACGAACGAAAACGTAAGAAAGACGGATGAAAACTTGTAAAAACGGACGAAAACGTGCAAAGAAGAACGAAAACCTGTAAGAACGAACGAAAGCGTTTAAAACGGACGAAAACGTGAAAAAATGAACAAAAACTTGTAAAATCTGACGAAAACGTGTAAAAGTGGAAGAAAACGTAAGAAAGACGGATGAAAACGTGTAAAAACAGACGACAACGTGCAAAAACGACCGAAAACGTTTAAAATATAACGAAAACGATTAAAAACGGACGAAAAAGTGTAAAAACGGACGAAAACGTATAAAGACGGACGAAAACGTGAGAAAACCAAATTTTACGTTATATACTAACGGCCGTTAGTATAAAGGACTAACGATGCAAGTTTAGCAGGTAATGGATACACAAAAAGGTCGAAAATTGAAAGTATGTTAGTAAGAAAGAATAAAAACATATGACTACACATAATTAGAAAAAATGGGAAGTCTAATGCATTTTTAGGTTATTTTCCCTTAACAGAAAAGTAAATAAATAAATCTAATCAAGTCCATGCTTCGGAGTCTTAATATGATATATTTTGTCTAAAATGAACAATATGATATACGGTCTAAGACTAAAGGATGGAAATGAGATCATATATCTTTAACTTTGCAAGACAAAGTATTTTTATTAAAGATTTGTTTAATCAATACACTATGAGCATCGGATAAATTATGTCTTAAATTTAAATTTATTTTAACTTATATCAACTAAACTTATAATCCACTTTAAAGAACGTATTATTGTGCACAAACTACAATGATGCATAATGTAACATTTGTAATATTGAGGACTTCATGTGTAAATATTGTAAATGTTTGTTAGAAAGGCGGTTAAGCATGTTTAACCTGCCTATAAGTAGTCTTCTTCTTCATTTCATTGTAATGACTTTTCTCATTTTATCAATACACAACTAATCATTTCCCCTCATTTTATTCCGCGTTTATATGGTATCAGAGCCTAAAAGCTCAATTTAAACCCTATTTTTTTTATTCAATTGATTCCTGATTCTTGATTCATTTCACTCGATTTGTTCTAATCGTTTTTTAATTCATTCCAAGATTCGTCAATTAGGGTTTCTACCAAGAATTCATCAATGACACCTTCAACAATCCCACCAGTTCCACCTGTAGTTCAGGATAATCGTGATAATTCAATCAATGATCCGTTGTGTATTAGCAATTCCGATCACCCAGGGATGGTGTTGACTTCGATGGTGGTAATTTCCTTGGGTGGAGCAGAAACATAAAGATGGCTTTGGGGATAAGTTGAAATTGGGGTTTATTGATGGCACGTGTGTAAAACCAGCATTGAATGATGTGAATTACCAGAGGTGGATCAGATGTGATTACATGGTAACCTGCTGGATCTTGAACTCAATGATTACTGAGTTATCAGATGCTTTTCTTTACAAACGATGCACAAGAATTATGGAAAGAGATCACAGAAAGATATAATCAGAGTAATGTACCACTCATCTATCAACTTGAAAGGGAATTAAGTCACGTATCTCAAAGTAATCTCGACATTGCTTCTTATTTCAATAAATTAAAAAGATGTTGGGATTAGTTACATAATCTTAATGGTTTACCTACTTGTACTTATGGCAAAATGAGAGAGTGTTCTTGTGGTATAGTTGATAAGTTTGTAGAGATGAATAGTATTCCAAATTGATGCAGTTCTTAATGAAATTGAGTGATGAGTATGAGGCAGTTAGGAGTCAAATTCTTGGAATGGATCCATTGCCAAATTTCAATAAGGGATATTACATTGTGCAGCAGATTGAAAAATAGAAACAAGTTACTAATCCGTCTTTTGAATCAGCTGCTTTCTTTGCTAATTTGAATGGTAATAAGACTGGTTACTAAGGAAAGAAGGAGATTAAAAGTGGTTCTAACAGGAATGAGTTCAAGAAAGTGTGTACATGGTGTAATAAGGAAGGTCATCTAGTTGAGCAATGTTTTGAGAGAATTGGCTATCCAGATTGGTATAAGGGTAAAAAGTGCAAAAAGAATACAAGAATGGCTACTCAAGTAAGTTTAAAAGAACACATGGATGGGGATACTCCTTTTGATTTGGGCTATATGGACATAACAATATATTGGATTAGTGATACAAGGGCCTAAGATCATATGTCACCACATTTTCATTTGTTTATTTCCATCAAAACTCTAAGACACCTAATTAGTTTTCATCTACCAGATGGTAGAACAAAAAATGTTACTCTCGTTGGTCAAGTCAAAATCACACCCTTCCCTGACACTCAATAATATTTTCTATGTGCCTAATTTTCAACTTAATTTATTATCCATGGGTAGATTGATTAAGGATCAAGAACTAGATGCTCGCTTTTACCTTAATGATTTTGCTTTCCAGGACCCTTCAACTAATCAAATAGTTGTTGTGGGAAAAAGGTCTAAATGTCTATACATCTGCAAGCCTATGCTTGATTCAGCAACTCTCTTTCATAATGTTTCTGTTTTTTGTCAATCTCATGTTAAACCTACATTTCATGTATCTTTGAATAAATCTGCTTGCAACTTTGTTTACCCTAAGCAGAATGTAGTTCATACCTTTCATTCTAAAATTGGTCATACCTCTGTTTCAAAATTGATGCATATTCATGATTCTAAGCACTTAAATGCAACTAATTTTTCTTGTGAAAGTTGTTCATTAGCTAAACATCATAAATTGTCATTTCCTAAAAGTATTACTTCCAGTAGTATTCATGCTTTTGAATTTGTACATTTGGATCTTTGGGGTCCTTATAAGAAGCCTGCTTTAAATGGAGCTCAAATTTTTTTTCACCATTGTGAATGACTTTACAAGAGCCACATGGACTTATTTAGTTCATGCCAAAGATCAGATATTGAGCATTTAATCTCAGTTTGTGGCCTATGTACAAACTCAATATTCAGCTACCATGGAAAACAATAAGGACAGATAATGAGACTGAGATTGTAAATAGGAATTTTTTAGCTTTCTTGAATTATAATGGAATTGTTCATCAGAATTCTATGCCCTACACACCTCAGCAGAATGGAGTGGTGGAACGGAAGCATAGACATCTCTTAGAAATTGCTAGAGCCATAAGGATTCAAGCTAATTTTCCTATTAAGTTTTGGGGGAACTGTGTGTTAGCAGCCACTTATCTCATTAATAGAATGCCAATGAAAGTGCTTGATTGGAAGACTCCATATCAGAAGCTACACGGTAAGTCTCCCTCTTACAGTCATCTAAGAGTTATTGGATACTTATGTTATGCCACTGTTACTTTGCCACACATGGATAAGCTTGAACCAAGAGGTCTAAAGTGGGGTATTTTAGGTTATCCTCCTAATTAAAAAGGTTATACCTTGTATTCCTTAAACACAAAACATGATTTCCATAGTAGGGATGTTTCTTTTGAAGAAAAGGTTTGCCCATTTAGAACACCAATTGATCCAACTTCTTGTTCTGGTAGTGATTTACCTCTTTTGGTACTCTTAATGAAGTTTCTAAGACACCTTTCCGTGTTGTAAACACCAAGTATCAAGGTATTGAAGATCCAATTTATGTCCCTGAACGTGTAACAAATGAGCCTGCAAATGAAATACACACAACTACATCTTTTGAACTTGCAAATGAACCTGTACCTACAAAAAGATCATCAAGGAATCCTACAAAACCAGTCTGGTTAAAGGACTTTGTTCTTCCCAAGACCAATGTATCATCTGCAAATGTTGCTTTCATTCATCCTAAATCTCCTAAATATCCTTTGTTTTCTGAAGCAGATTTTATTGGTATTTATGATCAGCATGTAGTCTTCCTTTCTAATGTATTTACAGCCACTGAACCTTCTTCTTATAGTCAAGGTAGTCAGCATCCAAAATGGGATCAAGCAATGGAAGCTGAAATTAATGCTTTAGAACAAAACAACACATGGGAGGCAACTCTTTTACCTGCTGGTCATAAGGCAATCTCTGGGTATTTAAGATTAAGTATAAAGCAGATGGCATAATTGATAAGTCGAAAGCTCGTTTGATTATTAGAGGTTTTGATAAAAAAGAAGGCAGGGAATACAAACATACATTCGCTCTTGTTGAAAAGTTAGCCACTGTCAGAGTTTTGATTGCCCTGGCCACTGCAAAAGGATTGCCACTTCATCAATTAGTTATTAATAATGCATTTATGCATGGCTATATTGATGAAGAGATCTATATGCAACCACAAGCTGGTTATAAGGGAGCTTCTACAAGACAATTCTACAAACTTAAAAGGTCTTTGTATGGCCTCAAACAGGCATCTAGACGACAGAATCATTAATTATCAAGGTTTTTGCAGTCCTTGGGTTTTGTTCAATCCAAAAATGACTACTCACTTTTTGTTAAGAAAAATCAAGAAGAATTCACTGCTGCATTAGTTTATGTAGATAATATTCTCATAACTGGAAATTGTGAATCTAAAATATCAACTACTAAACTTGCATTGGGTCACAAGTTCACAATAAGGATTTGGGTTTGGCTCAATACTTCTTGGGAATAGAGATATTGATGCAGGATTTCTGACCAGGTTTTAATATTTATAATTGTCTCGTTTACCTATGGTCTACCTTATGCACTCATGGGCAGTGTACTCGGTCGTGTGTAGTGTAGTAATCGGTAAAATTGAGATCGTCCCAAGAGCTATGTGAGTGGATTCTAATTAAGTTTACGTGTCACTAGTTTTAACTGGTTTGAGGTAGAAATGATTAATTGAACTAAAAGCAAGAAATAAAACGCGTGAAGTAAATAGAGGTTGTGATCAATAGAGAGAAAGTGTGCTAACCTAGTTACTCATCCTATCGTGTAATGTTCATGCTTTATTACTTCCAATTGATTCAAGCGGGGGTTTAAGTCGCTAGGACAACATTTGGTCAATTCGTCATAACCTATCAACAAAGGATCCTACCCGACGTCAAAGGTTTACCCCTTGGGAGTCGAGTGGTTTATAGTCACCTAAGCCAAGTCATTAAGTACCCTACATGCAAGATTCAAAATAATGAGTGTCTGAGCGCTAGCATCTTAGACACTCATCCCTAACTTCTTAAGTTCATCAGGACGACCGGTGATCATTTGGTCAGTTCACACAAGCGAGGAAGGGTCGTCAGTTGGTCAATTCTTACCCTTCCCAACTCTACCTAACTACTTAGGGTCAGTTGGTCATTTCTCCTAAGCAACTAGATACGACCGCATTTCAAATCTACCGAAGCTAGGGTAACTACCAACGAACTATGCATGCATACACTAGAAATATAAACAATACATTCAAGGAATCATAACTAGGCTAGCACCAAAGGTGCTTAGCCGATCATATTAAAAGAAACAATGAATTCGATGTTTAACATAATGAAAGACATGAATCAAAAGTAAAAGATAGAAATGATCGCTAATGCTGCTTATCGATATGGAGTGATTCCTCCCTTGGTGATGGCTCCGTATGCTCCGAGTGATCTGCCTTTGGAACCCTCTTCACGTTCTCTGACTTTGAGTTGTGAGTGAATGATGTGAAATGCAGAAATTATGGCTTGTATTTATAGGCACGATCCTAGTTACGGCGTAACTTGAGTTGAGAGTTACGCCGTAACTTCAATAATCCTCCAAATGATACTCTCGTTAAATAGGAAACTGCGTAACACATGGGAAAGGTTACACCGTATCTTCAATACATAACTCTTTTAGGTGGACTACGGCGTAATACTTTTGAGGAGTTACGGCGTATTGATGGAGGCGCAAAATATTTCTTGACCTAGATGATTACGGCGTAACCTTAGTTGGAAGTTACGCCGTAATTGTTGTTGAGTAGGCAATCCAAGATAAAGTACTGGCTACGGCGTAATGTGAGAGAATAAGTTACGCCGTAGCTTCTTCATGAGTAGTATACTATCATAAACAGTTAGGAAGATCTCCAAATCCACTTCTCTTAAGCTCCAATGCTAATAATTTACCTGAAAGTGAAATATAAAGGAATACAAGCGTAAATCCATATAAATGGTATAAAATACTAGCATTATCGGGGGAAATTGACACTTAAAAGTCAAGACTATTTGATGTTATCAGATATGCGGAACTCCATAAGGTACTCATCTTAATCAGAGGAAATGTATCCTTGATCTTCTAAATGATGTTGGTCTTACTGCTGCAAAGCCAGTTGCCTCACCAATGCCAACCAATTTGAAACTTTCTTTAGCTAAGGGACATCTTTTGAAATACCCTGAAGCCTATAGAAGATTGGTAGGCAGACTCCTTTATCTCACTATGACTAGACCTGACATATCCTGTTGTTCAGCATCTAAGTCAATTTGTGTCTGCTCTTACTGATTTATATATGCAAGCAGGTCGGCATTTGTTAAAATATCTTAAAGGGAGTGTTAGAAAAGGTCTTTTCTACCCAGTACAAATTCATTTACATATCACTGGTTTCTCAAATGCTGATTGGGCAGCCTGTTTGATGACTAGAAGATCTCTAACTAGATATTGCATCTTCCTTGGCCATTCACTTGTTTCATGGAAGATAAAGAAGCAACCCACAGTTTCTAGATCCTCTATAGAAGCAGAGTATAGAGCTATGGCAGTCACCACTTGTGAAATAATGTGGTTGAGTTTTCTTCTTAAGGATCTGCATATCCCAGTTAAGTTACCTACCACCCTCTTTTGTGACAATAAATCTGCACAACAACTGGCTGCCAATCCCTGTTTCATGATAGATCCAAACACCTTGATATGGACTGTCACTTTACTAGAGAAAAAATTTAGGAAGGATTTTTGCAGACTGCTTTTATTCCCACAACACAGCAGCTTGCAGATGTAATGACTAAAGCCTTGAATCATGTGTAGCACTCTATTTTGCTTGGCAAGTTGGGAATCACGGATCATCCAACTTGAGGGGAGGATGAAGAATATATTATTGTGCACAAACTACAAGGGTGCATAATGTAACATTTGTAATACTGAGGATTTTATGAGTAAATATTGTAACTCTTTATTAGAAAGGCGGTTAAGCATGTTTAACCTGCCTATAAGTAGTCTTCTTCTTTATTGTAATGACTTTTCTCATTTTATCAATACACAATTAATCATTTCCCCTCATTTTATTCCACGTTTATACACTTTTGCTACATATGATTACTAATTTAATTAATGAAGTTATTTGTTTCCATTTTACTTAATTATGTTAAACGATGCTTTAAAACAATTGTTAGAACACATAAAAATATGGCAGAAAGGCAAAAACAAAAATGCACGTATAGCGAGTAATATGATGACCGATTTTGTTTATCACCTACCTCTTTCAATGGAAGATATCATGTACATAATAAGTGAAGATGAATTGGATATTAGTATTGTAAACTGGAAAATTGTAGAACAAACAAATAGTTTGGAGACCTGTAGAGTTATGTTTAATCTATCTATACTATATAAAATGGAAAAATGGTCAAAGTGGAAAAATTGAAAAATGTTGAAAGTTGAATGTTGAAAACATGGTCAATGGAGAGAGAAATAAATAATATAATTAATACTCTTATTAAAACACCCAATTACTTAAAAGTACAATAATTTATTCACATTGTACACCCAATTAAAAGCACATCTACCAAATTATAAACAACCAATTGAAACCGATACCGGGTTGACCCATTGAAACCGATAACCTGGGTTGACCTGTTGAAACCAATACCGGGTTGACCCGGGACGCTTCAAACCCGGTGACCCGGTTTAATTTGACATTTTTCGACCCAACCTATCGGTTTGACTCGGTTTAAATCGACTGTTTTCTTATCGAACGGTTCAACCAGTTGAACCACCCGGTGAAATCGGGTTTCAAATTTGACAAAATTATATGAGAAATGATGAAGTAGTTGTGGAACCCGTGACAATTTTTTTGAAATGAGAGACCAAGTAATTGTAGTTTTTGGTTTATTTTGCTTTGACACATGTAATTTGTCATTTGTATAATGTTATTTTAAAAATGTTGCTCTTGCACCATTTAAGAGACTAGCATATATGAATCGTTGTTTAAAAGTTAATATATATTGTATAGCCCTTTGTCCTGTGTATCAATAATGTTATGTAAGTTTATTAAAATCACAAAAAATAAATAGTATTGTTATCTTTAGCGATAATTATTTGTACCTCAAACAAATAGCTTTGAACAATGCATAAATATCTATACAAATTGATAGTACAAAATAATCTTATATGGTGATATCCAATTTGCAAAGTTACAATTTTAAAAGCCACACACCAAATGATAAACGTTACACATGTAAAAAAATAGTTATCACTGCCTAAATTACTGACAAAACAAGAAAAAGCGGTCACAGATGTTGGCTATACCTCTAAACTACAATATAATATTGCCAACTACATAATACCGTTGTTTTTTGTAATGCTTGAATCTATTATTACTAAAAATCTTAATAACTTAAAATAATCTTATTAGAAAATATACTCACACACTTAGATCAACTCCACATAATTTTTTAAAAAACTATATATTTATGCTGCTATGCAACCACGCATCAGAATTGTAGTTATTCGAAAACGATTCTCTAATGCTACAAATACAGTTTGTTGAAAGAAACTTATGGGTCGTCGGAACTTTGCAGAAAACTAGATATCGCTGCCGCTAGGCGCGGGTACTCGTCTAGTATTAGGAAAATGACAAAAACTGCATCGAACTTGACATCTTTTGTGATTGTGTGTACCCAACTATTTTTTTTTCATTGTAACACAAACTTTTTGAATTTTTGTTATTTTATGTACGATTTCCAACGTGTGACAACACGTGGACTGTTAACTCATCCGGGTATTACACGTGGACTGCCAACTCATTTACCCACTATTACTTTTTAGGAATAATAACAAAAGGCATAATTTCATATATATCCTTCTCTGGATGAATAATTACATGTATATCATTTGTACCAGTTTTTTATGCATAAAATACAATGCTTTTAATGCATCAAAAGGATATATATGTAATTTTTGAAATTTACAAGGATATATATGTAAAAGCCCCGTATCTAGTCAATCTAAACATGACATCGTTAGTCCTTTCTACTAACGGCCGTTAGCACATAACTTAAAAAAAATTCTTACGTTTTCATCCCTTTTTATATGTCTTCGTTCGTTTTCTTACGTTTTCATCCGTTTTTATACATTTTCGTTAATTTTCTTATGTTTTTATACGTTTTCGTCCGTTTTTATACGTTTTCGCCAATTTTTTTACGTTTTGTACGTTTTTATCCGTTTTTATATGCTTTCATCCGTTTTTGTACGTTTTCATCCATTTTTATAGCTACACACGTCAGTTTATTTTATTAATTCAACGTTAGTCCTTTATACGTTTTCGTCCGTTTTTACACGTTTTCGTCCGATTTTACACGGTCTCGTCTGATTTTACACGTTTTAGTCCGTTTTTACACGTTTTCATTTGATTTTACATGTTTTCGTCTGTTTTTACACGTCTTTGTTTGATTTTACACGGATGAAAGCATATAAAAACGGATGAAAACATAAGAAAATCGACGAAGAAGTATAAAAACGAACGAAAACGTAAGAAAATGGACGAAAATGTATAAAAACGGATGAAAACGTAAGAAAACAAATGAAAACGTATAAAAAGGGATGAAAACGTAAGAAAACAAAATTTTAAGTTATGTGCTAACGGCCGTTAGTATAAAGGATTAATGATGCAAAGTTTAGATTGACTGGATACATACATTAACACAAATTCAAAAGGTTTGTGTTACAATGACAAAAGTGATCAAGTTCGATACATTTTTTTGTTATTATCCCTGAAAAAATGTTAGTGAGTAAATGAGTTGGCAGTCCATGTGTAACACCCGGATGAGTTGGCAGTCCACGTGTTGTGACACGTTGGAAATCGTACATACAATAACAAATATTCAAAAGGTTTGTGTTACAATAAAAAAAATAGTTGGCTACACACAATTACAAAAAGTGTCAAGTTCGATGCATTTATTTGTTATTTTCCCTTTAATATTAGGGTTTATGTCGTAGAATAGCAATGTACTTTTCAAAATGTCCCGTTTTAGTACGTGTACTTTTTTTAAGTTGTGGAATAGCAATGTACTTTCATGAGTGTCCTGTTTTGGTACGTGTACTTTTTTAACTTCGTAAAAGCTGTAGAATAGCAATGAACTTTCCATAAGTGTTCCATTTTAGTACGTCGATCGACGTACTAAAATGGAACACTTATGGAAAGTTGACGTACTAAAATGGAACACTTATGAAAGTACATTGCTATTCTACAACTTAAAAAAAGTACACGTACTAAAACGGGACACTTTGAAAAGTACATTGCTATTCTACGACATAAACCCTTAATATTATGCTAACTCTTGAGTGTCAATCTCTCATTGATTTATAACGAAGTAGGGTTCTTTGTTAAGACAATATAATATAGGAAAATGATATTTCTCGTCAATATAATCCTTTTTAATGTGACTTTTTGATTATTTAGACTTTTAATTACTCTTTCCGTCTTATAATATAAGGCTGAACACAGTGGCAACCTAGTCCATCTGTGCCACATCAGCTTTCTCTCTCCGACAACCTGACGGCGACCTAATAATTTTTTTTTAATCAAATATTTTTAAAAACAAAATTAAACTTCATTAATAAAAATACTTAACATTACAACAATAATTAAAAACTTAAACAAATAAAACGTAGACGTTACAATACTTATTAAAAACTGAAAACATCACAAAAACTCTTCATCGTCAGTTACGTCTTCGTCACTTTCGTCTTCGCCTTCAATCTCTTGATTGCCTGCATTTCCACGGTTTCTACAAATGTGTTCGACCAAATCAGATTTTACGTTTAGATGAGTTGATCGATCCGTTAACTCCTGAGTAACTACTAAGGATTCTGCATGGGATCTTACCGGATCATGATCACGGTGGCCCTCACGGTATTTATAAAGTTGTAAAAGTGGTAAAGTTTTTTTTTTTTTTTACAAACGGGCAGAATATCTTTTGGATTTTTGTAGCTTTACACTCGGTTGCCTCCTCAACCGACTTCACCCTTTCTCTCCCTTCAACCTAGCTCGACCGGCCACCCCACAATGGGGCAACCGGCCTCAACCGATCCCATTGTATCCAGCCTAAGTGTTCAGTTTTGATTTTTTTAAAACTTTCTTTATCAACTTTGACATTTTTTTTTATATAATACTTGATTAAAAATATACAAAAGGGGTTAGATTTTAAATGTGTTTTTATTAGTATAACTTTATCAAGTATTATTGAACACAAACAAAAATATTTAATGTCAAAGTTTAAAAAAAAAAAAAAAAAAATACTTAAGTTAAAATATGACATTTATTATAAGATGTAGGTAGTATAACTTAATGACATAGTCTATCCTAACTGAGGGTTGTGGTCATATTTTCCTATATCTTGTTAACTCAATATTCTCTCAATAAAACACAAATAATTAATTTGTGAGAAATCCCTCCATCAGATTATCGGCATCATCACTGGAACCGATTAACACTAACGTTATGACTTCATCATCTAATCCTAATCTTTAGTCGGTTAGTAATTTACTTTTCATATTCTTGTTATGATATGATCACATGAGATTGATCTCGTGTATGTTTAATTAATCTAATATGCGATATCATGAGCAATTTGAATTTCATGTATCATATTTAAACCCTTGACTGATAATGATCTCGTTAGAACGTAATTTAATATGTGATGAAAAGTCGCCACTTGATTGTGACCCATGCCTCTAATTCGTGACGAAATTGATTCCGGATTATACAGCAGGAATTCTCATGAATAGCAATTGTTGTATGACTTCAATAAATTATTTATGCATGACCAAATAAGAACTAATTTTGCTAGTCTATTGATTTAGTGGTCCAACATATTAATTAAATACTACAAGTGTTGATTGTGTTATTCAATAAATTGATCGAGAAATAAAGAAGTATGGACCATGTGCTATTACAAGTTAATGGTTTTGTTATTTAATTTTTGAAATTGCATGAAAATATAATAAAAAAAATATTTATGTATCATATGATGCTCACTATAAAAAATTGGTTAAATTCTTTACATTTTAAAGGCAGATTATCTATGGTTAAAAATGTGTAAAATTATAGAGTCGATACTTGCTCATGTGTAGTAATAATGGGTGTGACAAATTTTCTTACACATATATGTGTGCAGATATTATTCAAAATATCTATGGTTAAAAGTGTGGAAACATTCTTTGAATGTCCACACATATAATTGTAACAAATTTCAAAAGATGTTAATTGAGCGTGGCTTTCATATAATTTGTTTTTCTTATATTTATAAGCGTGGTTCTTTTGTAATTTATTCACACACATATATATATGTGGATCATTTTAATATATTTGTGACATCTAAAAGTGTAGCGATCAATTTAATATATTTGTGACAAAACATAAAAAAAAAAGTAATGGAAAAATAACTGTGAAGAATTTAACTATTTTTGTAGTGACTTTTTCTCTTTGAGTGTCATGAATCTATAGGTTTTTAATACTTAATGTTGTATAAGAAACAAAACATTCAAAGGCTTATGTATGTGCATGAATTAATGGCTACTAGGATATAAACTAAAGAAAGAAAAACCAAGTTAGAACTTATCGTAGGGTGTTACCTTGGATTAAGCTCTGAAGATTAAGTCATATGATGATATCATAATTATACAAAGCTTTTGGTATAAAAAGATAAGTTATGACATCTTTTGTTGTGTGTCTCGGTAACGACATCTATCGAATATTACCACAATCAAGCCAATATTTATTGTCGTAACCAACAGATGCTGCACATACGAATCACCACTTCTTTGCAACAAACATGAAAGCCTACATTATACTAAGTATTTTAGTCAAGAAAACGCAAAAACTTTAGAAACATGAAAGCCTACATGAAAGCCTAAGTGTTCAGTTTTGATTTTTTTAAAACTTTCTTTATCAACTTTGACATTTTTTTTATATAATACTTGATTAAAAATATACAAAAGGGGTTAGATTTTAAATGTGTTTTTATTAGTATAACTTTATCAAGTATTATTGAACATAAACAAAAATATTTAATGTCAAAGTTTAAAAAAAAAAAAAAAAAAATACTTAAGTTAAAATATGACATTTATTATAAGATGTAGGTAGTATAACTTAATGACATAGTCTATCCTAACGGAGGGTTGTGGTCATATTTTCCTATATCTTGTTAACTCAATATTCTCTCAATAAAACACAAATAATTAATTTGTGAGAAATCCTCCATCGATTATCGGCATCATCACTGGAACCGATTAACACTAACGTTATGACTTCATCATCTAATCCTAATCTTTAGTCGGTTAGTAATTTACTTTTCATATTCTTGTTATGATATGATCACATGAGATTGATCTTGTGTATGTTTAATTAATCTAATATGCGATATCATGAGCAATTTGAATTTCATGTATCATATTTAAACCCTTGACTGATAATGATCTCGTTAGAACGTAATTTAATATGTGATGAAAAGTCGCCACTTGATTGTGACCCATGCCTCTAATTCGTGACGAAATTGATTCCGGATTATACAGCAGGAATTCTCATGAATAGCAATTGTTGTATGACTTCAATAAATTATTTATGCATGACCAAATAAGAACTAATTTTGCTAGTCTATTGATTTAGTGGTCCAACATATTAATTAAATACTACAAGTGTTGATTGTGTTATTCAATAAATTGATCGAGAAATAAAGAAGTATGGACCATGTGCTATTGCAAGTTAATGGTTTTGTTATTTAATTTTTGAAATTACATGAAAATATAATAAAAAAAATATTTATGTATCATATGATGCTCACTATAAAAAATTGGTTAAATTCTTTACATTTTAAAGGCAGATTATCTATGGTTAAAAATGTGTAAAATTATAGAAATCGATACTTGCTCATGTGTAGTAATAATGGGTGTGACAAATTTTCTTACACATATATGTGTGCAGATATTATTCAAAATATCTATGGTTAAAAGTGTGGAAACATTCTTTGAATGTCCACACATATAATTGTGACAAATTTCAAAAGATGTTAATTGAGCGTGGCTTTCATATAATTTGTTTTTCTTATATTTATAAGCGTGGTTCTTTTGTAATTTATTCACACACATATATATATGTGGATCATTTTAATATATTTGTGACATCTAAAAGTGTAGCGATCAATTTAATATATTTGTGACAAAACATAAAAAAAAAAAGTAATGGAAAAATAACTGTGAAGAATTTAACTATTTTTGTAGTGACTTTTTCTCTTTGAGTGTCATGAATCTATAGATTTTTAATACTTAATGTTGTATAAGAAACAAAACATTCAAAGGCTTATGTATGTGCATGAATTAATGGCTACTAGGATATAAACTAAAGAAAGAAAAACCAAGTTAGAACTTATCGTAGGGTGTTACCTTGGATTAAGCTCTGAAGATTAAGTCATATGATGATATCATAATTATACAAAGCTTTTGGTATAAAAAGATAAGTTATGACATCTTTTGTTGTGTGTCTCGGTAATGACATCTATCGAATATTACCACAATCAAGCCAATATTTATTGTCGTAACCAACAGATGCTTTGACATACGAATCACCACTTCTTTGCAACAAACATGAAAGCCTACATTATACTAAGTATTTTAGTCAAGAAAACGCAAAAACTTTAGAAACAATAGCAGGCACCAAACAATACAAATGACCAAGTTAATTGGGACCCTACCATCTTTAACAGACCAGTCAACAACCTATGCAAAACCCATATACCAACGGACTCCATAATAAATTATTCAGAAAATTTTCACTTAAACTTTTAACCAAGGAGTACAAATCTATAGAACAAAATATTTGCAGAACAAAATAAAACCCAACACCATAACCAAATAGTCGTCGATGAATAGAAAAACACACAAAAAGAACCCATAACTGAAAATTGAAAACAATGATGTGCACTTTATTTAAGATCTTCGCTACATAATTCTAAAAAAATATCAATATGCCACAGATTAAAGAAACAAAAACATATACTCAGGAACTCACTAACAACATATAAACTAAAATGAGCACAACTTGTAGCAGATTATGTAAAATCAGCACATATAACTAAACGACAATCTTATGAAAAATCTAAACAAACGGCATAGAGTCATTGTAGAACTTATGGCAACATATCAGACTATAAAATCTTCAATCTTATGTCAAACTTCAAACAAACAAGAACACATATCCTGAAATCAAAACCAAAAAAAGAAGCCGAAGTACCGCACATATAAGATTGCAACTGTATGTACACAAATACCACGCATTTTCTTAGACATAATTTAAAAGCAGACTATTAAAAAGATCTATGCTGCAAAACCAAATTCCAAGTATCTAAGTAATGCATCATTTTTTCTTTTCCGGTTGGCCAGCTTATACCATACCTATCGCCTCACCTGCTCATCTATAAGCAGTCTCAAACACTCTCAAAACTACCTACATACTGCATCATAAATTACTAATCAAAGAAACACGTTTATAAAGCAACAACCAAGTCCCTTAACACACCAAATATTTAGATTTGGTTGTTCGTGATTCGTTACTAAAATTGTATAGCTTTGTATTTTTGAACAAAATAAGTTACCTTTCACAATACGGCACGCAGCATGGAAATCATGTTTCTTCGGAAATGTTTACAACATGCAACACCTGCATCCAAAGTAAACCTACAAATGTCTGCAAAATTACAGCATTACCCTATGAGTACAAACCGCAACAAATATCAGAAAACACTTATGATGAAAAATTATACAAAGTGCATAGATAGAAGAACTATGAGCACATATTAGCCTTTAAAAGACACGTCAAAGTTTAACAACATACCCCATAAACTAAAATAAAAACGAATCGCAACACAACATATAAAATCAGCAACATCTCAAAGAAATAGCATAAAGTGAACACATTAATTCAAAAATCATATCAAAGTTTAAAAATCATTAGTCGACTACAAATTAACCCTAAATATCATACATCAATCCAAACTATTAAAACCAATTCCATCCTGAAACTACCAAAAACACCACACTTAACACTATAATTTCAAAACCAGCACGTAAAAAAAAAAATGTATAGATATAAGCATCCCTCAACTAAATATAGCTGAAATTAATCAATATAAACTTACTATTTAGAATAAAGATGAACTACACACATGCAATTGAAGCTTTGCATGTGTAATCTTCCCCTTTCAATCCAGACTTAGGCGATTATATCAACAGACCAGCACAAAACATACAATCTCATACACATAGTCTCACAATCACTTGCACTCTTACATCACCATGTCACACACAATCCAATTTTGAAGATAATGAAAGTGATAATAGCAAGAGACTATCACAAAACACACAAACTCACACACACAATCTCATAATCACTTGCACTCTCACATCACTATGTTATACACAACCGGATTTTGTAGATAATAAGGCGACGCACTCATGTTATCAAGGAGTATATGCATCTAAGACACTTGACAATGTTTTTAAGACACATATCAAGCAACCAATAAAGAAAAACGACTTCTTTTTCTTCCCAAATTCAACCAACACATGAAACAACGTTAGTCCAGCTAAGTTAAAAAAAAAAAAAAAACGACATTGTTTGAAGCCTTATAAAACGGTGCAGTTTCCCACGGTAAATGTGTAATAGAGTAATTATTGATTTGTTCACACTGTTCACATGATTTCAAAAAATTTGTGTTTGTTAGATGTCTGCATAATATCAACGGTTAAGGATATATCAAGAATCCAATTTTCTGAACTTCTTTAATATGTTAGACGACAACTTTTAGGTTAAAATAGATAATTTGTCTAACGAATGATTATCTAGATTAATATAAAGTGCACTCATGCCATATTATAAAATCATTGTACATGATGCTTATAGTTGTAGGGCTAGTGATACGGACCAAGTAATCTAGTCAAACCAACAATCATAATGGCAATGCAATAACTTTCAATCACCAATATGCAGCTTTAACTAAATTGAGTTAGCATACACAGATACCTAGCTGAGCCCCTTGTGTCTCTTATATTGTTCATACTTGCACTTTAATTTTTATTTCATGCTTTCAAATAAATCTCTCAAAATCAAGCTTTTCTTTTTTGGGTAAAAGGTCAAGATGACCCGGTAAATATTATTACTCCAAAAAACAATTAAGTACAAAGGATATGAGTGACATCTCATATCTCAGCCCATTACATGGGTAAACTTACATAATGCACTTCCAATTTTCAAAATAAAACAAAAAACCACAACTCAAAGGGGATATACTACCAATATACGAACACCAAGACTACTTTTTACCACGCCCTTTAAGCGTAAAGTCATTTAGTTCATGTGAGAGATCGTAGACGTGACTCGTATAATCATCATAATCCTCTTCATCTTCATGTTCATATCCACCACCTCCAGAGGCAAGAAAATTCGCCATCGGGTTAAAAAAAAAAAAAAAAAAAAAAAAAAAAAAAAAAAACTCTCTTTTTAGTCACCTTAACATTTTCTCATCAAAAGCCATGACAACATGATGTAGACGTGATACATTGGGGTAAGTGTAATTTGTACTTGTGTAAGTGTAGTGGTAAGCCATTGTAGTTTTATCCAATGGAACAAGAGATGGACAGCCTGACATTGACTAATAAGACTATTTGAGAGAAGATTTCGAAGGTTAACACAAAATTACAGTTCTACCTCGTTGATGAAGCAGTTACTGGTGAAAACTCAAGGTCAAGTACTTCTCAATTGAAGGGGGATGATAGGGATAATATTTGGTTTATCAGCTGAAAGGTTAACACAAAATTCCAGTGTTACGATTTGTAATATTTGGTTTATCTTAAAAAAATACACGGGCTTAAAGTCGACTTTTACCTCTGGCAAAAAAGCGACTCCACCGATCGATAAATATCTTCCCTACGATTCACAACTTCTAATATCTTAATCTTATTCTTCTCCATAGTGGGTCGGTCATATTAAGATTCTTTAAATTGTGGGGTGGTGATTCATATTTGACATATACTTTTTTTATCGATTTGGTAAACTACGTGCATGGTATATTGAGCTCCACCGATCTATACTTCAGCAATATATCTGATTCGTATATCCTTATTAATTAAACTCAGTTTCATTATTATTCATGGGTTGATTTATTGCCGATTATGCTTATAAACCCTAGTTTTTAACTAGGGTTTAATTAATACGTAGCGATTACGTGGTTTGGTACTGGCTGTTTTCTTTTAAAAATGTGCCCATTTAACCTATCTTTTTGCTTATGGGCACATTTTGCCACCTCTAACCCCATCCCTGAGTTAGGTGGCCTGGTCTAGAGGGGTTGTAACATTTTCTCATCAAAAGCCATGACAACATGATGTAGATGTGATACATTGGGGTAAGTGTAATTTGTACTTGTGTAAGTGTAGTGGTAAGCCATTGTAGTTTTATCCAATGGAACAAGAGATGGACAGCCTGACATTGACTAATAAGACTATTTGAGAGAAGATTTCGAAGGTTAACACAAAATTACAGTTCTACCTCGTTGATGAAGCAGTTACTGGTGAAAACTCAAGGTCAAGTACTTCTCAATTGAAGGGGGATGATAGGGATAATATTTGGTTTATCAGCTGAAAGGTTAACACAAAATTCCAGTGTTATGATTTGTAATATTTGGTTTATCTTAAAAAAATACACGGGCTTAAAGTCGACTTTTACCTCTGGCAAAAAAGCGACTCCACCGATCGATAAATATCTTCTCTACGATTCACAACTTCTAATATCTTAATCTTATTCTTCTCCATAGTGGGTCGGTCATATTAAGATTCTTTAAATTGTGGGGTGGTGATTCATATTTGACATACACTTTTTTATCGATTTGGTAAACTACGTGCATGGTATATTGAGCTCCACCGATCTATACTTCAGAATATATCGATTCAGATATCCTTATTAATTAAACTCGGTTTCATTATTATTCATGGGTTGATTTATTGCCGATTATGCTTATAAACCCTAGTTTTTAACTAGGGTTTAATTAATACGTAGCGATTACGTGGTTTGGTACTGGCTGTTTTCTTCTTGTTTCGATTGTGTTATTTTGGTTTGAATTTGTTTATTTTCGTGTTGAATGGAGGGTGTGCCTAACGTTGATATGGATACCTCAATGGATTGTAGTCAGCGTGAACCTCATGTGGAACCGGTTCCACATGATGTAAATATTAATGAGAGTAAAATGCAGAAATCGTCCATGTGGTTTGCCTAGATTGCAGATTTCGTCCCTACATTTTCGAAAGTGCAGGCGGCCTCCCTGTGAGAAAAAGTTGAGTTCATTTTCGTCCCTGGCCAAATTGAAATGACTGACATACCCTCGTCTTCATCCCCTTTAACTTTACAAGGACGAAATCTGCAATTTGAACAAACCACAGGGACCATTTATTTTTTGTCGATTTTTTTTTTCGAAAATAATTTTTTTCCGAAAATAATTTTATCAGTGTTCATCCGTTTTTCGTACATTTTTTTAGATTATTGTCCATTTTTTATCCATTTTTCTTACGTTTTGTCTATTTATATTCGTTTTTGCCCGTTTTTATCCGTTTTTGTCCGTTTTTTTTTGTCTGTGTTTCTTACATTTTGTCTATTTTTCTTACGTTTTTGTAATATTTCATCATTTTGAAAAAAAAAATCAAAAAGAAAAAAATTAAAAAAAAAATTCCAAAAAAAGTTTTCCAAAAAAAAAAGTATAATTTTTTCGCAAATTTGAAAAAAAAATTCCAAATTTGCGAAAAAAATTCTACAGTACTTTTTTTTTTGGAAATTTTTTTTTCAAAATTTTTTTCTTTTACAATTTTTTCTACGTTTTTGTTTGTTTTTGTAATATTTCATTATTTTGAAAAAAAAAATTCAAAAAGAACAAAACTTTGAAAAAATTAAAAAAAAAAATTAGAATTTTTTCTCAAATTTGAAAAAAAAATTTTCCAAATTTGCGAAGAAATTCTACTTTTTTTTTGGAAATTTTTTTTTCAATTTTTTCCAAATTTTTTTTCTTTTTGATTTTTTTTTTCAAAATGATGAAATATTACAAAAACGTAAGAAAAATAGACAAAATGTAAGAAACATGGACAAAAATGGAAAAAAACGTACAAAACGGGCAAAAACGAATAAAAATAGACAAAACGTAAGAAAAATGGATAAAAAACGGACAATAATCTAAAAAAATGTACTAAAAACGGATGAAAACTGATAAAATTATTTTCGAAAAAAAATTATTTTCGAAAAAAAAATTCGAAAAAAAATTATTTTCGGTAAAAAATAAATGGTCCCTGTGGTTTGTTCAAATTGCAGATTTCGTCCCTGTAAAGTTAAAGGGGATGAAGACGAGGGTATTTCAGTCATTTCAATTTGGCCAGGGACGAAAATGAACACAACTTTTCCTCACAGGGAGGCCGCCTGCACTTTCGAAAATGTAGGGACGAAATCTGCAATCTGGGCAAACCACAAGGACGATTTCTACATTTTACTCTATTAATGATCTACCTGATTCTGTGATTTGAGCTGCGACGTCCCAACCACCTAATGATCTACCTGATTCTGTGATTGGAGCTGCTACGTCTACGGATACTGGTTCGAGCCCTAGTCACGATGCACCTGCTCATGACACGCCTGAGGGTCATGATACTTTATTGAAAATTCGTGCTATTGAAAAACAAATATTTGAGGGAAAACTTGTTCTTGTGGGTGACGCTGGGCAACCATTAAAACCAGCTATGATAGTGGATGCTACTACTTATGGGGCTAATCCATTTGAGCATCTTAAGGTGCCGCAGTCACAGAAGGAGCTAGAGGAGATGCTTCGCTATTGGTTATCATTCGAAACCTCCTTATGATACGAGTGTTCCTATGGCTTCTAATGTTAATGCTACTAGTAGTCCTAATAATGTTAATGATAAGGTTGATACGAATGCACATGGGGCTATTGGTATTGAGAAGGTTGGTGTGTATGCTTTGAAACAACCTTCTTCATCTTATGCTGGTGTTACTCTCTATGAACCTAAGAAACACACGTCAAACTTTCGTAGGTTGGAGTGTAATAAGAAAGCTAATGGTGTGGATCTTTCTGTCCCGATGAAAGTGGTTGAAGAGGTGAACTCTAGGTTTGAGAATACTTTGTATGGGTATTTCCTTGGTCAACGACTTGCTTTTCCTGTTGTTGATTACTTTGTACGCAATGCGTGGGCTAAGTTTGGTATACAAAAGGTCATGATGAATGCAAATGGGTTCTTCTTTTTTAAGTTCAATTCGAAGAAATGTGTTGATGATGTTCTTGAAAACGGTCCTTGGTTGATTAGAAATGTACCTATTATTCTTAAACCATGAACATTGAACACCAACTTACTTAAAGAGGATTTGACCAACATCTCGGTGTGGGTTAAATTCCATGATGTTCCTCTTGCTATGTTTTCTGATGATGGCCTTAGTCTCCTTGCTACATTGCTAGGCACGCCCAAAAGGTTAGATGCTTTCACTAGCCAAATGTGCAAGGACTCGTGGGGCCGTAGTAGTTTTGCTAGATGCATGATTGAAGTGAAGTCGGATGAGGTATTTAGGGACAGCCTTACTGTTGAGATACCGTTACTTGATGGGTCGGGTTCGACTATTGAGAAGATACGGGTTGAATATGAGTGGAAACCACCTCATTGTGATAAATGTAAGATTTTTGGTCATACTCTTATTGAATGTCCTAAAGTTGTTGAATTTACTGCTCAGCCTACTAAGCGTGTTAATGATGGTTTCAAGATGGTTAATAACAAAAAGAAGGGAAAGCAAGGTGGGTCTACTATTCCGGGTCAAGGAGGGTTTACTAAACCTGTTGTGGGTAAGCAGTTTCAATATCAACCCAAAAAGACTCCTCCTGAACCTAAGAAAGTGGAAGTCACTAAGAAGAATGCTTCTGATGTGGCTAGTTCGAGTGGAACAAAGTTCTCTATATACAACCAGTTTGATGCTCTTAATATGGAATATACGGATGCGTTTGGTATTCCTTCTAATGACACCAACAAGGATGTGGATTCGGTCGCATACAACGGAAGATAATGAAGATAAGTCTACTAAGGCAGTCTGCATCACAAGAACCCTTTGTGAGTGATTTGAAAGAGATGGAGTCGGGTGTGGCTCCTAAAACTAGAGATTCTTGTAATTCGCCCGACTCTTCTACTAAGAGAGTTAACCCTTTTTCTAAAGTGGGAGAGATCGTGGTTTCTGATTCTGAAGATGAGGTGGTTGCTAACCCATTTGATGAGTCTGTTAATCTATTTGGAGGTGGCCAAGAGTTGGAAGATGAGTATGATGACTATGACTACGATGACTATGCGAATCAGGTTTATGATCTTCCAGGGAATTTGGATGCATTTAATGCCATGTATGGCACCAAGTTTCAAGGTCCTAGGAAGTAATTTTCTTTCGTTATGTCCTATGTTATCATTTGAGCAGTGGCTTGTTTTCTTGTTTAGAAAATAGGAAGTATCTTGTTATGTAAGCTTTGTGCCCATGTAACGGGCTGAGATATGTGATTTCACTCATATCCATTGTACTTAAACGTTTTTTTGGTTAATATATTTACCAGGGTGCAGGATTACTCCCCTTTACAAAAAAAAAAAAATATTTGGTTTATCTTGTTCCATTACAACAAAAAGTTTCTAGATAAAAGTGGTAAGGCTACCTTTAACGATTGGTCTCATAAACAAGCTAGATATGTCTAATTTGTTAATAAATTGTTCGTTAATCAGGATAAATAACAAAATTATTAGATACTCGATCTGATACATTAAAGCGATTTCTTTTTGGTTGTCGTTATTGATTAGAATTTGAAGTATCTGTAAATCTATATAGTCAAAGATTTTTCTCAATATTATATATACTGTAGTAAGTGGCAACCATTTTGAAAACCCTAGATCCATAGTTCCCGGAAATTTTAGTATATAAAGGAATGCTGTGATAGCTAGCAAAGGCACCAATAAACATCATGGCTTCTTTTAGCTTGTCTACTCTTCCCACAACAAATACTAACAAAAAAACAAACACCTTCTCTCGTTCGCCTCTATATTCCAAAACTTCATCACATCGCTTCAGAGTTTCATGCAACACTCTTAAAGATGACAATAGTAAAACCCCTGAAACGTCAAAGCTCATTCTCCCCAAAACATCACCCGACACACAAAATGTTGACAGGAGAAACTTGCTTTTGGGGCTTGGAGGCCTGTATGGAGCGGCTAACTTAACCCCCATTCAATCGGCCTCAGCCGTTCCCATCGAAGCTCCAGATAATATTGCACTTTGTGTTAATGCAAGTGATGGCATAGGTGACATGGCTAACGCTCTTAGGGGCGTTGCTTGTTGCCCTCCACTAACTTCACCACAGTCGTACCCAGTAGATTATGTCTTGCCTACGAACCAACCTATGCGTACTCGACCAACAGGGCAAGAAGCATCTAAAGATACTGATTATCTCGTGAAGTATCGTGCTGCTATCGCTGCAATGAGGGCGCTCCCAGATGACGACCCGCTCAGCTGGAAGAGCCAAGGTAAGATCCATTGCTCTTACTGTAATGGTGCTTTCACTCAAGAAAAGAGTGGCTACGAAAAATTAAACCTTCAGATTCACAACAACTGGCTCTTCTTTCCTTTTCACCGATGGTACCTTTATTTCTATGAGAGAATATTGGGAAGTTTGATTAACGATCCAACTTTCGCTTTGCCGTACTGGAACTGGGACAATCCCAACGGTATGGCAATTCCTCCAATGTTCGAAGAGGCTGTGCTCAACTCTAACCCTCCAGACCCCGCCAATCCAGGCAATCCTAGTGCCAAATTTAACGCTCTGTTTGATGGTTATAGGAATCCCTTGAACTTTAACCTCCCACCAGGTATTCTCAATTTTGGAAGGAGTCCTAGTACTGATCCAGATGTGGTAACTGAACAAAATCTGTACACCATGTATAACCAGATGATAACTGGCACATCCAGTTTTGGCTTCTTCGGTGGTGAAATGGCTGCTGGGGATACAGCCGGGAATGAGGGTGGTTCGATAGAGGCTGGAGTTCACACTTCCGTGCACATATGGGTGGGAAATAATAGGATGGGGAATAATGAGGACATGGGGAACTTCTACTCTGCCGGGTATGACCCTGTCTTTTACTGCCATCATGCCAACGTCGATCGTATGTGGCATCTATGGAAGGAACAGGATCGTGTGAATAACAAAGAGCCAGACTCCGACGACTGGAAAAATGCATCATACGTATTTTACGATGAGAACAGAAATCTTGTGCGTGTTTACAACAAGGATTGTATACACACAGATAATTTGGGGTATATATATGCGCCTTCCCCAACACCCTGGACCAGTTATTCGCCTACTGCACATGCCCCTGAGTCACACATTGCCACTGAGTCCATTGGATCTGTGGAAAAGGCGGAAGACATGAAATTCCCAATTTCATTGAACAAGACAGTGAAGCTGCTAGTGAAGAGACCTGCCATAAATAGAACCACGGCGGAGAAGGATGCAGCGGCAGAGGTGTTGATCTTAAGTGGAATACAATTTGACGGCACAACGACCTTCAAGTTCGACGTGCTTATCAATGATGTGGATGATGGAACTACGATCACTGCAGCTGATAGTGAATTTGCTGGTACTTTTGAGTCTTTGCAACATGGCCTCGGAGGAGCAATGGAAATGAAAAGTGGCGCACAGTTTGGAATCACAGGGCTATTGGAGGACCTTAAAGCCGAAGATGATGAGTACGTTTTGGTGACCTTGTTGCCAGTTGAAGGCACCGATAAGGTCTCCCTTTCCGGTATCAAGATAGAGTTGGTTCCAAGAATTTAATTTGCATGCATGCTTGGGTACGTAAGTCTGTCTTCTGTGTCTAGTTAACGTGGGTTTTGGCAACTCCCGTAACGTCATAATAAATAGTTTCATGTTTTTACATGTGGTGGAACCACTAATTAGTATGCATGATTCCTCTTTCCATATGCATTTTAATAAACTTGTTTAGCATTTCTAATTTAATAATCTATGTTAGTTGCTGTATTACATTAGCGTTGCTATGTCATCATATCTTTCTACTCATTTTTGTGAAGGATGACAGAAATCGTCGCTAAAACCTCTAATTGTCGTCTTAGTCGTTGCCAATAAGTTTTCGCCATGTCCCTTTCGTTAAAAACGTTTTAGCAAAGACAGTCAAAACGTTTTAGCGATGACGCTATATGCCCTTTATTAATATTCAAAAGATATTAAATTAGCATCTCCAGATATAAAAGTGTATTTCCTAATTATAACAAAACTATTATTGAAAACATTGAAGATTACTAGATTAGTAAGAAGATGAATACAATTACCTAACTGGTAATACCAAAACTATGTCCACATCTTTACCACAAGCATACTTATTAAGGGTGGTGGCAACCCTCATTCCCCATCCCTCACCATCCCTCACTATCCACCAATAACATTCTTCCAACTTATCTCATCCCCACACCACCCCTCACCATAGATTTTTAGTGGCAACCATGTATCCCTACCCCTCACCACTTTTTTTTTTTTTTTTAGCCGTTCAACGGTTGTTTTTTGCTTAGCCCGATTCGGCCTTCTTCCCCGCTGCATGGTGAACCCGCTCCATCCCTCGTTGGTTGCGGGCGGTGTAGCGCGCGGGCTAGGCCAACCCGCAGTTGAGCCCGAAGCCGTTGCCACCACCCTAAGTAGTTTAATAATTTTAAACTCACCAATCCATTCATCTAATGATAAATTATTGACCAACAGGTGTTTAATTAATATATATTTCATCTTGTACTTAGTACTTAAAGTACTTATTAAAATTTCAACGGCTTCATTTGTTGTAGTTATTTAATTTTTTAAGTAATATAAGCCTTATCATTGGTTTTGGAAATCCACGTATTTTCTTCATTATTATATTAATCCATTTGATCATCCTAGATCCGTTTTAATTAACCGGAAATTTCCTTATATAAGGGGGTCTCTAGATACAAGTAGAGCACCAATCCAGTCAAAGATCATGGCTTCTTTTGGCTTGTCCACTCTTCCTACTACTACTAGCAAAAAAACTAACAACTTCTCTTGTTCTCCTCTATTTTCAAGAACTTCTTCCCATCGCTTCCAAGTTTCTAGCAACACTCCTAAAGATGATAATAAAAAAACCTCTGAAACCTCAAAGCTCATTCTCCCCAAAGCTTCGCTAGACACTCAAAATGTCGACAGGAGAAACTTGCTCCTAGGGCTCGGAGGCCTTTATGGAGCGGCTAACTTGACCACCATTCAGTCGGCTGAGGCAGTTCCTATTCAAGCTCCAGATAATATTGCGCTTTGTGTTAATGCAAGTGATGGCATAAGAAATCTGAATGATGTTGTAAGGGGCGTCGCTTGCTGCCCCCCCTTAACATCACCACAATCCTACCCAAAAGATTATGTCTTGCCTACGAACCCAACTACGCGTGTTCGCCCAACGGCACATCAAGCATCTGCTGATCCTGTTTATGTAGAGAAGTATCGGAAAGCAATGGCGGCAATGAGGGCGCTCCCAGATGACGATCCTCGTAGTTGGAAGAACCAAGGTAAGATCCATTGTGCTTACTGTAATGCAAGTTTCACTCAAGAAAAGAGTGGTTTCGACACTTATAACCTTCAGATTCACAACAACTGGCTATTCTATCCATTCCACCGATGGTACCTCTATTTCTATGAGAGGATATTGGGAAGTTTGATTGATGATCCAACTTTCGCCTTACCATACTGGAACTGGGACAATCCCGAAGGAATGACGCTACCTGAAATGTTTGAAACCTCGTTGCCCGACCCCGTGAACCCTGCCGGCAGGCCCAATCCAAGATTTAACTCACTATTTGACGGTTATAGAAATGTCTTAAACCTCCCACCAGCTGTCCTTAATTTTGCAAGGATTCCTAGTACTGATCCTGAAGAAATAATTCAAGAGAATTTGTACACCATGTATAACCAGATGATTACCGGCACTTCTGCTAATGGCTTCTTTGGTGGCCAGATGGCTGCTGGGGTTGCTAACATGAATGCGGCTGGGTCTATCGAGGGTGGGGTTCACACGTCTGTTCACTCATGGGTGGGCAACCCAAGGATGGCGAACAGCAAGGACATGGGGAACTTTTACTCTGCTGGTTATGACCCTGTCTTCTACTGTCATCATTCAAATGTTGATAGGATGTGGTCACTCTGGAAAAATGAAGTGAACGACGGTGACAACGTAGATCCCGATAGTCCAGACTGGCTTGATGCATCATACGTGTTTTATGATGAGAACAAAAATCTTGTTCGAGTCTACAACAGAGATTGTGTTGACACGGCCAGCTTGGGATATAAATACGCGGATTCCCCAATTCCCTGGACCACTTACTCGCCAAAAGCACATGCTCCAGAGTCGCACATTGCCACTGATTCAATTGGAACAGTAGACAAAGTAGAAGACGTGAAATTTCCAGTGAAATTAGACAAGACAGTGAAGGTTCTTGTGAAGAGGCCGGCTATAAACAGGACTAAGAAGGAGAAGAAGAAAGTGAAAGAGATGTTGGTCTTGAATGGAATCCAATTTGACGGCACTACAACTTTCAAGTTCGATGTGCTTGTCAATGATGTTGATGATGGAACTGATATCACTGCGGCTAATAGTGAGTTTGCTGGTACTTTTGAATCGTTGCAGCATGGCATAACCGGAGGCATGAAAATGGAAAGTGGGGCGGTGTTTGGAATCACGGAATTACTCGAGGACCTTAAATCTGAAGATGATGAGTATGTTTTGGTTAGTTTGGTACCGAAAGGAGGCAGCGAAAATGTCACCGTTTCTGAGATCAAGATTGAGTTGGTTTCCGTTAAAAAGAAATGATGACACTGTGATTTCATTTTCATTTTGATTTGCAATTCTCGTATGCTAATTAAGAATAATCGTGTTTCATCTTTACTCTTGCATTTGGATTTCAATTAAGTTATCAAGTCATTTTCTTCATTAATCGTTGTTATGTTAATGTTAGTATCGTCATCTCTCTTTTGTCTGTTCGTGTGAAGAAGACTAATTGGTTCTATATGCATTCCTCCGTAAAAGTAAATTGATTGAAAACTCAAGCAGGGGCTCGAGAAATAACTATTAAAACGTAGCATTACAAGCTGGAATCGGATCAAAGATGTACGCCAACAAATTAAATCTGATCAATAATGTCGTTATTTGCCAATTTTTCCTTTTCACACAGTGGTATAGATTCAGGAACATTAGTGACCGTGTTGGTCCTTTTTCCTTAAAACGATCGACCGAATCCACGAGTGATTGAGAGAAGAATTTGATTTCCTCATCAACCGTGTCTTTTCTCGCACACTAGACTTTGTTCGTGAGAGGTTGATAAACTAAGTGACGCAGCCGTTTGAGTAACTAGTGGGTTCAGATAGTTATAATCACCAAGTCTCTCAATAGTGACCACTACTTTCAGTAAGTGAATTCTTCGATTATGATATAAATTTGGGTTATTATACAAAGAAGTCACTAAAGTTTGCGCGATTGTCATCCTAAGTCACTAAAGTTTCAAAGTTGTCTGCCAGGTTACTGAAGTTATGAAAAACATACACTGCACTTCTATAATTTCAGTGTTAATAGGGTAGCTTGAACGCATTTTTTATTATATATTACGTAATATAAATGTCGTGTTTTTACAAGTTTAGTGATGTTTACATATATTCTTATATAGGTTCGTGTTTTTACAAGTTATCACTTTGTAAAGAACTTATAAACTAATTTTGAAGAACTGTACCTACTACTCTCGATCTGTTTGTTAATTTCTAAAACGAATCAACTTAATGGTGACCACGTGATGGATGTTTTGAATAATGTCAAGTGTGTTATGCTACCTACCACCAATTTTGCATATATGCTTTCACAAGTATATTATTTTCTTAATCTGCATGGATAGATTAATCAAACCTTAAATATTGCTTAGTTTAACCAATCCAAAAGATAAGCACGGATGTCGAACTACATCTTATTTAAATGAATTTGATTTGATACAATTTAATAAATAAATGTAGAAACACATATAAATACCATGTGTTTTGACCCAATAAACTACAAAACAAATACTCAAGTAATTATTACACAGAATGTGAAAACAATATTATCTTCATACCAGAAATCTAAACTTGAATAAAATATACTCATAACCATCGTATACAATTAATTCTTAAATTCTCTAAACTCAAATTCATGATAAATTAACAACAACTAATAAAACATAAAATTAATTAGATCATACTCATAATACTTATAGAAATAAGGCCTTTAAAGTTAATCAATAACTAACCTTTCATTTCCACGACAAAATATTTATCTCTATTTAAACAAAGTAAATATTTTAATAATAAAAATAAGCATATTATTCAACCGGTTCACATCGCATATGTCCGGTCAATTTGGATTCTATTACCGGCCACATTAAACTTTTTACTAAACAAACAATTATGGTAGTTGATCTTTCAGTTCAAATTAAATTTACGATGTACATTTTAATTGGTGGTCCAGAATGTCAACCATTTAGTGGGTATAAGCATTTGTATATATAGCATGCGCTGTTCATTTTAAACTGTTTAAATGTATGTTTGCTTGTATATTTTAATTATGTTTGTATTTAACGAGAACAAAAAGAAATAGTGAATAACACAATTATTCATTCAAATAATAGAAAAAAAGTTTATATGAAACATCTAACAAGCATATGGTAGAAATGCCGTATATCATATACGGATTCGTAAACTCTAAGGATTTATGTAGAACTTGGCCTCATTTTGTGAACGGCATTTAAATAAAACTAGCAAGGAACTTAACACAACTACAAAAAAGGTCATAGAGCCCGGTTGAAAATGGCCATAAAGCCCGGTTTTTCATACGGGCACAAAGAGGAGGGACTCTATTCGACAAGCAAATAGAGGCCGGTTTAAAAAACGGGCTCTATTCCCAGTTATAGAGCCCGGTTTTCAATTAAAAACATGGCTCTATGTGAATAAATTTTTTTTAAAAAATAATTTTTTTTATGACATAATTCGAGGCCTCAAATCTTTTAGTGAACTGAACATTGTATAAATACAAGCTTACAACTAACTTTGTGTTGATACATATGAATACTCACACTTTATTAACTACTTGAACGGAAATGTAAGTGAAAACATTGAATTTACTGCGAAGTCTTGTTATTGTGCATTGCTTTTGAATAACCGGACCAAAACAGTTTTGATGAAGTTGGCGTCGTCTCGAGATCTGCCTTTAGAGTTGAGAATCAAGTCACAATGACACATGGTGAATACATAATAACTCTTAACTTCCTCATCATAGTACAAGCTCCAAGCCATTGGCAATACACCACATCAACCACCTGCAGAAAATAAAAACAAATGTACTTAACTTTTGTTGTGAGATTCAGTTGGTAGAGAGTGGAGTGAAATCCAGGGCATCGACACCAATCCAATTTGTTTTTTAGGGAGTCTACAGTATAGTGACATTTTGCTAGCTATTAGTAGAGGTGGCCATCTGACGCAGGACGCGGAAGCGAATTTAGATAAACCCTAATCCAAGGGTGATATACGAGGCGCGCCTCAAGGGAATAAAACTCTAACCAGAGATAAACTCTAAAAAAACACACGATATTAATGATTTACAGGAATTAATAACAATAAACCCAAGCCCTATATTTATAGGGAAGCCAAACTTGGGGAACAAGTTAACTAGAATATTCTAGAACCGACTTAAAATAAAAACCCTAAAACTGACGCGACTAAGTTATGGCGTAATTGGATAAATCAGTTACGGCGTAATCGACCCTAAACTGAAATAAGGAAACTAATCATAACCTATTTATGGCGTAATTACATTACAGAATGAATACCGAAATTTAAACATAGATTTACGGCGTAATCAAGGCTTTGGGTTACGTCGTAGTTAAGCCCCAGACTTGGATGCGCGACCTTGAATCCTGTCTGCATCATTCCCCCTCACTTGAAAAGAACTCGCCCTCGAGTTCTTGCTATCAACGGCTTCATCTACCTCAAACATCTTCTCACGACGAACCCTATCTTGGGTAGATTTGCGCTTCAATTTAGCTCGAGTGCTTTCCCAACGATCACCCCATAACTTCAAATGTCGGATTATGCACTTTTCTTAACATTTCCCAATTCTTTACATGCAAATAAAATAGTTTCTTTGCTTTCCTTCGAGAACTTAGTTGGGCTTGTGAAAAGCATATTTGAAATAAATCCATAATTAAAATCACCAACCTCTAAATCATTGGCGCATTCAGAATCCCTCTTTAGGTCATATTCAAAATCTTTCATATCTCCCTCAACCTTAGAATCCGAAACTCCTTCATCACAAGTCTTCAAAACACCAGCTTCTTTTGTCTTTCCCAACGCTAAAGTTTAAATCTTCTCTTCATGTTGTTCATGACTTTAAAGCTCTTGGATTTTCTCAATTTGTTCATCAACTACCTCAACCTTCAACATTTTTTCTACTTCTTTAACCTCGGGCTTTGGTAATTGTGGTTTTACTTTGGATGAACCCATAGCAATTCCTTTACCTTCCTATGAAAAAAAATAAAGATTTTGTTGAAGGTTATACTCACCCCTTACCACACGTTGCCAAGGTTTTCCCAACAAAATTTGGCACTCATCAAATTCATCCACAATACAAAGTACCTCTTTTTTATAGAATTTCCCAATGGACACCGGAACCCTACAAACTTGGTAACCTTCGATTAGACAAACCTCTATTGGTAATTTTAAGAATTCCACCAATGTTCTTGAAACCAAATTATTAATACTACAACCATCAATAATTAAAGAACATGCCGTATTATTGATAAAAATTCTTGAACGAATAGAATGGATTGTAGACACGTGATCATCCTTCTTTCTCTCCTCCCATTCATCAACCCTCCTATTATTGAATGGGGATAGGTTGCTTGCACAATTGCCTCCAAAATCGCCTATGATTGGACGAATTCTTCGACCTTCGTGTTTGCTACCTCGTGATTCTTGTGGATTGTTGCCCCACCTACGATCACGGAACGTAGTTCTTCTAGCATAGTGGACATACTCACGGATTTGGTCGTGAGATCATTGATCGCACGATCCATGTCTTCGGCCGACCGCACCTCACCAACGGTACGAGTTTGATGATCTTCTACACCGTTCACCATCTAGGATACTAACAAGCTCTAGATGTTTAGTTGACGTAGAACCTTCTACATCAATTACCACCAGGAAGAACGTGGCTCTGATACCAACTGACGCAGGACGCGGAAGCGAATTTAGATAAACTCTAATCCAAGGGTGATATACGAGGCGCGCCTCAAGGGAATAAAACTCTAACCAGAGATAAACTCTAAAAAACACACTTTATTAATGATTTCCAGGAATTAATAACAATAAACCCAAGCCCTATATTTATTGGGAAGCCAAACTTGGTGAACAAGTTAACTAGAATATTCTAGAACCGACTTAAAATAAAAACCCTAAAACTGACGCGACTAAGTTACGGCGTAATTGGATAAATCAATTACGGCGTAATCGACCCTAAACTGAAATAAGGAAACTAATCATAACCTATTTACGGCGTAATTGAATAAATCAATTATGGCGTAATTACATTACAGAATGAATACCGAAATTTAAACATAGATTTACGGCGTAATCAAGGCTTTGGGTTACGCCGTAGTTAAGCCCCAGACTTGGATGCGCGACCTTGAATCCTGTCTGCATCATTTCCCCTCACTTGAAAAGAACTCGCCCTCGAGTTCTTGCTATCAACGGCTTCATCTACCTCGAACATCTTCTCACGACGAACCTTATCTTGGGTAGATTTGCGCTTCATATTAGCTCGAGTGCTTTCCCAACGATCACCCCATAACTTCAAATGTCGGATTATGCACTTTTTCTTAACATTTCCCAATTCTTTACATGCAAATAAAATAGTTTCTTTGCTTTCCTTTGAGAACTTAGTTGGGTTTGTGAAGCATATTTGAAATAAATCCATAATTAAATTCACCAACCTCTAAATCATTGGCGCATTCGGAACCCGTCTTTAGCTCATATTCAAAATCCTTCATATCTCCCTAAACCTTAGAATCCGAAACTCCTTCATCAAAAGTCTTCAAAACACCAGCTTCTTTTGTCTTTCCCAACGCTAAAGTTGAAATCTTCTCTTCATGTTGTTCATGGCTTTGAAGCTCTTGGATTTTCTCAATTTGTTCATCAACTACCTTAACCTTCAACATTTTTTCTACTTCTTTAACCTCGGGCTTTGGTAATTGTTGTTTTACTTTGGATGAACCCATAGAAATTCTTTTACCTTCCCATGAAAAAAAATAAAGATTTTGTTGAAGGTTATACTCACCCCTTACCTCACGTTGCCAAGGTTTTCCCAACAAAATTTGGCACTCATCAAATTCATCCACAATACAAAGTACCTCTTCTTTATAGAATTTCCCAATGGACACCGTGTCACACCCTCAAATTACCTGTTTTGCAGCGGAATGGAATTCCTGGGGGTTGACTGTTATAGCATCACAATCACAGTTATATTGAACGACCTAAAGTGTCGTTTGGAAAATACATCGTTTGATTTAATAAAATAATCAGAGTTTACAAAGTATAGGTCCCAAATGAAAATCAACTTGTGCGGAAATAAGTTTGTTACAAGCCCTTCTCTTGTTCTCCTTTATTTTCAAGAACTTCTTCCCATCGCTTCCAAGTTTCTTGCAACACTCCTAAAGATGATAATAACAAAACCTCTGAAACCTCAAAGCTCATTCTCCCCAAAGCTTCGCTAGACACTCAAAATGTCGACAGGAGAAACTTGCTCCTAGGGCTCGGAGGCCTTTATGGAGCGGCTAACTTGTCCACCATTCAATCGGCCTCAGCCGTTCCCATCCAAGCTCCAGATAATATTGCACTTTGTGTTAGTGCAAGTGATGGCATAAGAAATCTGAATGACGTAGTAAGGGGCGTCGCTTGCTGCCCCCCTTAACATCACCACAATCCTACCCAATAGATTATGTCTTGCCTAAGAACCCAACTACGCGTGTTCGCCCAACGGCACATCACGCATCTGCTGATCCTGTTTATGTCAAGAAGTATCGGGATGCAATGGCGGCAATGAGGGCGCTCCCGGACGATGACCCTCGCAGCTGGAAGAACCAAGGTAAGGTCCATTGTGCTTACTGTAATGGCGTTCTCACTCAAGAAAAGAGTGGTTTCGATAAGATTTACCTTCAGGTTCACAACAACTGGCTCTTCTATCCTTTCCACCGGTGGTACCTCTATTTCTACGAAAGGATATTAGGAAAATTGATAAATGATCCAACTTTCGCCTTACCGTACTGGAACTGGGACAATCCTGAAGGAATGTCTCTTCCTGAAATGTTCGAAACCTCGCTGTTCGACCTCGTGAACCTGCGGCAGCCCAATCCAAGATTTAACTCACTATTTGACGGTTATAGGAATGTCTTAAACCTCCCACCAACTGTCCTTAATTTTGCAAGGATTCCTAGTACTAATCCAGAAGAAATAATTCAAGAGAATTTGTACACCATGTATAACCAGATGATTACCGCACTTCGCTAATGGCTTCTTTGGTGGCCGATGGTGCTGGGGTTGCTAACATGAATGCGGCTGGGTCTATCGAGGGTGGGGTTCACACGTCTGTTCACTCATGGGTGGGCAACCCAAGGATGGCGAACAGCAAGGACATGGGGAACTTTTACTCTGCTGGTTATGACCCTGTCTTCTACTGTCATCATTCAAATGTTGATAGGATGTGGTCACTCTGGAAAAATGAAGTGAACGACGGTGACAACGTAGATCCCGATAGTTCAGACTGGCTTGATGCATCATACGTGTTTTATGATGAGAACAAAAATCTTGTTCGAGTCTACAACAGAGATTGTGTCGACACGGCCAGCTTGGGTTATAAATACGCAGATTCCCCAATTCCCTGGACCACTTACTCGCCAAAAGCACATGCTCCTGAGTCGCACATTGCCACCGATTCAATTGGAACAGTAGACAAGGTGGAAGACGTGAAATTCCCGGTGAAATTAGACAAGACAGTGAAGGTTCTTGTGAAGAGACCTGCTATAAACAGGACTAAGAAGGAGAAGAAGAAAGTGAAAGAGATGTTGGTCTTGAATGGAATCCAATTTGACGGCACTACAACTTTCAAGTTCGATGTGCTTGTCAATGATGTTGATGATGGAACTGATATCACTGCGGCTAATAGTGAGTTTGCTGGTACTTTTGAATCGTTGCAGCATGGTATAACCGGAGGCATGAAAATGGAAAGTGGGGCGGTGTTTGGAATCACGGAGCTACTCGAGGACCTTAAATCTGAAGATGATGAGTATGTTTTGGTGAGTTTGGTACCGAAAGGAGGCAGCGAAAATGTCACCGTTTCTGAAATCAAGATTGAGCTGGTTCCCGTTAAAAAGAAATGATGACACTGTGATTTCATTTTCATTTTGATTTGCAATTCTCGTATGCTAAGAATAATCGTGTTTCATTTTTACTCTTGTATTTGGACTTCAATAAAGTTATCAAGTAATTTTCTTCATTAATCGTTGTTATGCTGATGTTAGTATCATCGTCTCTTCGGTCTAATTGTGTGAAGAAGACTAATCGGTTCTATATGCAGTCACTACTGTTGGTCCCAAATATGAGTAGAATCAATATATGAAATTGCAAAGTAAACTAGATAACTTATTAATCGTAAAAAAATAGTTTACATGATATATATTGTCAAGTATATATAGGTATCGAATGGACATTAACCAAACGACACAATGGTTCGGATTTTAACCGCCATAACTAACTACCAGAAATAACTAACTAACTAACCTAACCGCTATTCGGTTATTAAGTTTACAACGAGCAACTTTGGTCCTTTATGTTTCTTTGTCTTCGAAACGGAGCAATGAATCGAGATACATTCTCCTCCGTAATCTTGATGGTTGCTTCGTTCTAAGTTTTGAACTCCGAGCATTTGTCGCATAGTCACGAACTTGAGTCTTGGTAAGGCTTTTGTTAAAATATCCGCTCTTTGAAGTTCTCCACTTACGTGTTCCACATTGATATGACCATTCTCTATACATTCCCGAATGAAATGATAGCGAATGTCTATGTGCTTGCTCCTTCCATGAAAAACTGGGTTCTTTACAAGTGCTATAGCTGTTGGGTTCAGTAAATACCCAAACCCCTAAATCTAGGATTTGAATAGAAAATAGCCCAAGTGTCTAGTCCGTTAAACACTAACAGGTCACTGAGTGCATAGTCTCTCAGTGAGTCATCTTCAGGATACTCAGTATGAGGCGAAGAATAAGTCTCTCCACTCAGTAAGGCGGTACTTATTGGGTGAAGACTGAGTCAAGAAGAAGATTATGGATTCAGTGAGTGATGACAATAACTCACTGAATCCCTAAGACTCCTCTCCAACTACTTACACTGAAAACAAACTGAAGTAGAAGACTGAAGGATGTAAAGACCTAAGAATGAGCGGACAAGGCGGGATAAGTTTGAATCAGATAAGACGAAGTCCTTATCAACCAAAGTCAACTTTCTTTGAATAGCAAAAGATCGGCTCAGTGTCATCACTGACCTTAGGAAAGTAGTCTTGTCTCTTACCTAGAATAGCCTTTGTAAATAGAGATAAAATGCATCAGTATTTTATCTTCTGTAAGATGTCAGTTTGTCACTTAGGAAAGAGTTAAAACTCATACATGTATAAATAGCATAAGAGATGGAGTGAAAAGGTTAAGCTTGTGAATTGTAAAAAACACACATACACTAATCCATCTTTTCACTCCTCCAAATACAACTTAATCCCTGAGATAGCTCAGTGGGTTCTAAGAGTTGTGCTCAGACTTAGCCTGAGCATAGAGAGGAGTCACCAAACTTTGTCATTTCAATCCCAAGTACTATTCCGCAAGTACTTGGGTAACGTATTCTTTTTGATTGATTTCTAATAAAGAATATGATGTTGAAAATTACTTTGTGTGTTTTACTTATGTTAATTTCAGTCATTGTTCACTATTAACTTGTTTTATATTCTTAAACTGTTTCAAACGATAGTGAACGGGGAACAACAAATGGTATAAGAGCCAGGTTAATTATAAAACATTTTTTTAGGCCACTCTAAAAGTTTTTAAATTAGGATCCTAAATGGCTGAAATTGATGTACCCCAACTAGTCGATAAAAAGGGTGGAGCTTATTCAGCTATTGCCCCTAGACTTAAAGTTGTTAAATTCAACAAATGGAAAAAGCGAATGCTTTGCTATTTGATTGAAATGGAACCTTATTATATCAAGTGTATAAATGAAGGTCCATTTGTCCCAAAGACTGCTGAAGGTTTGCCTAAACCTGAAGCTCAGTGGACCCAGGATTAAAGGAGAGTGGTCAACCAGGACCAAAGACTCAAAAGTATCATAATATCTTGTCTTCCTGACGATATTATGGAGTCTGTTATAAGTTGTACTACAGCTAAACAAACCTGGGATGACCTAGTTCATAGTCATGAAGGACCATCTGATACCAAGGAAAACAGGATAATGGACCTGAAACTTGAGTATAACACCTTCAGGGCTAAAGACTCAGAAACTCTCTCTCAAACTTACACCCGATACAAAACTCTTTTAAATGAACTGTCAAATGATGGTGTTAAGTTGTCCAAATATGAAATCAATGTTGGTTTTGTCAACAGTCTCCCTGAGAAGTGGTTGAATTTTTCTCAGGGACTTAGGAATGCTAATCATATCCAGAATCTTGAGCTTCCTGAAATTTATGGGAAATTTGTCTATGAGGAAAACCTCGTCAACAGACGATACCTCGACTTAAAGAAGTCTCGGAAGTCAAGAAGTCCCTGACCACCACCTCATCACCAATATCAACTGCTTTCTATTCTAACAACGTTGTTCAAGATTTTCAGGAAAATTCGATGATGAGCCCGATGACGATCAAGTGAGGAGTACATAAATGACCTAAACATGAATTTCGTGAAAGGGCACTCCTTGCTAACTCTCGAAGGTTTATAAAAAGAAACAAATGTTTTTCAAATGCCAAAGCAAATGAGGAAACTGATTGCTTTAAGTGTCACAAAAGAGGTCATTTTGCAAAAGACTATTTTCAAAAACAATTTCTGAACCCTCTTATAAACCATCAGGGTCAAATCAGTCCTCGGGCTTTAGCAAATTTCAACCAAAAATCTATCAGTCTCATCAAAACTTTCAAAACAAATTTGATCAAAACAAAACTGTTGATTTTGAAGCTAAGTATAAGAAAGTCAAAGCTAAGCTTGCATTGCTTGAGGCCAGTCCCTTAGAAACAACAAAAAGTGTTCAATCTGGCAGGTAAAAACAAAGGCCTTGTTGAAACCTTTGACTGGATGAAGAGCCGTGTCATCGATGATGAAATGGTGCATGTCAGTGCACTGATGGCCCTCTCAGAAGAGGACAAGCTGGCTGTTGGAAAGAATCACGCCAGGAATGGAGAATGGGTCAATATCACAATGAAGAAGGTAAATATTCTACTTTCTATGGATGATGACTCTGATTGGCAGTCTTACATGAATTATCTTAATGTTGACCTTAAGTTGGTAGAGGAGCAAAGACTAAATCTTTTTTCAAAATACAACAAGCTAAGTTTTGAATTAAACAAGTGTATGGATGAACTGCTTCTTTTAAAACAAGCTAAGCTTGAGGCTGTCACTTTGCAAATTCAAAACACTGAATTAGTTAAAAGAAATCAGGCTCTTCAAGACGAACTCAAAAAGGTTCAAGATATTCTTGATATTTGGACTGCTAAGAATCTGGGTCTTTGATCTGTGAGAGCCCCCAAGAGCAAGAAGAGAGTCTTAGGTGAAGATCATCTTCCTGACTCTCTCAACAAAGACCATGGTCCTAAGCCATTTGTGTCTGGTGGTATGATTACCAATATGTTGACTATTCCCAAACCAAGTGATTGGATTGAAAGGGTCAATCCTGAGAGTAAGCTTCCAAATTTTGATTCTGGAAAGATTCTAGAGCTCAAAGCCAAGCTCTAAAGAGCATGCTTGGACTCCCGATGTGCCCAATAGTATGAACACATCTCTCGAGTCAAGCGAATCTCAAGCACCGCTTCCACCACTGAAACCTCTTCAGGATGCTGCACCAAGCTCTGAGCTTACTCCATTATAATTCAATCCTCACTCACCAAAAGAAAGGACTGGACTTGGTAGAACCATCTTGAAAAGACCAACAAAACCAACTCAACAAGAGTCTACTCCTACTGAGACTTCAACATCCTCTGTTCTCACTGAAGCTGACCAAATTCAGCAGCTGACTGAGCTTGTGAGAAAGCTGACTGAAAAGATGGAATCCATTGAAAGAGCTCCTGATTCAATCAAGGAAACTAATTCAGCCTCATCTAGCTCATCAAAGTCAAAATCCACCAACAAACCCAAGCAGAAGTGTGAGTTGTGTCATTACACCAGCCATACCACTAACAACTGCTACATAATCCTTTTTTGCATGATCTGCAAAAAGGATGATCACATAACTGCAGACCACCTACAGTATGTCAGTCAAGCAAACTATACCAAAGTTGGTCATCAGTATGCTTGATCCTCCAAAACTGCTCCCAAGAATAGAGCAAAACCTTTTCCTCTTTGCCCTCACTGTGGGTTTAATGATCATCATCAGGATGATTGTCTCATGAAAAAATGCTGTGATATATGCGGTAATCTAGCTCATGAGACTTCCCAACATGACAGTGTCATTCATGCAAGGAGAGGTTCAAAATAACCCGAGTCACCGAGTCTTCCTCGGTCTCCAAATGCAAAACCCGTGGTAGCACAATGCACTCAACCACTGACCATGAGTCAATTACCAAATTCAAAGAGACCTTGAGACCCAATCCCACTAGTAAGTGGGTCACTAAGAGAAACTAATTCAGTTTACTACTTGTGCAGAGACACGCCAGGGAGCCTATTTGGCATCTAGACAGTGGATACTCAAGAAGCATGACTGGTGTGAAGGAGTATCTGCACAAGTATATAGAGGAACCAGGACCCAAGGTAGTGTTTGGTGATAACTCATCATGTCCCACTGAAGGTTATGGTTCAGTAAACTACAATGGAATAGTTTTCTCTAGAATAGCTTATGTCAATGGTATAAAATACAATCTCATCAGTGTCAGTCAACTGTGTGATGCTAAGTACATTGTGCAATTCAATGACAAAAAAGGTACCATCTTCAATGCCAACAAGGAAGTTGTGTTGATAGCTCCTAGGAGAGATGATGTTTATGTGTTAGACATGTCAACACTCTCCCAAGATGGAACTTGCCTCTTTGCTAAACCCACTCAAACTATCAATTGGCTATGGCATAAGAGACTCTCACACCTGAACTTCAAAAACCTCAACAACTTGGCAAAACAAAACAAGGTCTTTGGCTTACCATCACTGGTTTTTGCTAAAGACAAACCATGCTCTGCCTGTGAAAACGGTAAACACCAGAGAGCATCATTCAAAACCAAACAAAATTTATCCATCAAAAGCTGCCTTCACCTCTTGCACATTGATCTCTTTGGACCTGTTAGTCCCGTGATCTATCCAAAGATGAGAAGTATACACTTGTCATTGTTGATGAATTCTCAAGATACACTTAGGTATACTTTCTTTCCAAAAAGAGTCAGGTAGCTGATACAATAATGTCATTCATCAGGAATATTGAAAACCAGAATGTTATTACTGTTAAACAAATCAGAGCTGACAATGGTACTGAGTTCAGAAATCAAGAGCTTGAGAGTTTCTGTGATGAAAAAGGAATTTCTCAAAATTTCTCTTCTCCTTATACCCCTGAACAAAATGGGGTCGCTGAAAGGAAAAACAGAACTCTCATTGAGGCTGCTAGAACCATGCTAAATGGCTCAGCCCTCATAAAGCATTTCTGGACTGAAGCAGTCAAAACTGCCTGTTACACTCAAAACAGGTCAATAATTGTCAAAAGACATAATAAAACCCCATATGAGATCTTTAAAGGTAGACTTCCTGACATCAGCTATTTTCATGTGTTTGGATGTCCTGTGTTCATTCATAACCACAAGGATAATCTAGGCAAGTTTGATGCAAAAGCTGATGATGGATATTTCTTAGGCTACTCACCGATCTCCAAAGCCTTCAGGGTTTTTAACACAAGGAGACAACAAGTTGAGGAAACCTTTCATGTCACCTTTGATGAAAGTTCTGAAAGCATCAGGTTCACCAACACCTCAGTGGAAGAAATAGGAATTGAAAACTCATCAAGATATCCTCCGATGAGTACAACATCAATTTAATTCCTCATATCAAGTCGATGCGACATCTCATTTTATGTCTTACCTCACAACCTTCCCCAACCACCTATTAGTGAATTCATTGATAATCAATCAGTCCCTACTGGGATAGGTAATATGAACCAAATGTTCGGAACCTGTGAATCAAGAACCCCAACCTGAACAAGACATCTCAACAGATGTTGTTAATGATTCTGTAGCTCAAGCACCGAACTCACTCCGAAGTCTCCAAGGACCTCATCAAGCTCATATCCTAGACCACAAAGTAAGTAGACAAAATCTCAGGACATTGAGCTTGTAAACATTATTGGTGAACCCACTGAGGGCATGCTCACTAGAAGCATGGCTGCTAAGTTAACTGCAGCTTCAGCCAATGAATGTCTATATGCTGATTACCTATCAGAAATAGAACCCAAAAGTGTCAATAAGGCTCTAAAGCACCCAAGTTGGGTTCAGGCTATGTAAGAAGAACTGCAACAGTTTGATAAAAACAAGGTCATGACCATGATCAAATGTCCTCAGGATGTCGTTGTCATAGGAATGAAGTGGGTTTTCAGAAACAAAACTGATGAAAATGGCACTATCATTAAAAACAAAGCCAGACTTGTAGCCAAAGGTTACGGTCAACAAGAAGGCATTGACTATGATGAGACATTTGCTCCTGTTGCAAGAATGGAAGCAATCAGGATATTCCTTGCATATGCAACATACATGAACTTCAGGGTCTACCAAATGGATGTTAAAAGTGCATTCTTAAATGGTGATCTCAAGGAAGATGTATATGTTCAGCAACCTCCTGGCTTTGAGAGTAGTGAATTTCCCGACTATGTCTGCAAGCTTGACAAAGCCCTTTATGGACTTAAACAAGCTCCCATGGCATGGTATGAAACTCTCTCAGCCTTCCTGATACAAAACAAGTTTGTCTGAGGAAAGATAGACAACACACTGTTTGTCTATAGAACACAACAGGATGTGATACTGGTCCAAGTGTATATTGATGACATCATCTTTGGCTCAACAAACTACAAACTTTGCAAACATTTTGAAAAACTAATGACAAAGAAGTTTGAAATGAGCATGATGGGTGAACTCACATACTTCCTTGGACTACAAATCAGGAAAAATAACAAAGGTATATCCATCAGTCAAGAGAAATACACCAGAAATCTCTTGAAGGAATATGAGATATCTGACGGCCTCGTGAAGACACCAATGGTCCCTCCAAACAACCTTGGACCTGATCTCACTGGCAAATCAGTCAATCAAACTCATTTCAGAGGGATTGTAGGCTCACTGATGTATCTAACTACTACTAGACCAGACATACAATTCTCAGTCTGTCTAATAGCAAGATATCAGTCCAATCCCAAAGAATCCCACCTCACTGCAGCCAAAAGAATACTCAGGTACCTAAAGGGAACCCCAAACCTTGGACTCTATTATCCAAAGTACTCAGGGTTTGATCTCAAGGGTTACTCTGATTCTGATTATGCTGGCTGCAACATGGGCAGAAAAAGTACCTCAAGGTCCTGTCAATTTCTTGGAGGAAAACTGGTTTGTTGGAGTGCTAAAAAGCAACAATCAGTGGCTATGTCTTCAGCTGAAGCTGAGTATGTGGCTGCTGCAGGATGTTGTGACAATGTTTTATGGATGAAAAGTCAACTCAGTGACTATGACATCCATTACAAAATGGTACCTGTTGATACAAAAGTTGGGCGTTCCTTGTTTGGGCTCCGGCTCTCGTACCAATTGATGATTGTTGCTTGAGACCTGCGCACTAAGAAGACAGAAAACACCGTTAGGCTTATCGTGGGATTGTCTCCCACGATTATCCTCCGGCGTGAGAGTCAGTAATCGGTTTAGGGTTAAAGGAGAGTTAGGGTTTTGTAGATCGTACCTTTAACGAGGGATGGGATTCCCTTTATATACACACGGAATCCTTGTTGGTTCCGTGTTCCTCAACCTTCGGCGTATCCCGCCTAAGTCGGTTGGGGAATGATTATCTCCATAATTAGGAGATATCTGATATCATGTTACGTAAATAACATTGGGTTTGGGCCTTCGTGGGCCTAAACACTTATCAGCGTAGCCCAGTTCGTGCTGGGCCTATTAGTATTGGGCTTTGGTCGGGTTCATGACCCGAATATAGACTATACGTCATCATGTCCCCCCAGTCTAGTATGCGCAGTGAAGGACTGCAGATGCTAGACTAATAACGACAGATTATAAAAAACTACGAAGCGTAGCAAAGAAGCCAAAAAAGATATCCGCCAATACATTGTATCTAGACACAATATTTTAAAATGGACGCCTCAGAATCAGGGGGAGAGTAACTGCAGCAGCGTCACATCAAGTGATCTGAACCACATGTTGGTGATAGTGGGATCCACGTATCACTCATCGCGTGGATGAGGACACTTATATAACCGGCTGCCTCAGTTACTGTGTTTCTCATAGTGAATAAACTCAATCCACCATTGTTAAGAAACCTTTCATTTGCAAAACAGAAAATCACCTATTTCGAAGGTAACCACGCGTACGCCTTTATAAAGAAAAGTAACACCATGGTCAAGCAGTTATCTGATTTTACCTCCGATATAACTGAGGGTGAACTTCTAGAGCTCACCTCGGATTATTTTATACCACTTGACGTGCATCCGGTTGTTCCGGGTGCGCAGGCATCTATTGCAGATTTCCCCGAAGGAAAAATAGGAGTATACACACATTTTTTCGAGTTCGCGAATCAACGTGTGCCCATATCCCTATTTCTGTACGCCGTATTAAATTATTACAATCTGCACCTTTCCCAGCTGCACTGCATCGGTGCAGCGAAGATCACCAACTTCGAGGTTAATTGCCGATTACTGGCGGTTAACGCAACTATTCACCTATTCCGTGCGTTCTACCACACAACGTGGTCACACGGGTGGGTCTCATTCGCTAAACGCGCAGGGCGCTACCAGTGTTATACAGAAAAACTGGACGCACTCAGGAACTGGAGAGAGTGTTTTTTCTGGGTAGACGACGTGTGCTTCCCACCGCGTTTTGAATTTTATACCCAGGGGACATTGCCAAAGGATGAGCGCCCCCTGCCTGGATCATATATCGTGGAGGATGCGGAACTGATAAACGCCAACCGCATCCCCATTAGTTCCTATCCAGAGGAATTTCTGGTGCATATGGGCATTAGCCGTAATTACTTTGGTATGCAAGATGAGGTGCCAACCTTCTTAGGCGCTAATGGCCAGGGTGGGTGCTCATTCCTTCGCATCCCCTTTCTTAATTAATGTAAGAGCGTTCTTTTCCTTTATGCACATTATGTAACCTATGTATTTGTTGAATTCTGTCGCGCAGAAATGGATCTGTTTACCGTTTTGCAACAAGCGAAGCTGATTCAGGTGAATGTAGGGACGCGGCCACTGATGGAGGGAGAATATCCCATACTGGAGGCTACTGTCGGGCGTACCCTAGAGATGAATGTAGGGGAAACAGGGACCAGCTCCTCGGTTGCAGTGGAAGCGACGCCGCTGCAAAGCGTGCCAACCCCCAGAGTGCCATCCCTAGTAGCGCAGTCACTGCCTGTAGCAGTGACGCAGCCTATGGAAGAATAAGAAGAAGAGGAGGAGCAAGAATCCATGCTAAAACGCAAAAGATCACTCGGAGAGGAAGGCGCGAGCTCCTCGAGGAAAAAATGCCCTGTGATCCTCACTATGGAATCATCCGCTAGTGATGTTGCGTCATCTCACCCCTATGCTAATGCCTCTGGCCCACAGTAAGTAATGATGTCAATGTTTTTTGCGCGCCAACTGTTTATATGGGAAACTGATAATTCTCTGTCGGTGTATGCAGTTTTGAACAGGCTGCTGAGTCCCCACCCAAAGAGAGTCCTGTACTGTCTGCCTTTTCTGAGCAGCATAGCCAAAGATCTGAGCCATTGGTGGCTGGAGATGCGCCCATGGAGCAGCTTGTCGAAGAGTTGGCGCAAGCGACTGCGCATCAAGCTTCCATCGTAGAGAAGTTAAAGGCCAAGATTTCTGGTGAAGGCAGCCAAGGCGCGCAAAAGGATCAGAAAATTGCGTCGCTGGAGGCGCAGTTGGCTAGTACCAAGGCTGAGGCAGAGAGTCTGAGTGTGTATGCCCAGAAGCTAGCTGGGGAAAAGATGGCACTGATGGGCCAAATAAGCCAAGAGCGTGCAGAGGTCTCAGGATACAAGTCTGCGCAGCGCTGGGCACTGAAGTATTTGGAGAAGGGCAAAGAGGATTTGACTTCGAAGCTTGAAAACTTCGGTGCTACTGTGAAAAGTGCCCTAGAAGCGCAAGAGATGAAAATGCGCAAGCTCAGCTTGGAGTACGACGAGGAGTTATATCCCCAACTCTTATCCACCATTGCTGAGCGCAGATGGCTCATAGGCCATGGGCTTCGTCTCGCTGCACTTAGTACCTTGGAGTCACCAGAAGTGGTGAATGCTTTTGGTGGGGTAGTTCAGAGCGCCTTAGAGCGCGGTAAAGCAGAAGCTGTGGAGAAGCTACATGAGGCAGATCTGTTGAAGGTGCCTGCTGAAAAGGTACCTGGCTATAATGCGCAGTCTTATGATGAGCTAGTGTCTGCCATGGAGAAGATGAAGTCTTTGGAGCTTCCCATGATTGCTGAAATGGAGTGCGACCAAGATTATCCCATAACTGTAATTATGGAAGGGTTGACCTTAGCGCGCCATCGTATTGATAATGCAGAAGCGCAGCCGGACTATTTTTTGAAGCCCGATGTCTCGCAGCTTCAAGTGCCTATTTTTGCTCGCCCCAAGGACATTCTAAATCCTTTTGCTTTAGAGAAAGAAATGTCATTGAAGGAAGTGTTGGAAGCGCATGCCACCAGACTTGCTAAAAAGGAGGGTATTAAAGGTAAAGCGATCTTGTGCGGGGTTGCTGCAGCTCATCTTCCAAGGTCTGACGGGGTGCCAGTGAGTGTTGCCACTGTGTCTCGCCAAGACTCGGACTTGTTGAAGAGGCTAAGCGAGATTGGAGATGCTGCAAGCCGCGTGGGAACTTCATCACTGGAGCGGTCTAAGAGCATATAGTTAGGATCTTATGTTTATGAACATCCTTTGTAATAACTTAGTTATTAATATAAATCTCCTTTTGTGAAATGGGTGTTGATATTATTGCAACTTATAAGGTACGTACTTAGCTGTTTGTCTTTGCGTATGAGACATATTCTACAGGTCAAAGTTGTACGCAAGCGCGAATATAAGAAATCCATAGTCATGTATGAAGATCATAGTATTCGTAAGAGATAATTTCTAAGTACTTTTTTTTTGTTTTTTTTTATCATAATCGTGTATGTTGTGATATACAGCGTACTGATATCATATCAAGGAATCAAGTTTCTTGGTTCCTAAGTTGTTAAACGTGCACCATATGCGTTGTTGCGCACCCATCGTGAGATGCGCACAAACTTATTCCAACGTCTTGAGAACAAGGTGTTTAACAGGGATACGTGATCCAGTGTTGATGGGTTTGCAACCCTCTTACTCAACGAGTCCTTTAGTAGGTTGACTCATCCTTTTACCGTCGTGGGTTTTTTAAGTGCATGCACGCCATGTAGGCAAAAAAGTTGTTAAGACATATAGTATATGGAGATAACAAATTAAAATGTGTCACGGAGTTAGCTAGAAACCGCGACGTTTTATTAATACTTGCAAGGTTTTATGAGAAATAAATAAGACAGTATACGAAGGAAAACAAAATAAATACATAGATGTTTACTAGGCACTTCAATAAAGTGTAGGAGCGTCTGTGCGCTGGGCCGTAGCCATTCCTATAGGTAGCACCTCTTAAGGTTGCAGATGTTCCATGTGCGTAGTAGTTCCCGACCATTCAAGCCTCGTAGCTTGTACGCGCCTGTTCCTAATGCTTCAGTAACCTCATAGGGTCCTTCCCACTTTGGTCCAAGCTTAACTGTGTCGTCTACGTGGCTCGCATCATTGGCATGATAGGCGAAGTCACCTGGTCTGAATGAAACACTTCGCACTTTAGCATCATAGTATCCCTTCATCCTTGACTTTGATTTTGCTTCCCGTATAGCTGCGCGTTCGCGCCTTTCTTCTAGCAGGTCTAAGTCAATACGTCGCTCGTCGTCATTGGTTGCCACATTGATTTCCGCAGTGCGAATAGTTGGCATTCCGATTTCGGCTGGTATGACAGCTTCTGTCCCATAAACTAGAGAGAAGGGGGTGTCCCCTGTGCTGGTTTTGATTGAAGTGCGGTGCGCCCACATAACATGCGATAGTTCTTCCACCCATCTTCCTTTGTGCTTGTCCAAGCGTGCCTTAATTCCTTCACCCAGGCTTCGATTCGCACGTTCAACTAAGCCATTGGTTTGTGGGTGTTTAACTAACGCGAAGTGCTGTGTGATTTTTAGCTTCTCGCACCAGTCCTTGAAAGGGTTGTCGCAGAATTGTTTCTCGTTGTCCGAGATGATTTCCCCAGGCAGACCGAAGCGGCATACAATATTTTCCCAGACAAAGCGTTTCACCTGGTTGCTAGTGATTGTCACCACTGCCTTTGCCTCGATCCACTTGGTGAAGTAGTCTATGGCGACTATGAGGAACTTTAATCCTCCTGCTGCAACAGGAAAAGGACCAGCGATGTCTATACCCCACTTGTAAAATGGACATGGTGCCGTAATTGGTGTTAGCTCCTGTTGTGGTTGGCGTGGCACGGGTATGTGAACTTGGCAGTCGCGCACTTTCTCGATTAAGTCCGCGCATCGCGGTGCATGGTGGGCCAATAATATCCGGACCGTAAAGCGCGCGCCACCACGGATCTTGGTCCTGAATGCATGCTGCATGAACCTTCGTGGATTTCGCAGCATACATAGTTTGCTTGTAGGGGACCAACACAGCGGAGCCATGGTTGCAAAAAAGAGCGTCGATATAGTATGTTGTCCCGAAGTTCAAATCGTTGTGCTGTGCGCCGTATCCTTCGGGCTTCCTTCTGCTCTTGGGGTAATACTCCCTTGCTTATGAAGTCTGTTATCGGTGTTATCCACGTAGGGCCTTCTTCCTCTATTACCGTGGATACTTCCATCTCTGAGATGGATTTGCTTTTCAATGTTTCCACCAACACCTATTTTGATAGGTGTGCAAAGCTGGTGGATGCAATTTTGCTTAGTCCATCCGCCTTTCGGTTTTCCCCTCGAGGAACCTGTTTGATGGTAAACCTATCAAAGCCTTGGATTAGTGCCTTGGTTTTTTCGAGGTACTGAATCATGTTTTCCTTCTTGGCCACGTATTCACCCAACACGTGGTTGGCTACTAGCCTGGAATCTACATTCGCTTCCAAGTTACGTACACTCATTCGAGCTGCAATGCGTAGTCCGGCTATTAGGGCTTCATACTCTGCCTCATTATTTGTTGCTGTGAATTCAAAATGCAGTGCGTAAGTGAATTCCATTCCTTCCGGGTTTGTGAGGATGAGGCCTGCTCCTGACCCATCCACGCATGAAGATCCGTCCGTAAACAAGATCCATGGATCTTGTAGTTCCTTCTTGCTTAGTGCGGGTGGATCATCAGTGTCTGGTTTTTCGATGATGAAATCTGCTAGTACCTGCCCTTTTACTGCAATACGTGGTCTATAGGAGATGTTGTGCTCACTTAGCAATACACTCCACTTCTGTAATCGCCCTGATGCGTCAGGTTTAGAGATGATTTACTTGATCGGTTGGTCTGTGATCACTGCTATCGGGTGCGCTTGGAAGTACCTGCGCAGCCGTTTGGCGGCGAATACTAATGCGAGGACCAACTTTTCCATTGCGTTATAGTTCATCTCTGTTTTCTTGAGCGCTTTGCTTACAAAGTACACTGGTGTTTGTACTGAGTTTCTATCCGTTAGTAACACTGCGCTGACTGCTCCATGAGTTGCAGATAAGTACATAATCAACTCTTTCCCTGGTCGGGGTGCTACAAGTGTAGGGAGTGTTGCCAGCTGTTGTTTAAGCTGTGCGAAGGCTTCTTCTACCTCCGGAGTCCAACAAAAATCTCCCTTTTTTATACACTTCTTGAGTGTTTTGAAAAGAGGTAGTGATTTGTCTGCTGACTTGGATAGGAATCTATTTAGACCGGCCAGCTTTCCATTGAGAGATTGGACTTCCTTCAACGTGCGCAGTGAAGGAAGGTCGATGACAGCCTTAGTCTTCTCTGGACACGGCTTTATACCATCAGGTTCTATCAAGTATCCAAGGAACATGCCTTCTGTAGCGCCGAAAGTACATTTTTTAGGATTTAGCTTCATGTTGATCTCTTTAAGTGTCCTGAAGGTTTCCTCAATGCCGCGCACCAACTCCTCCTCAAGTATGGCTTTTATGACCAGGTCATCGACGTAAACCTCTAGGTTGCGGCCAACCTGTTTTTCGAACGCATTATCTACTAACCTTTGATAGGTGGCGCCTGCATTCTTCAAGCCAAAGGGCATTTTTGTATAGCAGTAGACGCCTTGGCTTGTGTGAAAGGCCATTTTTTCCTCGTCTTCTTTAGCCATCTGGATCTGATGGTATCCTTTGTATGCATCGAGAAAGCACTTTAGTGGATATCCACACAAAGATTCCACTTTCCAGTCTATCTCTGGTAGGCAGTCTTGTGAACATGCTTTGTTAAGATCAGTGAAGTCCACGCACATCCGCCAGCTACCATCACTCTTCTTTACCATAACTGGGTTAGAAAGCCAGTCATGGTAGTAGACTTCCCGCATGATTCCTGCCTCTACTAGCTTGTGTACCTCTGCCAGGATTGCTTGCGCGCGCTCTGGAGCTTGGCCGCGTTTCTTCTGGCGGATCGGTGCGTATCCTTGTCGGATTTGCAGCTTGTGTTCTGTGATTGAGCGTGGTACCCCAGTCATGTGCTTTGGTTCCCATGCAAAGATATCCAGGTTCCTTTGCAATAGTGCACACACAGCTGCTTTACTGCTTTCTGACAGTGATCCGCCTATCGACACTTCCTGTTCAGGGTATTCGGGATGGATTGCGACCTTCAGGTTTGGAACTTTGGTCGCGCACTGTTTTGTAATGGGTGTGGTTTCACATGTGATCACATTACATTCTTTAGGTGGTGCAGCGGCGTTGTAGAGGGTAACAATTCCTCCTTCCACTGGGAATTTAAGCATCTCGTGTGCTGTAGATGGTACTGCGTGCATGGCTGATATCCCTGGTCGTCCGATAATGCCATTGTATGGAGAGAGAGATTTGATCACCATAAAATTCATCCAGGCTGTTGTGTAGTGGTAGTTATTACCCACTCTGACTAGTAGTCATAATTGCCCCATGGGCCATATCTTTTCGCCTATGAAGCCAGTCAACGCCGTTGTGACCGGGCTCAATTGACTGCGTATCTCCGGGCGCAATCACTTGTAACAGTGTTCATACATTATGTCTGCAGACTCTCCACCATCAACATACATGCGGTGGATGTCGTGACCCCCCGCGTTAATTTCAATGATGAACGGCTCTACCTCTGCTGTTAGGAACATGTTTTATTATCAAGTGTAGGTCATTTCATTTGTAATAGGTCGTTAATAATTATGGTTTATAAATGTTTGTAATTAGTTTCTCAGCTCATGTAGTAAGCCCATGAGCTGTGATAGAAGGTTCTTCTAAAACCAAGGGGAAACTCCCCTACTTATGTAAACACTATAAATACCCCATCCCTAGAAGGGAGAGGGTTGTTGGTTCTAATTGCAATTATCATTTTCACTAATCATTCATTAGTTCCTTCCACTTTCTCTCTCTATAACTTTCTCTCTCTAGAAATACATATTGTTGTGATAATATGGTGACATAACAAGTGGTATCAGAGCCAAGGGATAGTTTAGGTTAATATTGCTTAGATTTAATAGAAATTCGTACTTGAAAACGTGTTTTAGATTGAAATTTATGGACTTTTTGGACTGAATACGTGTTTCTGTGAGTTTCTGCGCATTTCTTATGAGTTTCTACGAGTTTGGCGAGTTAGCCATGAATTTCTGCGAGTTTCTCATGAGTTTCTGCGAGTTTCTCCTTGAAGTTTAGCGAGTTTCTGTTTTGAATTTCTGCGAGTTTGCGGTGTTGGCGAAGTTTCGTCTTGAATTTCTGCGAAGTTTGCGAGTTGGCGAGTTTCGTCAATTTCTGCGAGTTTGCAGAGTTGGCGAGTTTCTGTCTGAATTTCTGCGAGTTTGCAGTTTGACGAAGTTTCTTCCCCGCGAGTTTGCGGTTTTTGCGAGTTTCTTTCTGCAAGTTTCTTGTCTGCGAGTTTCTTGCTAGCAAGTTTGGATTTCTGCAAGTTTGGTTTTTCTTCTACTCATCTACTTAAGTCTAAACAACCTCAACCTTAATTATCCTTAACGATCAACATCACTTCACAAATATGTCTCAACCACCATCATCCAACTATTTTCCTTACACTCATAATCAACAACAACAACAACAACTAAGTCCACAACATCAACAATGGAATCAACAACAAGCAATTTATCAACAACAATTTAATCAACAATATACTCCAAACCATCCTCAACAAGGACCACAACGAACGTCAATGGTTCCACAAATCCCTCAACAACAAACATAGTTCTCTCAAATGTGCGAAGCTGTTACAAGTCAGCAATCGATTCATGAAGCTGGTTCGGATACTCGTCCTCCAATGCTTACACCAAGAAATTATGTGCAATGGTCAAGTCGATTTCTAAGGTATATGGAACTCAAGAAACCTCATGGTAAGTATCTAAAGAAGGTGATATTAGAAGGACCGCTTCAAATGCCAATCAAACTGTTCCCGGCGATCCTACAAATTGTTCCAACGAGACCGATACTATCATAATTGTTCCACTTAGTCGTTTAACACCAGAACAACTACTTCATCTTGAAGTCGATGAGCTTGCTATGCAACAAATACTTCTTGGAATTCCTAATCCGATTTACAAAAGTATTGATGCACAGATAACTGCAAAAGCTATGTGGGAACAAATTCACCTTTTAATGGAAGGCAGGAACTGAATAAGATCGACATGGAGTCTAATTTATATCACATCTTTGATGTGTTTACCATTGAGCCTGGGAATCACTTGAATCATATTATCATCGTTTCACAAATGTGGTCAATGATTTGCATCGACATAAGATTGATCTTCCAACAATTGTTATTAACACCAAGTTTCTGAACTCATTAGGACCGGATTGGCATAAGTATGTTACGTTTGTTCGACAAGTCAAGGATCTTCATGAAGTCAAGCATGGATTATTGTATGATTATCTGAAACATCATCAATATGAAGTTATCAAAGATAAAGAAGCTCGTGGCATACATGGTTTCCCTACACCACCCATTGCTGATCAGATTGCTCTCATGGCACATGGTTATCCAACTCCTTACCCAAAGTCAAATCATGCTTTCGATCAACAACAACGTCACTTTAGTTATGCTCCACCTACACCTTCTCATCAACTTACACCCGCAGGTGATTCTAACAATGCATACTCTGCTCAAATCAATGATGATCAAGTTGATGCCTTTGAAGCATTAAATCATGGAATGGCCTTTATTGCTAAAGCCTTCTCCAAGTTCTCTACTCAGTCAAACAATCGTCTTCGTTCATCATCAAATCCCAAAAGTCATGCTGTTATACAAGGTGGCAAAGTTGAGGTTCAAAACAGAACTAGTGGTCGTCGTATGATTACAAGTGGGTATTCTGGTAATTCTGGAAATGGTCAAACATCAGCAGGGGGATCGGGTCATACTTTCAAGAGAAATGTTCAAGTTGTGGAAACAGGGATTCACCGCTTCAGGATCTACTATTATTCCTGCTATAATTGTAAAAAGCAAGGACATCTTGCTAATGCTTGTCCTGAACCACGAACAAGAGGAGGAGATTACTATAAGCAAGTCATGCTGATGACATACAAGGATGAAGCAGGAGGAGAACTCAGTGAAACTCAGCAAGGTTTTATGGCGGATACTCTCTCAGATGATGAATATGAAGATTTGGAAGCAAATGCTGCAGTTATTTTGATGGCAAATATGCAAGAACATCACATCAGTCAAACAGAGAATGGACCATTCTATGACACAGACGGTCTATCTCAGGTACCGACATCGATATATGTCTCATAAATGCAATTGTGTCGCATCTGCATCGATGAGCATCAATGTTCAACATGAATCATCATTTAATCATAATGAAGTTGATCAAATTAACCCCGTGGTTACATTTGATGACTTAAGTGATGATGAAAATAATGAGCATATTGAACTGAGTGAAGCAATTCATGGTCCGATTCGAATATCGACTTCATTACTTCTGCCATTTCAAGCTCAAACTGCAAAATGTAATGAAATAAACCATAACCTTAGGGCTGAGATTACCTCCTTGACTGCTGAACTTGAGAGTTGTCGAAAACGGATAAATGATTTTGAAAGCAAAAACACCCGAGAAACAAGTTTTGAAGTGGCTTTTCAAAAATCTTACGTTAACGAACAAAATCTTCAACATCAAATGCATGAAATTGTTGCGACAAATAACGAAAAGATTTCTAAAATTGAACAAGAAAAGTCTGAACTTCAGAAAAACATCGACAATCTTCAAACGGAACTTTCAAATACTAAAAAATATTTTTCAACAAGTCGGTCAAATTTTTCTGAATTCAAGAAGAAATCTAAGAAGCGCATTGATGATCAAATCGAGGAAATTCTTCGATTGGAAAGACGGTTAAAAGATTTTGGTACTGTTGTATATAAGATTGGCCACGCAGTTAAACAGATTGAAATGTCAACTTTACTTCCGAGTCCTGATGACTCAAAACGTTTTGCTCTTGGGTATAATCACCCACGTTTTCTTCACACAACTCTCAAGGAAATGCCCAAATTGTATAGTGCTCAATGTCTTTTAGATCCAAGCATGCAACTTGTTGTATTTGATTGTGAGGAACAATGGGCACAAGATGATCGAAGTCGCTTAAACATGCGACAAAATGGAATTTTACCATATGATTACACAAGAGAAAATGCTTCTTACAAACTGAATGTCATTTCAACACCAACGTATAATCTTTCTGAAAAAACTGAGGCATCTTGTGTAGAAGGTCTCGTTCACAGTGTTGCACAACTAAATGGTCCTTTACCGTCCTCTTGCAAAAGCAACTCATTGCCAAAAACTCCTAAATCTTGTTTAGTATTACGATACTTTCAAACGTTTATGGAAGATATTTCATTTTTAGAAACGGCAATTGAGAAAAATTCTGAGTTAAAAGCATCTAATTTTCAATCTGCTTATGCAAGAGAGCAAAGACAAATGTTTCAAACCCAAATCTCACCTCATGTCGCACATCTGCGTCTATGTGCAACACTGCTGGAAAGGGAACTTCAACAAGAGGTGACTTCAATGATTGAAGCTTTTAACACACTTGAAAACTCTGTTTCACAAGAACAATGCAAAAACCAAGATCTTCAAAATGCCCTTGATCGATTGTTAGAAGATGCTCTTTCTGCTAATATTGCTTCTGTGGTTATATATTGTGAATTTGCTTATGTGAATGAAAATGTGTTACTGCTGAGAATCTCAATATGGTTCAAACGTTGGAAATGGACAATCAGATGTTAAGGCATGAAATTGCGAAATTAAAAGAGGAAAATGAAAAACTGTTTTCACAAAATGATGATGTCCAATCTAAACTTTCAATGGAGATTTCTGAACTTAAACGAAGACTTCAATGGTGTCAGTCTAAGACAATTGAATCTGAACTTGCTTTGCAAAATCACATTGAAAAGGTGTCTTTGGATCGGTCCGAATTTCAAAAGTCGAATTTCTTGATGATGAAAATGCATCGTTAAAATGTCAAATTTTCAAATATGAACAAGAGATTGCACAAGTCAAACATGAATATAAAACGATTTTTGATTCTCTTAAAACTGTTCGTTCTGAAGCTTCAAAAGAACTTGATCACCATGTTGAATACACTCGACAAATGTTGGGTGAACAAGGAAGATTAAATTCCATAATTCAGGATCAAAAACACATCATCATTGAGCTTAAAGAAAAGCTAGCTAAACAAGAATCTAGCAAGTCTAGTAACACAAAAGTGATTGCTCCTGGTATGTATATAATTGATAAACCTCAGGAACTAATTTGCTTTCTTCCACTTCTACAGGAATAGTTGCGTCTACTAATGTTAGAAGATCCGAGCATAAGAGACACCAAGAAAATACTAGGATCTCGCAACATAGGAAGAGCACTCGTCCGACATCAGAAGTAGAAGTTCATCTTAGGAAATCGAATAAAAATCATGTTGCATATGCTTTAGATTCAAATTTGGCAACTTGTAATTCTAATGTCAGTGTAACGAATGATAAGTCTGTAAACGTTTCAAACGTTAATGCTTACTGTGTGTTTTGTCGTAAAAGTATGATGTCTGGTAATCATGATAAATGTGTTGCAAAATCTCTGTTAGTTCGTTCTAAGAAATCTATAATTGGCTCTCCCTCTAGGTCCTCACTAGTTGCAAAATCGAATTTAGGGAAGGTGCACAATGTAGTTTCTGAGAAATTTGTAGACACACCCATTACTGCAAAAACATCTCCTAAGCAAGTGTACTCACCTAGTGACTTCACTAAGACCAAAGCGAAACATAATTGGTTATGGCAACAATGGTTGCAGCGTACCTCAAGTTTTAAATGGATTCCTAAATGTGCAAATGTGTGTAACACTAACATAATGGAACCCACTAACTCTTTGGGTTCCATTGCTTCTATCATACCACCCTCGTTGTCTTCGTGTGTTGCAGGTGATTCAACTCGTTCTATGGATTGTTGATAGCGGATGTACCCGACATATGACAGGAAATCTAAAGCTGTTAATAAACTTGGTTTCAAAGTTCATCGGTCTGTCGATTCGGGAATGATCATTTCTTTGCAATAATGGGATATGGAGATTATGTCAATGGAAACATCGAGATCAGTCGGGTTTATTATGTTGAAGGTCTTGGACACAATCTTTTCTCTGTTGGACAATTCTGTGATGATGATTTGGAAGTTGCGTTTCGCTCCAAAACATGTTACGTACGTGACTTGGAAGGACATGATTTACTCACCGGCAATCGGAGCACAAATCTGTACACGATTCCTATGTCCGATATGATTGCATCTTCACCGATTTGTCTTCTCTCCAAAGCAACTTCGACTAAATCATGGTTATGGCACAAAAGGCTTTCTCATTTAAACTTCAAAACCATGACTAAACTCGTTCGTCATAAGTTAGTTGATGGTCTTCCAAGGTTCCGATACACCAAAGATCATTTATGTTCGGCTTGTGAACAAGGCAAGAGCAAGAGATCTAACTTTCCCTCAAAATCCGAACCAAGTTCTCAACATGTTCTTAACTTACTTCATATGGATTTATGTGGCCCTATGCGTGTACAAAGTGTGAATGGGAAACGTTACATTCTGGTTATTGTTGATGATTATTCACGATGGACTTGGGTCTATTTTCTCCACACTAAAGATCAAGCTCCAACAATGATTATCACCTTTCTCACAAAGATTCAGTTCAACTTCAGAAACAACTGTCGCATTATAAGAAGCGGACAATGGGAACTGAATTCAAAATCAAACACCGTGCTTATTTTGAGAAAGTTGGAATCACACATCAAACCTCAATTGCCCGTACTCACGAACAAAATGGTGTTGTTGAAAGACGAAACCGAACGTTAGTGGAGGCTGTTCGAACGATGTTGATTTTCTCACAATTACCGGATTTCTTGTGGGTGAAGCTGTCTCAACGCATGCTTTACTCAAAACCGTTCCATCATTCATACACGCCATAATAAAACTCCATATGAGATTGTTCACAACCGCAAACCAGATATTAGATATTTTCATGTTTTGGTTGCACTTTGTGCTATCCGAAAAATGATCGTGATGATATTGGTAAACTTCACAAAAGTCGACATTGGAGTGTTCATTGGTTACTGTGAAAATTCGAAAGGATTTAAAATTTGGAATCGTCGAACTCGACAAATGATGGAAACCGTTCATGTCAACTTTGATGAGCTTATAGAAATGGCTTATGAGCAAAATCGCTTAGGACCCGCATCTAACCGTCTAAACTTTCCTTCTTCATCAGCTGTTCCACCCATGGAATTCACTCGTCAACAATTGGAAACATTGTTTGCTCCTCTGTTTGATGAGATTAATGAAAGTAGTGCTCGGATGTATCGACTGTTTCACGTGCACACCACGATCATACTCCAATACCGATACACCTGCTCCAACAACAACAACTGTTGCACCAGATGCACCGCTGCATGATTCTCATTCAACAAAAGAACACATTGCATCCAACACGACACGGTGATGAATCACAAAATCAAGAAGTACCGTACCCGCAGATTATGGACGGAATGCTTTCTTCAATCCATTTGCTCCGGCTCCAACCATTCCAGACATTGGCGAGTCGTCTTCACGCAATTTGGAACCGTCTAATATGCATGCAACATTCAATCACCACCCTTCGACACATAAATGGACGAAAGATCATCCCTTAGTAAATGTGATTGGCGATCTTTCTAACCCATTTATGACGAGACAACGACTTCATACGATCTTTGAAACTTGTGTTTATGCACTCATTGTTTGTCATGATGAACCACGAAACATCAAAGAAGCTATGACATATGACAATTGGATTGAATCAATGCAAGAAGAGTTGAATCAGTTCAAACGTCTCGAAGTTTGGGAACTTGTTCCAAGACGAGATGGGATTTATGTCATTGGACTCAAGTGGATCTGGAAAAACAAACTGGATGTTGAAGGCAATGTTATTCGCAACAAATCTCGTCTTGTGGCTAAAGGGTATTCTCAAGAAGAAGAAATCGATTATGAAGAATCGTTTGCACCGTGGCTCGACTTGAAGCTGTACATGCGGATATTTCGGCATATCTTTGCACACAAGAATATCACGGTTTATCAGATGGATGTAAAAACGGCATTTTTGAATGGTCAACTCCGTGAAGAAGTTTATGTGGGTCAACCGGACGGGTTCGTTGATTCAGATCATCCTAACTACGTGTACAAGCTCAAAAAGGCTCTTTATGGTCTTAAACAAGCTCCACGGGCCTTGTACGACAAACTGTCAAAATTTCTTCTCGCTAATCAGTTTACCAAAGGAACTGTTGATCCAACATTTTTCATTCAACGTCACGGGAGGATATTTTGATTGTTCAAATTTATGTTGATGATATCATTTTTGGTTCAACACATAAAAAGTATTCAAACGCTTTTGCAAAATTAATGAAACAAAATTTTGAAATGTCCATGATGGGTGAACTAAAGTTCTTCTTAGGACTTCATGTTCATCAATCTTCCCGTGGCATATTTCATCGGTCCAAATATGCTCTTGAAATCTTGAAGAAACATGGAATGACCAGTTGTGATACTTATAACACACCTATGTCTGCGACATCACCAAAGCTGGATCTTTGATTTACATGGGAAAATTATTGACCCTACAAAATACCGAAGTATTATTGGTTCTCTCATGTATCTAACACCCAGAGACCGACATTGTATTTCTTTGTATATCTTTGCTCCCGTTATCAGTCAAGACCAACTGAAAGACACCTCAATGAGGCTAAAAGAATCCTTCGCTACGTAAAGGGAACCATTCACTTGGGAATCTTGTATCCGAAGGATTCTGGTTTTGCACTAATAGCTTTTTAGATCGCGATCACGCAGGTGTTTAGATACACGCAAAAGTACATCGGTGGTGTTCAATTTCTCGGAGATAAACGGTGTCTTGGCAGTCAAAGAAACAAGGCTGTACATCTATGTCATCAACGAAGCAGAATACGTTGCCATGTCAGCATCTTTGTGCTCAGATAATTTGGATGAGATCACAACTGATGGACTACGGTTTTGTATTCGACAAGATTCCAATGTACTGTGACTCCAAGAGCGCCATTGCAATCTCCTGCAACACGGTTCAGCATTCCAAGTCAAAGCATATCGCTCTCCGATATCATTTCATCAAAGAGCATGTTGAACAGGGTACAATTGAACTATACTTTGTGGGTACTCAATACCAATTGGCGGATCTGTTCACCAAAGCCTTGCCACCAGCAAGGTTTACTGAGCTTGTCCATCAAATTGGTATGCGGTGTTTGACTCCAGAAGATCTGGAAAATTTAATCAAACGTTCTTAAACAGTCAAACATCAAAAACCTTTTGTAAATACATATTTCAAAATCAAAATACAAAAATATAAAATCTATACAAAACCCAAAAAGATTTTTTCATTCTCATTAAAAACGTTTTTTCTTACAATAGGGACTAAATGTGTCATTCTTGCATTGTTCTCATTATATATATTTAGACTTATTCATTTTTCCTTAAACATCATATTTGTCAAAATCCCAAAACTGCTGCTGCTAACCTTTATTCGATCAATCCAAAGTTTTTTTTTTTCACTCACTCAAATCGATTGTAAGTAATCTTTCAATCTTGGTTTGGTGTTATTTTTTAATCTTCTCGCAGAAATTGATTGCTAATAGGATCGATCCACATGACTTAGTTATGCTAAACACTTATGCCTCTTAGGATGTATAATCTGTGTAGTCTTAGATTAATATCGATGCCTATAGAGTAACTTGATCAATTTATAAGTTGTCTCGGATTTTTTTGTTTGTGATTTCGGATAATAGCGATGATTTCTTGCGAGTTTAGGGTTTGGTTTGAATTTTGGCGAGTTTGTCATAATTAATGCATACTTGCGAATTTTGACTTGAATTTTGGCGAGTATCTGCACGTTTCTTATGAACGTATGTGTTTTGGCGAGATTGTCATGTGTTTGTTTTGCATATTGGCGAGTTTGCCAAGGCTAATGAGTTTTTTTGCGATTTTCTTTTACTAAATCTTGTGTTTGGCGAGTTTGCCAAGGAATAATGGCGAGTTTTCCAAAATTGTTAATGAAGAATTGCGAGTTTGCCAAGGGGTTCAAAAGTGGCGAGTTTGCTTTTATTTCATTTTGCGAGTTTCTCTTAGGCTTAGAAAGTGGCGAGTTTGCCTTATACACATAAAACTGGCGAGTTTGCTTTTATTCATTTTGCGAGTTTCTCTTAGGCTTAGAAAGTGGCGAGTTTGCTTTATACACATAAAACTGGCGAGTTTGCTTGTTTCTTGAATAATTGCGAGTTTATCATGTTTTTTTTTAATATGGCGAGTTTGATTACCACACAAGAATTATTGGCGAGTTTGCCAAGGTTTAAACATGAATTTTGCGAGTTTCTATTAAGTTTAGAAAGTGGCGAGTTTGCCTCATTTACTTATTAACTTTGCGAGTTTCTCTTAGGATTAGAGTCTGGCGAGTTTGTTTAGATTTTGGCGAGTTTGTGTTGCTTGCGAGTTTCTTGTTGTGTGATTGAATAATGGCGAGTTTCTACCTGCCCTATGATTACTTGCAAGTTTGTCATTGGTTCAAGGTTTAAGGACATGTTGTGCATTTGTACGCTTTGAAAATTTTTGCAAGTTTGTGCGTTTAAGGTTTCATAATAGAGTTTAATGAGCATTTAGGATTCCCTTAATTAATTTTGGCGAGTTTGTATGATTGTTATTCTTCACGAATTTGATGTTTCTAGTGTGTTTCAATTGAGTCTTAGCAAGTATGACTTAGTTAATTTTGAGAGTTTCACTCATAAATGATTTTGTGTGTTTGCATTGTTTGTATGTTAGGATCATATGAGTTATCTCTCTAACATGTCATTACCAATTCTTGGATATCTTGGTAAATGCTTTGTTTCAGGTCTAAACATGTCTCAAGGATCTCTCACAAAGAAAGACATGTATCCCATTGACGATGAACGCAATATTGCGCTTTCAAACTCTCGTATTGATTTCGAACAACTTCTATGCCATCCCACGTGTCAGATTATAGTGGAAATTCTTAAGAAGCACTTCTGTAGGCATCTTCTGAATTTATCTGCAAGTGTCCCTAGATCTACGCATCAATTCGGCATTCACTCAAGATAAGTAATGATTCCACCATCATGACAGTCAGTTGAATGAACTCCAGTTGAATTTGATGTTAGCATTCTTCGTCATGTTCTTCATCTTCCTCTTGAAGAAACAAAGACCAACACTTCATTCATACCATCTCCATCGTTTTCACAAATTGCATTATCTCTTTGAAAAATGGGTTATGATGAGTCTTCTCAACCGCTGTCAACCAGTTCTGATGTAAACCGGAAATTCATTCCCCAACCATGGTTATCATTGTTTACCATACTCAGTCATTGTGTTACGGGAAAAGCTACAGGCCATGAACACCCTCGCTTGGAACTACTTCAAATCTTCTGGGGTATCATTAATACACAACACCTTGATTATGCACAGCTAATCTGGAATGATATGATATATCAAGCACGGCAGTTTACCAATAAGAAAGGGTATAAAATTCCATTTGCTCGTTACACCAAGCTTCTTATTGAATACTTCATGCAAGTAGATCCAAGCATCAACAAACGAATAGCAAGTCGACAGTATCATACTCCTCACATGGATCATGTGCTTAAAACTGTTAAAGTTCAAAGCACTAGCACAACAAACAAAGGCTTAAGAATTCTTGATCGTCTCTTTAATGATGGCATCAAGTCGACTACCGCTTAGGGACTATGATCAAGCGAAAAAGCGAGAACGAGTTGGCATTATTTCTAAAGGTAGAAGAAGGAAATCCACCGCAAAACACAAGCAAACCTCACTGATTGATGAAGATTTGTCCAAATCAGAACATGTTCTTTGAAGAAGAACAAGTTCATCATCACGACGAAGATGCTAACCCTACAGAAACTCAAAGACTTCTCAAAGTGAAACAAGAAAAACCTGCAAGACAACGTGGTAAAACCATCAGTAGTCAAACTCTACTACTTCAATCTCCTCGCACTCACAAAGAAGACCAAGCAATTCTGAAGAAAACCTTGGCTATCACCAAACGTCATCACCAAGTTGATCTTGAAAGGTTGCGGAAGAAGGGTGCGGATCGGTTCTAAGGTGATTTCGAACCACTTCAACAACCCATGAATGAATCGAGAATCTTCGAATCGGATAACTCAATTTCTGCACACTCTTCATCCAAAGATGAATCGATCAATTCATTCGTTCGATAATGAAGAATCTGTCAACAATGATGAATCGAGAATGATGATTTTGATGATGTTTTATTTGATAAACCACATTTGCAAGGTGCCGCTCATAACCAACAATCACTAACACAACCACCTCCATCATCCTCGGATCAACGAGTCAAAGACGAATGTTCCTTCCAAAACCACCTTTAAGATCGGGCTCCTTCTCGACAAACATCTGAAGCACAGCGAGAAAGATAAATTTCAAGACATTCAAGCACAGCTCACTTCTCTTCAAACCCAAGTTCAAACACAACAAAAGCAACTTCAAGAACAACATCAACAGATTGAAGTTTCCATTACGGAGCAGATTGAGGAAATCCTTAAAGCGGGTTCTTCCTACAGAGGTCAAGAGTTGCATTAATGAAGTTCTACCATCGGCCTTACGCACATATGTTAAAAACAAGCTTCAAGGTGCTATAGCCACTCATCTTCAAACACACCCAATAACCCTTGAAACAAAACCTTCCACGTTGCCTGTCGTTGATCTCAAAAGTCAACTTCTGGAGAAGATAATTGATGATGATGAAGAAGTGGAACTTCGAGACGCTCTACTCAAATCCATGAAGAGGGCTGATAAGAAAAGTGCATCTGCATCGTGCAAAGATATCCCGCCTCGTAAACGCAGACCCGATGATAAAGATGATGAGTCACGTCCACGCGACAAACGTTCCAAATTCACTGCACCGTCATCTTCAGGTTTTCAAACCACTTCTCATGATATTTCACCTGAAGATGAAATTCAACCACAATCTTCCAATCAACCTCCACAACAGAATGTCTCTCAAGTCATATCCCAGCCACCATTCAACATGCAACAAGATGATGCTACAGAATGGATTGACTCTCCACGACTCCGGTTTGGTGGTTTGAAGATATGGTTGATGCTCATCCAGAAGATGATCTTCCTAATGAAGCTTCCATTGTGGGTTTCACAAAGAATTTGAAAAAGATCATGAAGGTGCAGAAACTTCAATTGTCTCACAATGCCACTATTCGCCGGCGGGGTTTACACAATTTAAGACTTCCACCACTTCAAGGCTTCAATTTGAATACAATCTTGAGGAAGTTGCACGAGCAATGTCTGAGAGCATTACTTGGGATGTATTTGCCCTCCGGTGCTCCCAAAACATTCAAGTTTCATGACTATTCTCAACCTTTACCACTCATGGGTCATACTCACAATCTCAAGGTACCCACACCTTATTTTTTTAATCATGATTTAGAATATCTAATGTATGGAAACACAGATCTAGAGAAACGATATGCAACATCATTGTCTAAGTTTCATGCTGCGGTTTACACTCAAGAGGAAATGGAGGAAGAAGTTGCAGACTTGTTTAGTTCTTGGTTGTTAATTATAATGATGAGCGAGAACTTGGCATCTTCCATGGCCTAATATGCGTAAATGGTTTTACAAATGGCGGCTCACATTCACCTCCAAACACAAAGTGTGTTATAACCACCGGATCTTGTCCATTAAAAGTGCAAAGATTATGGATAAATACGGGTACAACTTTTTAACTAACATCAAGGTTCGCAGAGCTGACGACAACGAGTACACTTTCAACGAAGTGACTACAGGTTTCGAACCTCAACGATATCGAAGATATGTATCTTCTCAAAGTTCAAGGAAAACTTGAGCATCTTCATGGAAGCTTACAATATGATATCTTCAACTTAATCCTCATTTTTATCCATGATCTTGTCATTAAGTCAAGAGTTGAAGATCTTCATCTTGGTGTTGAAAGTTATCAGAAACGTCTGAATCTTACCAAACCTGATCTCCAACCACCCGGCATTTATGACCCAGAAACCGTATACATTCACCACAACACCATTTGGATTACACTTCATCCGGAACAACATCGTCAAATTCATGGGATACGAAGAAATTCACAAGTTCAGTGATGATACGTTGACACTAGTAAAGGTTGAGCTTGTCAACATTCTTGAAGATCTGAATGCGGGCAGAAAACAACGTTGGTTGCGGAACATGACATGGAAGAGAAGCGATGTTAAGCAAGCTGAAAAGTTTGTCAAGAAAATTGATTCACGAATCAAGTTCCGAGTTCAGATGCGACGACTTGAAGGCTATGTTGGAGGAAGAGCAAGGGTTCCGAATATCTTGACGTTTCGTCGACCTGACTGAAGTACTGCAGTTAGTTAGTTTATTTGGAACATTACTGGAACATTTAAACATCATGCGTAATAACTCTAACTCTTTACTTTCATTCGTATGCTTATCTTAATTGATTATATTTTTCAGTTAAACCTTGAGCTCGAATTTTTTCACAAGCACAACAAATCTGATAATATGTTTTTACAACCTGTAATAAACTGTTTCAAATTCGACTCAAGAAGGCTATCTCTCGAATATACTTCCATATTTGAGGGGAGTACTTTTGTTCAACGAAAACAAAATCTGATTCCACGAAAGGACCACGTGATGTACGTTTGATTGGCTCAATCCTAATTAAAGGAGCGAAAGCTTCTTAACTGTTTGAAACAAAATCTTTATTCAAAATCAAATGTTCTTGAAATCCGTTTCTTCCCAAAAGAATTTCAAACACCTCAAAAAGCATATTTTTAAATCACCATGTTTTCAAAAACAACATTCATATGCTATTTTTGAGGGGGAGAAATGTGATTAAAATTGTTGATCAGGAAGTTATGGAATCTCATAACGTGCTCGACTCGGATATCACCAATGAATTGACAAAGAAATCGAAAAGATTTGTCTTCCAAGACTTATCTTATTAGAATGTACCAATTCGAGACACTCTTGATTGACATGAACTTTGACGGGTCTAACCTCCTTTTCAAGGAGAGTTTACATCTTCAAGGTAGTTATTAGAGCTAGTTGTCACCTAAAAGCTGATAATGGAACTCTTTAACTATACAACGTAACCGTGTCTCGCGGGGAATTGTCTATCAAGAGTCGATCAATTCAAAAGTGCGAACTCTTCCCTCTCTGTGCAAATTTCAGTCAAAACTCATAAGCACATGTGGAGGGGGAGTATTTCTGAAAAACCAAAAAATCCCAAGGTGTTAGCAAAACATGTTTTTCATCATAAACATATTGAGAGATTTTTCAAGAAAAGGTTTTGTGGCAACATAGGATAGTCATGGAGTTAAAAGGTGACTAAGTTTAGGAATAATCATCCTATGATCCGCCACTTGAGCGGAGGATCTACCCAAGGACATCACAAATAGTTAGTATTTAGAAGTCCTTAGGTATGATTGAAAAAAGGAGAAAATGAGAATCGGAGAAAGAAGGAGTTGAAGAATTAAAAAGAAAAGTTAAAGAAAAGGGTGAAAAGAAATAGCCCTCCAAATTATTCAACTTAGAGCAGACACCGGGTTCAATTCATATGCTACTGGTTGTCACAAGATGACACCGGTATTGAAGACAAAGTCGTCATGGACCCAGTGACGCAATGCACTAAACCTTCTAAGCCACTCAAGTTCTCTCAAAAGAGCTTGTTTCATTCTCACAGGAAACCCTACGTAATCTATCGACTCTCTTAGAGATTGTTGGTATTGAAGAAGGAGACCCTCTTCCTAGTCTCCGCTTAGGAAAATCAAAGCGCACTAATCGAGTCTAGAGCCATGAGATTCATCAAAAGATCTCTTAGGAACACTTAAATATTTCATCACTTGTTGTTCAAACAATAAGAACACAAGTGACACTTTTCCAGATTCCTACGCAGATCTTAGCAATCTGCCGAGAACATTTATGAGGGATTCACAATTGTGATCCTCAGTGATTGAATGGAAACTCCTGCCAGGGGCAACATCAAACAGCCACGACAGTCACGGTAACTCCTTGTGGGTTACGCTTAGTGTGTCTCAAACGGTCTACAGTCGTGGGGTGATGCTTTGGTGTACCTCGGCGACTCATCTGAACTGTAGGTGTACTTCGGTACATCGCGTTATCTCACTTGTGGGACTCGTTCAGGAGAACAGCCTTTGTGAGAATTAGAGATGTGTTTTCACACTATTTTGTTAACACTCTCGAAGTTCAAACTTGTAAGCATTGGATTATTTCTAACCCATGTTTTATGTTTTCTTCTTATGGATGCTCACGGGTGGAAAAGATCGTGCCGACTCTTCACATGCTCATACCAACATCAACACTAATTGAAGTTCTCTCAAAAGGCAAAGAAAATTTCAGAAAGATTCTACATCAAGTCAAAGAATCTGCAAAGTTATGAGATAAAGATCAAAGTTAAAGAATGAGAGCTTCAAATATGTGAATCACAAACTTCATCGAGAAGTATGAGCATCTTTGGAAATGACTTTCATCACTAACAACAAAGATGTTGATAAAGCGCTGATTTCACAACGATCACAACAACAAGAACAAAGAACAAAGATTCAAAGAATCAAAGGCGTCACAAGCTATGACGCAAAGAAGTTCAAGATGTCAAACGACCTAAGCAAGACAACAAATGATGACCAACCCTTAGGGGAGATTGTTAGGAACATGTTTTATTATCAAGTGTAGGTCATTTCATTTGTAATAGGTCATTAATAATTATGGTTTATAAATGTTTGTAATTAGTTTCTCAGCTCATGTAGTAAGCCCATGAGCTGTGATAGAAGGTTCTTCTAGAACCAAGGAAACTCCCTACTTATGTAAACACTATAAATACCCCCTCCCTAGAAGGGAGAGGGTTGTTTGTTCTAATTGCAATTATCATTTTCACTAATCATTCATTAGTTCCTTCCACTTTCTCTCTCTATAACTTTCTCTCTCTAGAAATACATATTGTTGTGATAATATGGTGACATAACATCTGCGTTATGCGTAGTTAAGGTAGGGAAAGTGAGTGCACTTATGTGGGAAAACTTCTATTTACCTTATACACTTTGGTTGTTATTTGCCATGGCGTATCATGTAAATGGTGTCAGCTTTATCTTTGGGTCCTTCTTTCTTATTCCCAGTCTTTTGTCTATCTTTCCCTTCTTTGATGTTTTTGACCAAATGGTCCAGTCTACCTTCTTTGACTAGTTTGTCGATGGTGGCTTGATGGACACATTCATTAGTAGTGTGGCCCACCACGTCGTGATAGTCGCCAATACCCACCTCTATCGTCGATCCTCTGGGGTGCGCATTGGTGGAAGATCTTGGGAAGTTTGCTCCTTACGTTGCAAGTATCTCCTTTGGAGTCTTTTTATTGGGGTATACTTGTCATTGTCGCCAGCTCCACAGTTTGCGATATTAATTCACATTCTGATGATTTACTACTCGGTCGATGGATTGTCTCTAGGTTGTTCTGTGGCCGTAGTTTGAGTAGTTTCTCTTTACTATCCGCCCTTGGCTGCCTACTCCGGATGAAGGACCCGTGTCGTTCCATGACCTCATCAAAGGATTAGGGAATCTTGTCATTCAACCTTTTGATAAGTTAGTTCTTGATCCCATTCATGAACCTGATTTTGAGCACCTCGGGACCGCTTTGCTTGCATGCATTCATCCTGAAGCGCTCCATAAAAGTGCTTGTGGATTCCCACTGGCGTTGTTTGACCACGGTGAGTTCAATGGGGTTTTTGCACACTTTTTGTTGGTAAAGTTTAGGCGAACGCCTTTCTCAATTCTTCAAAACCATTAGTAGCATTGGGAAGCTTGTTGAACCAGTTCAGCGCATTTCCTACTTGTGTGGAGTTGAACATGTGCACCATACGGTGGCCGTTTTCAATTATAGCGGTGATTCAAAATTTTAGGTGATCATCGAGGATCCTTTGTTCCGTCATAGGTTTCCGTTGGTAGGCATCGCCTCCTTTTGTTCTCACGAGAAATCAGCGATGCGTCGGTGAGCGTATTCACCTTTTAGCGGTGCCACGGGGAATATATCTTATCCTCTTGGGTCATATATCGTTTACGGACTTCCAATGTCTGTTCGCTATCCTCGTTGTCAGGAATTATCAGGATGAATTTTCCTTTCTTGACCTTGCGTAGGCTGTCCTCGAAATCACGGACTTGGGGGCTTTCACTTGGGAATATCGTTAAGCCCAGTCATCATGAATTCTCCGGCTACCAAATTAAGTGGACATTGGTGCGCCTTTCATCCTCACACTTCCTTCCGGTCTTGTGAGTTGGATGTCTAATCGTCATCAACTCTCCTCCCAGTCTGTTAAACAGGGTCGTGACTATCCCTCCAGCGCTTACTCGCCCGGCGGTATGATGGATCATCTCAAACTCCGGACGAAATTGAGCGAATAGGACTTCGACTGACCTCTTCTTTGCTTCCTTTTTGCATGAAATGCCAAGGTTTAGTAGTTTTGCGAAGCAACTTCGTCTGGCTTAGATACGACACAACCCTTCTAGGTAGAATTATCGGTTCCACCACAATACTCTTTATTTTTATCGAGCATCCAGTGCTTTTGTGAAGTTTGTCTCCACCGTTTGGAATGGTGGCAAAGAGTCTTGCTTGATGGGTCTCCTAGCGCTAGCGGTGGTTCTTGTGGCACAGGTTGTCCCAGGCGTGGTTCCAGGAGGAAGACCAAATCTTGGCACGATCCACAGTTTTTAGCAACTTTCTTGGTTGTCCCAGTTTGTTTAGAAGGCGATCCAGACCTGCAGACTTCTTTCCACGTAGATCGTTTCGCGTCGTACGATTTCCATGCTTCGTCATTCTAGTTCTTAGTTCTTAGTGAATGGTCCCACGGATAGCGCCACTTGTTGATACAAAAGATAGGCGTTCCTTGTTTGGGCTCCGGCTCTCGTACCAATTGATGATTGTTGCTTGAGACACAGCTAAGAAGGCAGAAAACACCGTTAGGCTTATCGTGGGATTGTCTCCCACGATTATCCTCCGCGTGAGAGTCGTGTCGGTTTAGGTTAAAGGAAAGTTAGGGTTTTGTAGATCGTACCTTTAACGAGGGATGGGATTCCTTTATATACACTTTGGAATCCTTGTTGGTTCGATTCCTTTCTCAGTATCCGCCTAAGTCGGTTGGGAATGATTATCTCCATAATTGGAGATATCCAGATATCATGTTACGTAAATAACATTGGGTTTGGGCCGTGGGCCTAAACACTTTTAATAATAGTTAGTCTTTGGGCCTATTAGTATTGGGCTTTGGTCGGGTTCATGACCCGAATATAAACCTCGTCATCAGTACCCATCTTCTGTGACAACACCAGTGCAATTGCAATCTCCAACAACCCCGTCCTTCACAAAAGAACCAAACATTGATATGGATATCCTTCATCGAGGACCACATAATGAAGGAGGCATAGAACTCCATTTCATCCTTCGAGTATCAATGGCGATATCTTCACCAAACCTTTGGATGAACCTACCTTGAGTGAATTAAAAATGCTTGACATTGAAAGTCGAATCACGAAAACAATCTGAGTAAGTTCTGAAATGGTTCCTCCCCTCCTGAACGAAACCTACAATACAACCACTCCTTGAATGAGTAAGACTTATTAGGGGACCTGACAGATTAATATTGAGCATTAAATGAGTAACTAAATGATCCAAGTATCGGTTACTTAAATGTCTAGGTTGGTAACATGCCAATTTAATATAGGAATATATGTCTCCTTGTCTTCATCAACCATATCAAGGGTCCCTCATGGCTTACCTAATCCACTGGCATTAAATGCCCTACACATGAAATATCTTATTGATATTTTTATTACTGCAAAAGTGCACTTTTACTATGCTGTTGTTCGCCCGAAATGAGATTTTCTTGCGGTAGTGGAGTGGTGGCATTAAATGTGGAGATTCAAAACGTTTTCATTAACTGACTTTACAAATCCCCATTTATGCACATTTAACCCTCTCACTCACATAAATACCTTCCAACCATAAACCACACACAAATTGTTTTTGTAACAAAACCTCACTAAAATCTTTTCTCAAACTCAAAACTTTGTGTGTCTTCAAAATCTTCAAATCTTTTTTAAAAACCTTCTTTGTAAACATTTACAAAAGTTTTCATCACAAACTTGAGATAAAAAAACTCTTTGATTGTTCTTGTCCAATTGTTCTTATCAAAACCTAAATATTTGAAATGGCAAAATACACAATCTCTCCAGGTTGCTTCACAGGTAGATAGGTGATCTTAGCAATGTTGAATTTAAAACAAATAATTTCATAGGAAATTTTGAATATCCTCAAATTGTCGACCTATAAGGACATTATGAAATTTTTATGTAAGCGCCCGGCTGAAAACGGCCTTTGTTGGTGTCCTTCATCTTGTACAAAACTTCCTCAGGGTTTTGGGCTCGACCAGGCCTTTGACACGACACCCTCTCATGAGACAACCTTAGACCTCTGGAATATCTCATCGAGGTTCAGGTCTTAATGGGGGGCAACAATTCACCCTGGATTATAAAACTTTTTGCACCTCCACAGGGTTAGATTACAACAATGGTGTTTATGTAGCCCATCCACGAACCCTCCACAGTGAAGGATGGGTTAAAACAAATTGTTTTGGACCCAACATTTTTGGACAAGACCCCGTCTCCAAAAGCTCATTTCCGTGGCTTGGAGGATCCTATTCACTTTTGTGATTCAGGTCCTGTGGGAACTATTCATCCATTTGAAAAGTTAACTCTATTCAGTTGATGATGGCATACTATGATGAGGGGTCAGCGTAGAGCATAGGGGAGATCATTTACAGTGATCTCGTAACCAAGCTACTGAGCAAAACTAGGATGAAATATGTTTCGTATCCTAGGTTTGTCTCTTAATGCTACAAATGTTAAAGGTACAAACTATCCTCGGGAAAACAATTTTGGTGCTTTACACGGCATCACGAGACAATCAAATTTTCAAAGGACCCATCCTTGTCACAAATATTGAATGTGGCCATATGGTTTTTGTAAACAATGAGAGAATCGGTGTCTCTAACCTGCTCCTATAAAGAAAGGAAGTCTCGGTGGGACTAAAACCAAACCAGTCTCCGGGGCCGAGGCTTTGAAAGCACCGACCTAAAAAGGCAAAAGAAGCCCCGACTAACAGAACACCCAGCATTGACAAGCAACATCCACCACAGTGACCTTGAAGGACACCGATAAATCACAATCAATGCCTTGGTCCCAACTACTACTTCCCAAGATCGGAAACATACAACCAGTGGGGGGCGCGCCTTCCACAACGCCAAGGATGACATTAGCAAATCACTGACAATGCGAGGGCACATAAGAATGATCAAAGACTTCGGAAACTCAACCCTTTCCTCGAGGATATCAACTCCGCTAAAACGCTGGAGAAACCAATGATGTCTCGAGGTCTTGAGAACAAAGACTTCGGAAGGCAAGCTCCGCCAATATGGACAAAACCAATCGACTAAAACAAAGCCGCCTCCCTGTGATCTCCGGGGACAAAGGATCCGAGGGAAAGTAACCTCTATATGGTCTGCTCCCTCTTTCAGTTACCCTGTATTCTGGGATACTTTTTGAACTGGCGGCGGTGATGATGAGGAATTTTATCGTAGGGGAAGAAGTAGGCAATGAGTTCAAAGCGAACAAGGACCTTAGCACGATCCACGGGAGCATCTTGAATCACCATTCAAGCACGACAATGATGACTCTCTTCCTCGCGATGAGTTCAAAGATTTGATAATGTTCTTCCCATTTCGGCGAGCAGCTTGTTTAGTGGATCACCAAAGCTTCAAGAAGGTTATACTCTAGGGTCACTGAAACATTATGGGAACAACCTGCTGAAATTTCTTTGCCGGTTATCGCGATCTAAAGTGAGGTACAAGCCTTTGATGAAAATGTTCATGAGCACGGGGATCGATGTATGACAATCTTAGCAGGCGGGTGAAAACTTGGCTAAATTTCGGGCACCTTGGGGGTGTAAACTTAAAAGATAGATGAAATCAATTTGTTAAAGAAGATCCAGCCAGCTCAACTCTCAAGTCTTGAGACTCTTGAGGCTTACTTGAAACAATCCTCGACCTCATTGCGGCTGTCGAAATGCTCCAATCGCAAATTTTCGAGGCTTCAATCTTGATCCGAGTGCATTCAAGCTACATTGGGCTCTTGAATACTCGGTGGCTACTTTGGCTCGGGCATCTTCTTCACGGCACGGAATCTCGGGCCCGAGAATGACTACGCTGAAGTTTCTTAGGCAAATTTGGAAGCAAAGGTAAGCGGTATTCAACCGACACCGGATATCAAGGCTATGATCTACGGGAAATTTATCGAACCTTAGGTAAAGCGGCTCGGTCCCCTCAGGCACCAACACCAACTCTTTCCCTCAGCGGCCTCCGATAGCGGTTGAAAGGGGAGAAAGGTGAAGAAACTCCTCTTCACACGGGGAACAACACCACCGATCTCTGCTGCTCCAATCTCATCATCACCACCAGTCGGCAATACCTATCTCATCAATCCTACCACCAACATCAACAACAACAACAGCACGGCCATTGATCACACCAATAATAACAACAACACCGCAGCCGGTAGCATCTTCTTCGCCAGGGCCGGAAGGAAAAGGCATCGCAACCCACCACATTGCGAAGATTCCCTTTAAGATCGGCGGAAACCTTGAATACCTATTATCACCATTAGCTAAGTGCCTATGTTGCAAAGAAAAGGAAAAGCGAAACTTCGAGGAAGAAAGAGAGCGGTAAGGTGTGGTGTTGAAGAAGGAAACGTTGGAATAGATGCTAGAAGCAAAAGGGGAGGCGGGACAAAAGTTCAAGGAAGCTGGTACTTTCAGTTGCTAAAATGAGAAAATAGTTAGAAGAAAAGAAAAAAGCGAAGCCCTGGAAAAAGCGAGATGAGCATTACAAGCTGGACAATGACAAGCCGAGAGCTACAGAAAAAGATCCTGAGCGTCGAAATCATCAATACCAAACCGGCCATGAATGTTTACAGAGGGATGATAAAGACACTAAGGTTCATGATCCCAAATTCAGCGACTTTTGGATCACCGAACTTCGATGAGCTTGGTCCAATTATTGAAAATAAAAAGGCCGGTGGTTAAAGAATGGTGCTTCATTAAAAGATATGAAAGGCGAGGGATGCACGGCCAAACTAAGGATTTAGCCTTCCTTAAGCGCACCCCAAGGATCTCAACCACAATCATCAAGCTGGAAAAAGGAAGAGTTCCGTTAGAGATAAAAGTTCTGGTTTTGAATGCAAGGGAGCCACCTGAAGCGTTAAGTTTGTAAACTTTGGTGATTGAAAAGCACTGAAAGGGCTATTTTTCATTGATAAATATGGAAACCAGCGTTCCAAAGGTGAAGCGATATTGATAAAGGCTGGAGTGCCAACAATGTTGAGCTACATACGATGGCTTCTCAAATTCAAACTCGTAAATATCAAGTTACGTCTTGACTTAAATGCCAAGATAAGAAGCATCGATAGGGAAACACTTATCACAAAGATCAAGCTTGAAGCAAGTCCATCTAGGTGATCACTTTGATTTATGTTTCGTACTAGTGATAGGAGCCATGTATTCGATCAATAAAAGATGTATGTTTTTGTTAAATTTTCGGTGTTCGATTGTATACATTGGTACATTCATTGTAGAAAGCCATTTGCTCATTTTACAGCGATCAAACACTTAGCTATTTGTATATCCAAATAGGGGAAGCGGTGGGTTCAGTAAATACCCAAACTAAATCTAGGATTTGAATAGAAAATAGTCCAAATTCTAGTCCGTTAAACACTAAGTCCCTTTGAGTGCATAGTCTCGGTGAGTCATCTTGAGGGATACTCGGTGTAGGGTGAAAGTCTCTCCACTTTCGATAAAGGCGGTACTTATGGGTGAATCTTGAGTCAAGAAGAAGATGATGGATTCGGTGAGTGATACATAACTCTTGAATCCCTAAAATCCTCTCAACTACTTACGAAGACAAAGCGAAGTATAAGGCCCGAAGGATGTAAAGCTTGAAGAATGAGCGGAACAAGGCGGGATAAGTTTGAATCGAGATAAGGCGAAGTCCTTATCAACCAAAGTCAACTTTCGAGAATAGCAAAGATGGGCTCGGTGTCATCCTTGACCTTAGGAAAGTAGTCTTGTCTCTTACCTAGAATAGCCTTTAATATGAGAGACAAAATGCATGATTTTACGTCCAATAGATGTCGGTTGTCACAGAAAAGTTAAAACTCATACATGTATAAATAGCATAAGAGATGAAGTGAAAATTAACTTGTGAATTTTAAAAACACACATACCATAAAGACATCTTTCACTCCTCCAAATACAACTTAATCCACGAGATAGCTCGATGGGTTCTAAGAGTTGTGCTTTCGGACTTAGCTTTGAGCTTAGAGAGGAGTCACCAAACTTGTCATTTCAATCCCAAGTACTATTCCATGAAGTACTTGGGTAGCATTATTCTTACGATTGATTTCTAATCAAAGAATATGATGTTGAAAATTACTTTGTGTGTTTTACTTATGTTAATTTAAGTCATTGTTCACTATTAACTTGTTTTATATTCTTAAACTGTTTTAAACGATAGTGACCGGGGAACAACAATAGCTGATACGTTGTCAACTCTAAGCGTTATATTCTTTTCTTCTAATCCAGTTAATTCACTGAGTAATCATTTTAGCCATAAGGCTTGACATCTTCTTGCGATAGCCATGAATTCCCGATCAGCATGATGAAATATTGCATGGTTGCTTGATACCCGTAATAGGTGACTCTCCAAAGTAAAATACTATTCGATGGATTTCCTTTTCATTGATATGTATTGATTCCATAACTCTGACCGACATCCGTAATCTTCAGACTTCCTTCTTTCTTGTATATTATTCCATGGTTTTTCGTTCCTTTGATGTATCGGATTACTTGTTTCCTTTGCCTTGGTGATGATCTTTTGGGTCTTGCGCCAAATGTGAGTAGTCCGGTGAGTAACTAAAGATCGGTCTTGTATCGATAGTATATGAGACTTCAATTAAGCTTCGATAATAAGTTGCGTCATTTGGGTTCCATCTTCGCCTTGACCAACTTAGTGCATGGGGATCCATCGGTGTCTTCCGTGTCATTCTTGTCAGTCATGCTTACTCTTTTAAGATCTTGTTAATGTATCCAGTTTGCTTGATCGTAATCTCTCATCCACAATGCGTGTAACTTCTATCCCAAGCTAATATGCTAGCAACCCTAAGTCGCTCATTTCAAATTTATCTTCCATCTGGGATTTGAACAAATCTACTTCCTTCTTTGGAGTGCCCGTGATTATCAAATCATCTACATATACTCAATGATTAAGTGTAGAAGTCTTGCTTCTCTTTGTATAGAAGCGCTTGTTGAGATTACATTTCTTAAAGTCTAATGACTTTAATGTTTGGTCAAGCTTCACGTTACAAGCTCTAGGTGCTTGATAAAATATACAAAGCTTTAGTTAGCTTGTAGACTTTTCCTAGGTTTCCTTGTTGAATGAAACCTTGAGGTTGTGTAACATAGACTTCTTCCTTCAATTCTCCATGTAAAAATGCTGATTTTACATCTAAGTTGTGTACTTGCCATCCATGATATCTTTGCTAGTGCTAATATCAATCAGTATCTCTATCTAAGCAAGTGCAAACACCTCATCAGTCTATTCCCTGTTCTTATGCGTAACCTTTTGCTACTAATCTTGCTTTATACTTTATGATCCTTCCTTGTGCATCTCTCTTGGTTTTATAAACCCATTTGAGTCTTATTGCCTTCTGATTTTTGGGCAATGTGGTGGGGTCCATGTGTTATTTTTTGATTGAATCTAATTCATTTCCGGCCTCAATCCACTTCTCATCTTTTGATGCTTCTCTTCATTATTATTCTAATCCTACGGTTTGTTTCCATGAACTTTACATCCACTAACATGTTTCTTCTTTTCCCTCTTGGATCATATAGCCTACATGCTTTTGACCCTTCTTCAACTCCTAAGTAAATCATTGGAATGCTTCTATCATCAAACTTCTTCAGTGAGGTATCGTTACCCCAGCATAAGTTGTGCATCGAATATTCTTAGGTATTCTAGGTTTGGTTTCACATTTGTAGAGGGCTTCATATGGTGTTTTATCTTCAGGGCTTTGTTGGTACCACGGTATGTAAGTAGCGTGCTGTGCTTCCGCCCAAAAAGTTAAGGGCTTCATTGCTTTCATCATACTCTAGTCGTTGATAACAACTTGTTCTATTTCTCCTCTCTACTACACCATTCTGCTGCGGTGGTATGAATTAGCGTCAATTGTCTCTCTATTCCACTTTACTTACAGTATTTGGTGAATTCATGTGATGTAAATTCACCTCCTCTACCGATTCTTAGCATCTTTATTTTCAACTTCAACTTTGATTCAATCACAGCGTCTAAATTCTTTGAATGTGCTAAATGCTTGATCTTTCGAGAGTTTAGAAAAGTAAGCCCACATGAAACGTGTGCGATCATCTACTAATAAGAAGATGAGCTTCTTTTCGAGTGTGTTCTTTGGACTTATGGGACCACAAAGATCTCCATATACTAAGTCAATGAGGTTCTTGATCCGAATTTAGCTTGGTTTGGAAATGAATTGTTATGATGTGGTTTCTAATAAACATGCATCCGCATTTGTCCACATGCTTTTCTGGAAGTATTCCATCCACTAGACCTTTCCTTGTCATTTTGTCTATTGCGTTAAAGTTCGGTGACCTAATCTAGCATGCCATAACCATGCTTGGTCATCTACGTTTGCTAAGAGACATATAGGTGCTACTATATGTAATCTAATATTGTAAAGTCGATTCTTAGATCGTTTTACTTTCATCAACAACTTCTGTTATTATCATACAAGTCGGTAAGTTTCCATCATGATGATCTTGCCACCTATTTACATAAGTTTCCTTCGACTAAGTATGTTGCTCTTGAGGTTTGAATGTAATAAACATCGAAATCATCTTGTTGTAGGTTTCTACATCCCAATAATATTGAACCTCTACCCTTTATCTCTACATACGATCCATCTCCAAAACAAACGCGTCCAGTGATGTTTTCGTTAATATCCTTAAAATGGCCTTTGGTGCGAATCATATGGTTACTTACTATCTAAATACCATATGCTAGCATGCATTTGTAGCATATTCGAGTGTACTTGTTCTTCGTTTAACAAGACTTCTTGAGTTTAAATATAGCCATTAGTAATGATGGTTCATCGTCTTCCTAAGATAAGGTTTGATTGTTCTGAGTTGTTGATGGTTTTCTACATTAGTTTCTTTACATGTCCTAGTTTTCCGGTTATAACATGTAATTTTACTCTTATCCCAACCTCGTTTTCCATTATTTGATTTATTTGTGTGGGATGAGTTTCCTCCATTCGAGTTGTTTCTATTTCTCTTATTTTGCCGTTCCTCGTGAATAGTTTGATCTACCTCTATATTTGGTAAATCGTTTCTTATTTCTAGAGTGTTTGCCTTGTGCGAATAATAGGTTATCTTGGCTTTCTACTTGTCCTCCACTTCGAGTTTTATTCTCTCCTCGAATGCCTTAAGTTTTCTAGCGTCTCATCTAACGTGTGTCATGAGTGATCATTAAATTACGTTCTATGGATTCTCTATTTGAATGAACCTATCTGGTGTGGAATCTAATAGTTTTCATTATAAAATGATTCATCCAACGCTTTTCCTAATTCTTTAGCCTTACGTAGCGTAGCCGTTTAATTTGGTCGTAAATGCATCCCACGTTTCATCCTCCTTCATCACGAAGGGTGCGAAATCCAATCATCATTGATTGTAACCATGCTTGTTACACTTTCCAGCGTGTCTCTTTTCAATGAATCCCGTAATTCCTTTGCTTGTTTCCAACTTGCTACTTGTAAGATCACATCCTTGGTTAATGCTTGATATAAGAAGGCGGTTGTTGCCTTATCCTTCTTATCATCTACTTGCGTGTTTTCCTTAGGTTCTATTGCTTCCATAAACCTTGCTTAGTATCACGCTTAATTATACTCATCGTTTTTTGTAATCAAGGCGCAAAAACATTTGAAAACACTGATAATGTATCAAAATGATAAAAATATCACAAATAAGTGTTTTATGTGTTTAAATGCAAAAATATCAAAATCTGGTGAAAAACGTATCAAGTTTGCCTAATTGGCAGTTTTAGACCCCCAAGTTTCAAAAGTTGTCAAATTTAGTCCCTGGTAAATAAAAATAAAGTAAAATATCATTTAAGGTCCATGGGATTCAAAAGTTATCAAAACAAACCCTTCAAAGTTTAAAAATTGCAAAATGACAACTTTGGTCCCTCAAGTTTGAAAAATGTCAAAAATAGTCCTTGGATTTATAAAAATGAAATTTTATGCAAAATTGGTCCTTGTACTATTAAAGTTTGTCTAGTTTGGTCCTTGTGATAACTTTGGAGAAATTCAGGTCCGATCCTTGAAGTTTGCAGTACCAAAATTGGTCCTTATGATAATAGCAAACCAAATGACCCCTTTTATATTTTACCCCACCAAAACCCTTTGACCCACAATCATTATCCGACCCCCACATTTTGACCCCCCTTTATTAATATCATTTTGATTTGGTCAAACCATTAAAACCGCCTCCACTGTACACTCGTCTCTCCCATTCACCGCAACCACAAAACCGGTGGTTTTCTCCACCCCTTGTTCCCTCCACCCTCCTTATACTACTCTCGGTTTCACCCCCTCCTCCTATACCAATGGCAGGCATTTAATGCTTCCCATCGAAAACACTCAATAACCTCGACCACTTGTTTTCTTGTCCAAATCACCTATAGCTCCATATCTACTTCTCATATTGTCCCCTACACCTCCACAAACATCCACAATTCTTTAATTGCCTCAATACCTGCTATATTCCACTAGTACCACTTTTGGCAAATTAGGTTTTAAAGAAGGCTAGGATCGTTGGCGCATCAATGGCCAAGATTTGAAGTGGGAAAGATTAGAGGCATGTGAGGAGTCTGAAAGATCATTATAAAGAGAGAGAGGAAGCAATGTGAACATATATCTAGAGTAATTTAATTTTTCCTAAATTAAGTGAATTAATCTTCCATTTCTAGTTATGTTTAAGCTTTCAAGTGTTTGTAATCATATTTCGGTGTAATAAAACCTATTTCAGGTTCAATTTTTGTTCTTGTATACAAATTAGGTTTATTGCATTTTTCAAACTTAAAATCCAAATTAGTGTTGTTCGAAGGAATTTACATTATGTCTTGATTTAAGTTCTGAATTTGTTAAAATCTTGTGAAGCATTTTATTAACAAATCTAGAGATGAGAACTTAAAATGTATTTTGTGGTTCCCAATAAAGAAAAATTTATTGTTGCTTAAATACTTAGTATTTAGATAATTGTCTCTACTTACAAAAGTAAGTGGGGGCATATACAAATCTCGAAGTTATTTGAAAACAAAATGCTAAACCTTCTAAAATCCACTTATTAATGTCATACTAAGGTTAAACATGTAAATGTCGACCGAAGTATAATGTTACTCTCATTCATAAATACGCAAGGATGCCTTATCACTTGAGTGATATTTTAATATCAATGCTGAGGAATATAAGATGGAAGATAATTGTAAATCAACTAACTAATAAAATACATTATCACATCTTGAATCTGATAAATGTTTTTGAACTATGAATGATAAGATGCAGTCTTTAAAAGACAAATCAAGTTTTGAGCTTGATTGTTATTTCGCCTAACACTTAACCTATGAGGTTGGAGTGAATTTCTTTTAAAGAAAGGCTCACAAGGATAAAATTGTATACATATTAATGCATGACATTTAATAAGAAGTTTTTAATCATACTTAAGAAATTGAGTGTGATTAGATTTTCTTATATATATACACGCATTAATTGGATAAAAATAATTAATTGTCATATATGTTT
>OU343222.1:42905486-43009977 GCA_910596185.1 Chrysanthemum makinoi | reverse complement strand
GTTGATGTTCTTGAAATTAACATGGTCCAATCTTCTATGCCATTGATGTGTCTCTTCAGATGTTTCTTTAGCCACCAAACATGTGGCTCTGCCATAAGAATGTAGACTCTTCATGTCTAAACTATACACATCATTTGTCCTTGGTACTCTAAGTACTACCAAGTCATCATCAACATGTTTAAAGTCAGAGGAAAGGATGAGACATTCTCGTCGTGAATAACACAGATGCTTTTATCACAAATTTGAGAGACTGACAACAAGTTGAACTTAAGCTCCTTCACATATCCGACATTCTCAAAATCGATTCTTCCAGATTTAATTGTTCCTTTCCCAGTAATCCTTCCTCCATTGGGATCATTCCCAAATGCAACTTTTCCTCCACTAATCTTCCTAAAATCGCAGACAGATCTCTTTGTCTCCTGTCAAACTTCCAGAGCAACCACTATCCATAATAAGATGATCTTTAAGCTCCTCTTCCGTTGCCCCCACATAAAGAAAAGAGTTAGAACTTTTAGGAACCCAAGCCATCCGACTTGTGTTCCCTTTGTGGAGTTACAAACTCAAATTCTTTGAGAATGTAATTCCCACTATCTTTCAAATGATGATCCAAAATTATCTTTTGATTTTTAGCATGTGGATTTTCAAAACTTTCTGGTTTTTCAACATAAACCTCTTTCATCAGATTTTTAGCATTTTCTTGTGTCACACAAACATCTGATTCACTTTTGTTGAACGCATCGCTTGTCCCTTTAGCAAAGATTTCCCTTTTAACCCATTCCTTTTTAACACTTGGTTCCTCCTCGATCTAAATCTCCTATGAGAATTGGAATACCTTCTAGGTTGATAGTGAGATTGCCTAGAAATTCTATACCAAGTATGGTGATCAGACTTTGTTTTGTCCGAGCAAGACTTTGTGAAAGTATCGGGCAGAGTTAACAGTACTTTGGAAAGTATCGTGAGATATCAAGGTCTTCTCATTGTGGGTATCTATGATTTGATGTGAAGTTTCGTGATTAACCCTATTTGAGTTAGTCCAAACCGGTTTGTACTCTCTAGGTTTCGGTTGGTAGTCCCGTTCTTGAAATTTTCTAAGGTATTTCGAGTGATGTTCACAATCCTTAATTAGATGAGTAGGACCGAAACACACAAAACACAGCTTTCGACCCATACTTTCCAAAGTGACATCTTATATGTCTATGCCCAAAATTATTTTGCCTTCTTGGTGAGTGATTAAACCTGCTTTGACCAAAATTATCCCAAAAAGGTTTAGCGATCGCTTTGAAAAGGTTTTGAAGAAGGTATCGCTTGTGGAGCAAAGACTTTGATTTAAAGGTACCGCTTGATTTTGAACACCGTTTTCAGCAGTTTCTTTGGGTGTTTCGCACCTAGATTTAGCAACTAGCTTTTTCCTAAACTCTAGCCTGTCTACTCCAAAACGAGAAACATCAGGCCTAAGGGGTTGATGAATGCCAGATAGGATGTGGAACAACATGATAATCATTAGCTTTCTTATATGCAGGTGGTGAGTCACTTAATGAACCATCATTACTAGATGTGTCTACATAATTAATGAGTTCTTCATCACTAGTGGTTATATCCTCATACTCACCTTCATCCCCGACATTAGATTGGTTTTCTTCTATCTTACTAAAATCCATACCAAAACCTAATCCAGCTTTTAAGATAGGCTCTTTGTCGCTTTTGAACATAAGAAACATGTGACAGAACCCGACTTCACCCCAAGCAGAGAAACTTAGATAACAAATCATCTCTTTCCTTAGTTAATTTCTCAATTTCAGTAATTTTACAGTTTAATTTCCATTCACTAAGCTTTAACCGGTAATCCCATATATTTTTCAGCCCAAACTACTTCATTAGTTTCATGTGCTAAAATTTTGGCTTCCATAGATTCTAAGGTTATTTGATAACCTCTACCTCGAACCTAGCCTTAACACAATTATCTCTCTCAATCACATAACCGCTAAGCAATTTATGATAAAAATCATAGCAATTTGAGCATACCTCGTAAATAGGAGATTGATTTGGTGAAGTAGCCACCAATGCTAGTTGAACAGATCGCCTTCACTTTCCTTGCTCCATCCAAATCCTCCAAAGCCATCATCGATTCCAAAGTAGCATGTTCAGATTCTTCATCAAAAGCAAGTACTCTATCCAATGCTTCCACTCTGTCTTCAACTGCATCTTCCATCGCTACCATACAAGAAGTCACCGGTTCATCATCAAATTCTTCACCTACCAACTGATAATTTCTCTTGAGTAACCAAAGCCTTTGTTTCAGTAATGGGAATTTCCTTAAGCTCAAGTTTTGGCTTCTCGGATGTCCTGTTGCTTGATACTTAGAAAACCTACACTCCCTTGCAAAGTGACCAGTCTTTTGACAATTGAAGCATTCAATTTTAGATTTGTCAAAAGTTATGCCCTGCTTTGGTTTGAAATCAATGCTTTTGCCTGTCTTCTTCATGTACTTTTGATTCTTGTGATCATAGCAACTTGCCACCGATATCAATTTCTTCAAGTGCATCTTCTTCAATCTGTGCTAGATCTTCTTCATAAGTGACATGTAAACTAGCTTGTTGTGCAAAGAAGGAGCACATAACTTCATCTGAGGCCATAGTGGTAGTTGGTGGGGCATGTTGAACATATGAGGGGTGTATAGACAGCATACTTTGAGAAACAAGATTTGAGGAGAAGCAGACTTTTGGAAGTACCGCCTTTTTCAGATGATAGAAAAGCAATATTGTGAGACTTAGAACTTGTTTGACCACTCATCTCATGCTCATACACCTTAAGTTGATGATATAGATCATCAAAGTCCATGACATCCAAACCTGTTGTCCTCGATCATTGTAGCAATCACATGCCATGAAGATGGCAAACTTATTAGAAACTTCAAATTAGCATCTTCAACGATACTTCTCGCTTGTATAGCTCCAACATGTTCAGTAGATTCTAAACCTATCATATGCAAAGATCAAGACTCTCTCTTTCACCAAGCGTGAAAGTTTCAAACTGTTGCTTTAGCAAATTTCTGTGCATCTTTTTAGAGGCTTCATTCCCTCCAAATCGGTCTTGAGAGCGACCCGAGTCGCTTAGCATCTTTAGCATCATGAAATTTGAGAAGATGACCATCCGGAATGGCAGATAAGAGAATATTGAGTGCCTTCTCTTGATTCCTTAAGGTTGCTCGCGGTAATACAAGTTTAGGTGCCTTTGGTTGTCCAGGAATATCAATGGGGTCCGCTACAACTTCATTCCCATTCACAATAACATTCCAAAGAGCATGGTCTCTGAATGGCCATGTACTCGCCTCATCTTCATGCACAAGAGATCATATTCTCCCTTCTTGATTATTGGAATTCTGAGTGAGGTGATTGAGGGTGGTGGAACACTTCAAATGACATCTTGAATATAGTTGAAGTAGGGTTTCTTCCTAGTCAGAGTTTCCACACAAGCTCTGATACCACTTCTTGGATCGATATACTTTAATCAAACTATCTTAACTAGCTTGTTAAGGTTTAATAACCTCGGATAAATCCTAAGTTATTAACAAAGAAACACCGAGCAATCTTTATTAAGTACGCGGAATTTACTTAACAAAGCTAAGAAGAATAACCTTTATTATAAACTCTAAATCTGCTTATTATGCAGATACTCTAATACAACTCTAAGATAATCGAACTTTTCTCTAAAACTCTAATTCTCAAATCGTACCTCTAATGCCAATCTAGGAGTCCTTTTATAGGCTCAAGGATATCCCAGTTGGTTTACAATTGATAACCTTGTACGACAAGTAATCTAAACATAGAATACAATTCTTTCCATAAACTAATATAACAGTTCTTTTGTTCTTGCAAAGTATTTGACTTCATATTGCAGATTTTGACTTTGTCTTTAACAGTACTTTGAGTCTTTAACTTCTTCCAGTACTTTGCAACTTACAGTACTTTGATATCTTCAGTACTTTGATATCTTCAGCACTTTCATATCCCAACACAGGATAACCTTGAAGGATTGGGCCTTAGACTCAAGGCACCGTCTAAGATATAGTGAAGGACAATTCGCAACAAAGATCTTCTTCATCACGATATACCGTGAATATGGAAGATTACCGGGTAATTCGCAATTTTTTTCCTTTACACTTGTAGTTTTTTTTTATTTGTTACGTATATGTGTATTAATATATGTTTATTTATTTTAGTATTATCATGCCCAAGTTACATGTATGAGTAGGTTATCCGTGATTAAAAGTATGATTGGGAACACCCGTAGGGAAACATTATTTAGAGATACATGTTTTTGTTGGTTGTTAGATTTGCCAAAAATGCAAGAGTGTGGCGTGTTAGTACATTATTTCATATGCCACCAAGTGCCATGTGTAGAGGGAGATACAAATATTGTTCCTCCGAGATATCGTGGTAATGCGTGATATTAATCGGTGGGTGAGGTTGAGGTTCAGTTTGGTAGGGAGGAATTCTGTCTAGTTACTGGTCTAAAATTTGGAACAGATTTTAGAAAGGATTATGAAGATGGACCTAATCCCTTTAGGAGAGGAGTGTTCCCTTCACAACCGATTCTTCAAAAATAAAAGTTGGTGATGTGTTCCGTGGCGCTAGACATTGAGTTGTTGAGGCGCTAGTTTAACGAAGATGTTGTTGGTCTTTGTTTGATAGCCGTGTTAGTGTTGGTGTTAAAAGGGACCGAGCTTAGGAATTTAGTCGACGATTTTGTATTTAGGTTAGTGGAGGATATAGATGCATGGAATGTGTTCCCGTGGGGGTCGTATGTATGGCCAACCTTATACAATTATCTTAAGGATGCAGCAATTCAATAAGCAGGCAAAGCACTTTGCCGAGGGGAGGGATCCTACTAAACTTCCTAAGTACAACTTGAATGGCTTTATATGGGCCTTCAAGGTATGTCATATATAAATTTATAAAGTTCATGTATATGTATATCGTTAACAAATTTAAAACAAATTTGCCTTTTACAGACGTGGATATTGAGAGTTTCCTCGTGGTGCCACCCCAACGTTTTTGTCATAAACAGTTGTATCCCCGATCAATTGCGCACTATAGAAACGTGGTATTTAGAGATCGTATAGACCGGTTTTTGGATGACCAATTGAATGTGAGTTTGAAATATGACCTTAATTTCTTACAATATGATTATAATTTTTTGTTGGTTTTTATTAATGTTGTGTATATTGTCCATGTTTTTTAAAGGTAAACCCACCTTTGATGAGGCTTAGGCCGGATGCCTATGAGCAAAATACCGCGTGGTGGGCTCAAAGTAGAGCGAGATTTTGTGGGAATCCGACCCCAATTCCAGTGAAAAAGCCTATTTACGATTTTATCGCACCGGAATTTATACAGCAGATGAAGGCACTTGAGGCAAAGTTACAAGAACATGACTTGAAGTTCAAACAACTTGATCCACGATTTTTTGTGGCGATTTTCGGGTAAGTAGCTTACGTTAATTTATTTATTGTTACTCAAAACACGTAAGTATATTTATGTGCTTTTATCTTTTTTATATTTAAATATGTTTGAAAATAAACAACTCTACATTATAATTTTACATTTAGGGAATACCAAATGCCGACCGTCCATTTGGAGAGCCACCGAACGACTCGTTCTTTGACGGTGTTCATGTACCTACACCGCCGTTAAAGTCTACTGGTCCATCATGGCTTCCTCCACCGGACATACGCTTCCCATACGCCTTGTTCGGCTCTATTGCCACGCTGTTGATTATCGGCAGTCCATCTCACGCCTATGACATTGGTGTCGACGTCCCGGTAACCTATTAATTACATAAAATATTTCATGGTTAATATTGTTACTAGTAATTATATTGATTTTTAAATTTTTTTATTCTTTATTCTTTTTTAAGCATGCGATCGAGCGACCAAAGAGGGATTGTCGTCCGGGTAAATGTCTGCAATATCCTTACACCGAACAGGGGCCAACCACAATCTTGCCTAAGAAATGTGCCGTTAAGAAGACGAAAAAAAGAGTACCTCGAACATTCCATCGTTTAATTTGGAAGAAAAAGCGGTTGATGAGTATAAAGAGTATCCCGGTGGTGTTACCTGCTTTTGGTAGTCGTCCGTGTCGGTTTTAACCTGTTGCGCTTTATCATGTTGACCCTAATAAGGTATACCAGACCCTTTAAATTTATTAACATGAAGTTGCTAATTAACAATGTTTGATATTGTATTTTATCGCTTTGTTTTCGGTGAGGCGTGAGCGTTATTTTAGTTTGGAGGAATTTCTATTAAACCCATCCCCGATATACCTTGACTGTCATCCAAAGGGTTGGGTAGCAGAGCTTAGCTTCTTTCAACAACTACTTCCGGAATTATACAAGAATGGCACTGATCCAGAGTACCTGGTAAAATTGGTTGGCTGTCTGACGACGTAAGTATAGTGTTATATTCTTTTAAAAGTTTAGATTATTTTAGTTTGAAGAACGTAAAATGATTTAGTTTAATCTCTTGACTCAGCAAATGAATTGTTGGGTTGAGCTATTAATAAGAAGTAGGCCGATGATGCGCCATGGACAAGATATCGTCAAGATGGACATCATCCACTTACCCCACAGATAATGGTGGTAGTGTACCCATGCTTTCGATAGCTCCTTCGATTATGGGAACATTAGATGGTAGCACGCAGCCGTACCCTTCATGGGATCAAGTAAGATGGGTAAGTAAATGTGTTTCAACCTATAATTAATTTTTCTCATAAATTACGCTTTACTACTTTATTTAATTGTATATATTTTAATATATTTTCGACGCAGGTGGTGATAACGATGAATGCAGGAGGGTATCATTGGGTCACAACAGTTATTGATCTAAGGGTATCCACTTTTCTGGTTCTCGAATCTTTGCCTAGCATGGAGCGTTGTGATTATTTACGAGGGTATGTTCTAGAATGGATCAGAGTTCTTAACAAATGTTTAGAAGAGCTAGGACATTTCACAAGAACCCGACGTCCCCAGACTACAATTTCAAATTCCGTTACAACGACCAAAAATTTTCGATCCCACACCAAACTAACACTCACGATTGTGGAGTCATCACTTGTTGGCTCATGCATGAGTTTGTTATCGGTAAGTTTCCACCACAATGGAGTTTTGATGTTGAAGGCTTTTTCAAGAATATTAGATATAGTATGTCTAAGATGTTTTACGATTGTCGCTTGAGGAGACTAGTTCTTATGCGGATATGATTGAATGTGATTTTTAATGGAAGTTTTATATATTTTTATATTTTATGTTTAACTTATATTTGATGTAAATTCAAACTTTTATTCAAGTAAATCAACATTACATATAGATGACGTTGAGTTAGATAAACATTACATAGATAACATTACCTAAAAGTAGCAGATGAATATGCAAAGATTCATCCAATAAAAACGGTATCCTTGTCGAAAACAGCAACCATGTTCCTCAATGTAATGTTAAGAGAAGGGGGTGTTGATTTTGGGGTAAACACCAAACATTACGGTACCAACACAACTTCGACTTTGATAGACTTTTTGTAACCTGCCTCTTCTCTAAGGACTTTGGGATGAATTGTACCGCACATTGTCCCTGTTGGATCTTTTAGTGTCACTGTTAGCTCACCAAGCGCGTTAGGTGTACAAGTCTTGATTACAACTACAACAAGTTCAAGCTTCCCTTTCACACAATAGTTTTTTATATCGCCAAGACAACCGCCATTACGATGACATCTTCATCATTAAGAAGCTTATGAATCGCTGCTTAGCCACGCCCACGGGTAAAATGATCATCCTCCGCGACATCCTCATTTATTTTCCTTACATACTCTTGTGTTGGCACTACACAATATTCGGGCCACCTCCCTAATGTCAATTTTTATGGGAGAATAGCCGCTTGAAGAATACCGCAGGACTGGTATTATCCTAGTCGGGTTGTTTGAAGAGGTTGAAGAACCCCCAAAGTTATGTTGGGGTGCATATGTTGTGTCCCTTATTTGGGATGGTGGAACGAATTGTGAGTTGTTGTATCGTTTGGTGTTTTCGATATTGTTTTGTCGAGACATATTGTGGAGAGTAACCTTCTTTGTAGAGAGTAGAAATGTCAATAATGTTGATATGTGTTTAGAAAAATGGAAGTAAATGAGGTTTTATACGTAAATTTTTATGGTGTTGTCAAATCATGTCATATATCACGTAATAAATTACACATACACGTTGATGTCATGGAATTGTCAAATCTATGTCTGTGTACAGAAAACGAACTGTCAAATCCTTGTCATATATCGCGTAATAAATTACACATACACGTTGATGTCATGGAATTGTCAAATCTATGTCTCAGGTACGTAAAACGAAAGACTGTCAAATCCTTGTCATATATCGCGTAATAAATTACACATACACGTTGATGTCATGGAATTGTCAAATACATGTCAGTGTACAGAATACGAACTGTCAATAAAGTATGGCTAATTCTGCCAATGAACAAGATCATAAATGCCTTATCAACACATGCTACCACTAGAATGGCTTTATATAGTTGACCATTTATAGACCAATAATTCAAAGCAATAATTCATTAACTATGATTTTTATATAGTTGACCATTTATAGAATCATGTTGCTGAATATCACATTGCTAAAAATGTGAGTTCTAACTTTTATGTTTCCAAATCGTCTAAACAAAGTAGACCATTTACTCTATCGTCTAAACAAAGTTGACACACTATCAGACACAATATTACAATCATGTTAACTCTATGTAGAACATTAATTAGTTAAAAAAAAACAGAAACGACTTGCATTTAAATAGTTAAAAAAATAGTACAGAAACAACTTGAAAAACAAACATTGATAACGGTAAAGACACAAACTAAACGAAATGGTATGATTTAGTTCATTAAGAAGAATTAGTGATTCTTTATGTGGGCCAATGAAAAATGAACCACCATTCGCTTCAATACCCATGTTTTGCAACAATTGAAGCTCGCTCGTACACTTGTAGCGAGTGAGCAAGCCGCTCGTTGCTCTTAGATTCAACAATTGGTTCGTCATCGTTGGTAAATCCAACTAATTTTACCACATGCTCAATTGGGAATGGGGTGGTGAATAGCACTGTACACGATTATACAATACCCCCATCAATTTCTACCACCCACGCACACATAACTTTGTACCCATCTCAAGAAGGAAACTTCCTGAAATTACGATAGAGTTCCGTAGTTGGGATATATAGAATGGAGGCCCAACCATGCATCTTATCTCTTCAGGTATACCTAATTCTAGAAATTGGTGACTAACCAAATCAAATGAAACAATCACATATCGTTTGTACAAAATACCATTATTAAAAACAAATTTTTCATAACCAAGCCGTAAAATTTTACCACCCACTACCGCTTGGCGGACCGCTTTATTCTAATCTCTTCTGCCAAACGCCACTTTCAAGATGGTTCCAGCGTCTCGAACTCAATGTACACACCGACACGCACCATGGCCCCCGACCGTATAACGGTAATTAATTTTTAAAATGGTTAGGTCTAAATTGTCGACGCACACCAAAACCAATGACCATTTTGGTGAATCGTTTGATTCAAGAAACTAGGGACTAATACACCTATAGATCTTTTTATTGATGGGTTCCAAATAACAACCATCATATTTTAACCATATGAAAAGCACCAGACACCTTCAGAAATAGCAATTGGCTTAAGAGTTGGAAGATTAATACTTGTATCTAGATGCGTGAAAGCTAAACTTCCATTTACTGAAAACATAAAACCTAGATTACCTTGCATATATGTTAAATTAAAACAACACATATCCGTCTCACGAAATCCGTAACTACGGACGAAGTTGGAAAAGTCTATGGAAGACCTCCATCTCTTTGAGACACTACGAAACTGCAGTAAAGACTTAACTGGAAGTCTATTCATGATATCAACTTGAAGGTCGAATGGTATGTTGTCTGACATTTTATTTAGAATGTAAAGGGATAAATTAATGAATGATTTTTGTTAAGAAAATAGATTGACAATGTAAGACTTAAATAGTCATGGAGTGGTCAAATCATTTCACATCTGTGTCATATTTCGGGTAAAAATTTACACGTACCAGAAATAGTCATTGAGTGGTCAAATCATTGTCATAGACTTGTCCCATCTGTGTCATATTTCGGGTAAAAATTTACACGTACCAGAAATAGTCATTGAGTGGTCAAATCATTTCACATTTGTGTCATATTTCGGGTAAAAATTTACACGTACAAGAAATAGTCATGGAGTAGTCAAATCATTGTCATAGACTTGTCCCATCTGTGTCATATTTCGGGTAAAAATTTACACGTACCAGAAATAGTCATTGAGTGGCCAAATCATTTCACATTTGTGTCATATTTCGGGTAAAAATTTACACGTACAAGAAATAGTCATTGAGTAGTCAAATCATTGTCATAGACTTGTCCCATCTATGTCATATTTCGGGTAAAAATTTACACGTACCAGAAATAGTCATTGAGTGGTCAAATCATTTCACATTTGTGTCATATTTCGGGTAAAAATTTACACGTACAAGAAATAGTCATGGAGTAGTCAAATCATTGTCATAGACTTGTCCCATCTGTGTCATATTTCGGGTAAAAATTTACAACAAGTTAGTCATTGAGTGGTCAAATCATTTCACATATGTGTCATATTTCGGTAAAAATTTATACGCACTTAAATAGTCATGGAGTAGTCAAATCATTGTCATAGACTTGTCCCATCTGTGTCATATTTCGGGTAAAAATTTACACAACATTGTATGTATATATATATATATATATACAAACCGAAATGTATATCCAAATATAGCAAATTCATATATACATCGCCATGACTTCAGAAATTCATAAATTCAACTGTTTATTACATTTTGATAATACCCAACGAGGTGTGGTCATGTACACTAATATCACATACTCATGGTTAGTTGAGTTTGTGCGTTCTAAATTCAAGTTGGATCCCAATATTCAACTTAATTTTAAATTTAAGCACCCTTCATTTGATTTTCGAATGGATATCACTGATGAGGATGAGGTAACTTTTTTTGCTGATTACACTTATGCGAATACAGGAATATCTCATCTGTATGTGGCTAAAACAACACAGTTGGAAGAAACTACATATTTTAGGTCAACCCAAGAAACCAACGTTTACAATTTTTAGAAACACCTAACCAAAACACCGGGTCATCTGCTTTTCAAAACAATATGTCTTGTTTAAATGATGGCCCATCTCAAAAATTTGAATCAATTGATTATGAAAAAATGATTCGGGTATAAAGATGAGCCAAATTTCAAAACCGTGATCATCATTTGCATTCGAGTCAGATGATGATGCAGACGATGAAGAAAATGATTGTTTTGTTGGTGTAGATGATAAACCAAAACCGTTCCACCATGACTGAAGAATATTTTTTCATTGATGCCCGACGCTCCGGAAGCACCTATTTACCAATTCAAACCAATAATTTCAAATCAATATAATAGCGATGCTGACGTTTATGTCGGAAAGTTTTTTCACACAAAAGAAAAGTTAGACGTTGCAATTAGGTCGAAATGTATACAAGAAGGTTACCAGTTTTTGGTAAGTAGGTCGAAACCAGATAGGTTTTCTTGTAAGTGCTATCATTTTAAAGAATGCAACTGGAGAATTTGCGCTAAACGTGTGGAAAAAATAAATGTGTTTCGAGTTATGGTATGATAGATACTTACACGTGTCCCAAAACTCAAACATATCCTAACCATCGAAATGCAAATAAAAAGGTTATTGGTCACATTTTTAGAGATAAATTAAAAGACAATAACCGTGATTTGAAACCGAAAGATATACAAAAAGACATCTTGGCGCAGTATAAAATAAATATATCTTATCAACAAGCATGGAGAGGAAAGGATTATGGGTTACAAATGATAAGGGTTCACCGACGGAATCTTTTGAAATGTTACCGTACTATTGTCACAATCTAGAAAAACCTGTGCACTATCACACGATCAAGACAAACGAAACATGAGTTTTCGAGATGTTATTCGTTGCCATTGGTGTTTCAGTAAGTATTTACAACTATCACATGCATATTTTTAAATAAATAAACATGAAATAATTATTGTAAATTTATTATAACGTGTGTTTACAATTTTTTTTTGCGATTCGTAGACTTTAGCAACATCTCCCCGCCTCGCTTATAGTCGACGGGTCTCATTTAAAGGGTGTATACAAAGGTACAAACTTGTTAGCAGTAGGCATGGATGGAAACAACCAAATTGTGCCAATTGCTTACGGTATATGCAGAGGGAGACGGTGAATGTTGGTCATGGTGGTTTTCCGTACTTAAAGAATGCATAGGTGATAAACCAGTGGATTTGGTAATAATATCCGATAGGCATCCGCCATTAAGTTAGCAAGACGCAATGAATACCCATTGGCGTTTCATGGTATTTGTTGTCGTCATATTTTGATGAACATTTCTTTAAAAAAAACAAAGGGGCTATATTGGAGCATATGCAAAGCGTATACACCTAAAGAATTTGATAGTCAGATGCAAATTCTGCAGGCTATTGAGCCTGGGGCATACAACAAGTTACTTGAAGCAGATGTGCAAAGATGGTCCAGAGCGTATTGCCCACGCACTCATTACAATTATTGTACATCAAACAACGCTGAGTCTGTAATGCTTGTACTGTAAAATCAAGGAAGCTTCCAATCACAATGTTGACCGAGCAATATCGATCAATGGTGCAAGATTGGTATTATAAACGGCGACAAGCTGCAGGTATTTATCTTCCAAAAGAAAATATATTTTTAAATGGTTTTATTTATCGCAAAGAAACTTATTCACGCCTTTGTGTTCATGCAGGCGCAAAATGAAGTATGAAATCACGATTGGGTGCCCATAAGGTGGATAAGAGGAAAATAAAAAAGCGCAACTTGGAGTGTATATGGGGTTAATGAAAGTCAGGCCTGTGTTTATGATGGGCTATACAATCGTGAAGTAAACTTAGAGAACATGTCATGTGAATGCCGCAAAATGGCGCTTTCGGCATACCTTGTGGTCACGCTTATTGTGTTACTAGGTTTTTGAATCAAACGGATTGTGTGCAATTTGTTCAACATTGGTTTAAAAACCAATATACCAAAGCGACGTATGCAGAGTCGGTTAATTTTGTAGGAGATTTTCATGAATGGGATTATCCAGGGTATATACAACCCATCACTCCTCCACGAATGGACAACCCACAACCGGTCGGCCAAAAATACCGATCGATACGATCTGGGGTGAGTAACCACGAGTTAAACATTGTGGTAGGTGTGGTGAAGCGGGCCATCTATGTGGGCAATGCAAAAAACCATTTGTCTTCCAGCCACTAAAACGGAAAGAATACCCAAAGAAAAAAAACTCGGTTAACGTGCAACCTGAAACTACACCTACGGCCGACTCATACCCGACTCAAACACTTGATCACAGCTTCCCTAATTATGACTCATACCCAACGCAACCGTTTGAACAAAACACATACTCACCACAACCATATGATCAAATGTTTTACACAACAGACCCATATGACCAAGGTCAACAAAGTCATGAACAAAATGATCATCAAAACCCGATCCGTGTTATGAGCAATACGACTCCCAACCATACGCCTCAAAGATTTAAATGATCAAAACACTACCATCGAATAATAGTTGGTTTAATTTATTTGGTTTGTAAACTAAGTAGTACCTTTTTATGTTGTTTTCTTACATTGGTTTGATTTTGTAACATATGTTATGTTTATGTTATGCTAGTATGTATTTCCACAACCACCTTATTTCAGAAAGTACAAATGGATGATCACAAAAACATAATCATTTACAATGTTGATTTGATAACACAGAATATTTGACTTTTCAACTTTAATCATAAAAGAAAAACATGACGTGATTACTCATTCACCTATTCTGACAAAGAAATGACTAAGCACCTTTAATCATATATATATAACCACTACTTTGTGGTGGTTTCAATTACTCAAATTCAATTGCTATTTCTTTCATTCATCAAATGTCAACATCTAGTACGCCTACATTCAACTTCACTATCAACTTCAACGGAAAGTTTACAGTTAACCCAGTAACATATCAAGATGGTTCAAACATGGATATCAATGTTCCAGAAATTGATTTTCAGGATATGGTTACTTATCTAAAGAGAAAAATACCAACGAGGGTCAACAATCTATATTACGCATTGCCGTAAAACAAAACGTTAATCGGCTCAAACCAATTGAAAATGATTATGATATAGATGTTATGTATGACATCGCAAAGGTTGCTGGGAAGCTCCAACTTTTCTTTTCTGAGCAACCAATAGATTTAACCACAATTTTGATTCCAGATGATGGTTCTCTAGAAGAATCATTTGTGGTGTAATTTCGTAAGAAACAAAACTAAAGCGTGAAGAGCGTGTTCGGTATCTACATGAAATGGTTAAAAGAAAAAACAAGCTTGAAGAGCGTGTCCGGTATAAAGCTTGGTACAACAAAAAAACAGAACCTACTACACCGTATACACAAACCATTTTCGCTTTCATGCACAATAACGGTCAATTGGTTTGCATTGGCGGAAAACCACAATATGTAAATGGTTGGAAGATGAACATCAGTATTCCAAGAATGAAGCTAGAAGAAATGAAGCAATATCGTTTAACATCGTTGATGGAAGATTCATGCTCTTGATTATGAAGTACCACACTTTGGCATTACAAGCACCGTCAAACTAAGAAACAACTATGATATGCATGTAATGTTTGACATTTCAAAGAAGACAAGGCAACTTGGAAATTTACATTGACCATGTTGGTGTCGATTTTGTTATTGCAAATTATTTATGCCCAAATGCTACCTTGGCAAAAATAATGGATCGTGTGATAACAGACTACACAAGTGACAACGAAGACGGAAAAAAGCACGTAACACAATCAGATTACACATTTGATCAAATGGTTGAATGGGCGGAACAAGAACACTTTCAGAATGAGGAAGCTAAAGCAGCTGAACGTCATAAAGCCATATGGAATAATCATTCGTATTCATAATCATATCACTGAATAAGTGTCATGTATGCTTTAAGATTGTCTTATTTATATGATTTTCATTATCAATGTTGGAATGAATGTTAGCCTATGTATTCAAATTACATTCATTCAAATAAAAGTACAAACGTTCATTACTAAAAGACAAACCACATAAGATTAAAACATAAACACAATCTTCTTATTTGTTGGGTTGAACAACAAACATTTGTGCCACTCCATCATAAGCAGTACAAGCACATTCAACGAAAAACATTACCTCGTCATCTTCAGTAATATCAATACGATAGTCAAATGAAGGCAACTTACAAGACAAATAAATCGGAAGATTTGGATCTAACTTGAATTTCTTCACCACCAAACCAAGTAACCCTGAGTACGTCATATCATTATACATAATTACACCTCGATGCTGATCATCAAAATGTAATACACACTTGAACTTCTTAATATTTGAATTCATGGCTACCCTAGAGAGAAGTAATAAATCTATGTTTATTTCAATTCTAAGGTCGGTTTATGTACCTAGAAGCTTAATTATTTGTATTACTACAAGTTTTCTAACCTGTTGTTTAAGCCACCATGAAAATTTCTCAACAAACAACTTCTCAATTGTCTTCAAGTTGAGTTGTTCATTCCTTAGGGCTTGTTGTTCATTGTAAAAGCGACTATAAAAATAAATAGAATTTTATATTTTGTAATCATACCCTGGTGTAGGGGTAGGATATGTCTACATTCTACCTCCCCCATACCCTGCCCTGGCGGGATTGGGTTTGTTGTTGTTGTTGTTGTTGTTGTTGTTATATTTTGTAATCTATGATCTATGCCAAATATAACAATAGATACTTACACACGCAAAGGTTGAATCTTAGGATGGTTAAGTAACACATAACGATGTGCTTGGGCATACAAAGTTCCATCTAGCTCAACAATCTCAACTTTTCCTAATTTGCGACAACCCGAGTTAAGCATGTACATCTCTTTTGTAGGGATAATCTCATCATTCCTACGAGGACGAGTCATGAAAGTCTCTGCACCTTCAAAATATCTTGAACAAAAAGAAAGACACTCCTCTTTAATATACCCTTCTGCAATTGAACCCTCGGGTTGAGCTTTATTGCGAACATATGACTTCAATCGTATCAAGTACCTTTCAAATATAATGAATGGTAAATAAAAATAAGACGGTAAAATAATAATTGTATATATGCTAACTAAAAGGAAAATATGGAGACCTTATCGTTTGATTGGATACATCCATCTATATTGAACGGGTCCACCGAGTTTCGCCTCCGATATTAAATGGACACTTAAATGAACCATGATCGTGAAAAAGCTAGGAGGAAATAGTTGTTCCAATTCACATAACATTTGCACAACTTGATGCTCTAGTTTTTCTAATTCACTAAGATCGAGAACTTTGGCACACAAACCTTTAAAAAAGGAGCAAAAATCAGACACCGCTTTAACTACTCGAGATTGTGATCTTGAAATCATTGAAGCTCTAAAAGCAATCGGCAAAATATATTGCATTAAAATGTGGCCATCGTGACTCTTAAGGTTGAAAATCTTACGCTCTTTCAAGCTTACATCCCTTGAAATATTTGATGCATACCCATCAGGAACTTTAAGATTTTTTACGACTTGTAGAAAGCTAGTCTTTTCTACATTGGACATAGAGTAACATGTCGGGGGTAAGGAAGGCTTTTTGTTAGGAAAACTTATAACATGAAGTTCATGCCTTATTCCCATTTTCTTGAGATCCTTGCGACTATTTTCATTGTCCTTACTTTTTTCATCCCAATTCATTAAAGTCCCAAGTAGATTATCGCATATATTTTTCTCGATGTGCATCACATCTAAGTTATGCCTTAGTAAATTGTATTCCCAATATGGAAAATTAAAAAATATGCTCTTTTTTTTCATAAGTGTTGTTCACCATCAACATTTTCTTCTATAAAATCATCTTCATCTCGAAATGCACTAGACTTGTCATTTGAACACTCGATATCATCTCTTGTCCTTTTCTTAGAAGATTTATCATACTTGCCATATTTGAATTTTGTACCTCTTAACTGCTTGAGAATATCAGATCCTGTTAATACACTTGGGGGACCCTCGGTCTCGATTGTACCATCAAAACGGTCCATTTGAAATCGATAATTGTGATTTGGCTCGAGCCATCTACGATGTCCCATATAACAAAACTTTCTCCCATTCTTTAACCAAGTTGAACGAGTAGAACTTGTGCAAACCGGACATGCCATGCGACCCTTTGTGCTCCATCCGGATAAGTTGGCGTAAGCGGGAAAATCATTCACAGTCCACAAAAGAGCAGCTCGTAACTTGAATTGTTGTTTTGAGAAAGCATCGTAAGCGTCTACACCTTTCCATAACAATTTCAATTCTTTAATTAAAGGTTCCAAATAGACATCTATATCGTTTTCGGGACCTTTACCTCCCGGAATAATCGATGAAAGAATCAAAGATTGTTGTTTCATGCACATCCAAGGAGGTAAATTATAAGGAATTAACACCACTGGCCACGTGGTATACCTTGTACTCATCGTACGAAATGGATTAAATCCATCACTAGCAAGGCCAAGCCTTACACTACGAGGGTCGGAGGCAAACTTTTGATACCGAGCATCGAATTCCTTCCAAGCAAGACCATCTGTCGGGTGCCTTAACTTTCCATCTTTTGTTAATCCTACATCATGCCACCTCATATCCTTTGTTGTTTTCTCGGACATGTATAACCTTTTCAATCTTGGAATTAAAGGAAAGTAGCGAAAAACTTTTGCAGGCTTATTTTACTTATGTGATTTCGAACTCTCAATATTTTCATCACGCGCATCACTTTTATAGCGAGAAGTATTGAAAATATGACATGATTGTTGAGATTTTCGCACATCCGAGCAAAGCATGCAATCGTTAGGACACACATGGTTTTTTTATAACCAAGCCCTAAATCATGAGTCAACTTTTTTGCTTCATTATTAGATGAAGGTAATGATGATAAATGAGGAAATGCATCTTTTATAAGCTCCAAAATCATGCTAAAAGACTTGTTAGATATTCCGCCCATACATTTGATGTGGTATAACCGCAATGTGAATGACAAGTTAGAATACTTGCACCCCGGATAAAGTTCTTTCTCACATTCTTCTATCAACTTTTTACATCGAATGTCCTCATCACCGGGCTTTCTTTCACCAATATCTTCATCATTATCTTCTTCACTATCTCCTTCGCTATCTCCTTCATTGTCTTCTTCAATATCTCCTTCGAACCTTGATTCACTAGATTCTTAACTATTTGAATCTAAAGAGTTTACACCCACGGCATCCCGAACTAAGCCTCTAATGTCATCTATAACCTGAGAAGTTTCCAAAACACTAGTAGGTTAAGATATTGGTGGTGTTGTATCAAGCTCCCCATGAAGTGTCCAAAGTGTGTAACCTGAACAAAAACCATGTCGCAATATATGGTGATGAACAACATCGACAAGAAACCACCCGTCGTTACCACATTTATTACAAGGACATGAAATTTCCCCTTTAATAGCTCCAACACAAGCAAAATCTATAAAATACTTGACTCCATCTTTAAAAGTTTTAGTTGTTATATGAGTTTTCATCCAACTTTTGTCCATTATTTTATATTATACCTACACATAGATTATTCACATATATAATATAAAAAGCTATAAACACAATGAAAACACATCAATTTATACCTACACATAGATTATTAATATATTTTGGGAGCTCACGGAGTTCTATGATCGACACATCAATCGCACATTCACATCAATTTATACCTACACATAGATTATTTCTATATTTTGTGATTCTAGCACATGAAAAACAAAGAACAAGCTACTTCCAATAAGTTCATTTCACATAACCACTTACGAACCTACTGCCAAACACCCCTAATTATATCCATCAACAAATACTCAGTAGGTGCATCATTACATTTCATCTCTAACAACACCATCAAATAGTAACTCGTAATTTTCATTTAACTAACACCTGAATCAGTTATAATCATAAGTTCAACTCTAATTGACATATGCTAGCATTCTGAAGCACAAAAGTTAATACATATAACCACAAACTATGTGAAAGGAAAAATGATGTAGCTTTTTGTACCGCAAGTGTAACCTAATCGAATATATTGAATTTGCTAATTTAACCAAACTGCCAAAACCTCACTATGTAATATACCAAACCAAAATAAGCTATTTAAACTTGCATAACCAGAAGCTAATCAGATTATTATACTCCAACTCATTAAGTCTATAAACTTGTTTAAACTATTTAATCAAAACTATTTATTAAAATAAGCTATTTAAACTACAATAAGCATGAATTCAATCAAAACTATTTATTAAAATAAGCCAACCTTTAAGCTAACCGTCGAATCGCCTAACGCTAACCGTTCAAATCACCTAACCGTCAAATCAATCAAACGAGCTTCAAATGAGCTTATATTCACCTAACTTGATCGAAACCCTAACGAATGATGTGGATCCGCCATGGTTACTGATGGAATTGATGTGGAATGAATTGATGGAACTGATATGGAACTGATCGTTTATGAAGATGATGGAATTGATGGAACTGATCGTTTATGCGAAGTGTGAGTTTTTTATAATATTATAAATGCGAAGTGTGAGTTTTTTTTTTCTTTCTTTTTTTATTTTTTTTATTTATTAGGTTTTTTTATACATAAAGAATCATCACACTTTGTATAAGTGTGAGGTTTTTTTTTAAGTAATAGTAATTTTACATCTTTTCACATCTTTAAGTGTGACAAAAAATATTTAGTTACTTCACACTTAAAAGTGTGAGGTTTTTTATAATTCTTCACATTAAAAAGTGTCAAAAGGATATAGTTATATTAGTTCACATTTATAAGCGTGAGCTTTTGTTTTCACAATTAAATGTGTGAAGTTTTTTTTGACACTTCATATTTATCACACTTATTAATGAAAATAATTTTTACACACTTATAAGTGTGAATATCCTAAAAATAAAGTTCACGGTTGATTAAGTGTGAAGAAAAAAGTATGTACAAATGACCAATTTGTTGTAGTGACATTAAATATAAATTGAAAAGAATTGCTGTTACATGTACTTGAGCTTCAATCAGCAGGAACTAGTTCAATCTTGCCATTGGAAATGGTCGCATCATTGGCCCTGCATTGGGCACCATAGTCACCCAAACATAGTCATCGTCTCCAGCTTCAAGCTCCTCCAATAACCGTTTCACTTGTCTAGATGGCCACATCTAACCTTGTACTTATATGCAATACCGAAATAAGTCGGGTAGTGCCCGCGATGGACTTGCTCGGTTTTGTGTGAATCTTCGTGGAAGAAGAAGAAGCGGTTCACCAGCCACTACAGGATCCCAACTTATTCTCAAACCTGGTGGCTCGGTTGATTGGAACTCTCGGACAGTCCTTGGTCAAATGAATAAATATTGTGAAGTTAAAAGGCATAAGTTTTTTGGAGATTATTGCTGAGAATGTAGACAGTTGTACATGAAAATGATTGTTGGAATTAAGAAGCAAAGTGAGGCCTTTCATAATGCATATTCTGGGCAATGGTAAAAGCACTTCAAAGTTTGTATAAGGCTAGGATAAAGACAAATTGTAGAGTTGCTGAGATGATTGATAATAATGGGTGGAGATGGCCTGCTGAATGGTATGACACTCATCCCATGATTACTCACATTCCAGTTCTAAATATTCAAAATGCATAGAGGATAATGTCAAATGGAAAACTAAAAAAGGCCAATTATTTTATTTTATTTTTTCATAAAGATTACTTGGCTGTACTTAAGTAGTGATACTCAGAATGTAAATTGGTGGAGGATGGTGTGGTTTCCTCAATGCAATCCTAAAAGTGCATTTATCCTTTGGATGGCAGTTCAAGAACCTAAGTCAAGATAGAATGATGAAGTGGCACAATGGGGTTTTACTATGTCCTATATGCCAAAATACACAAGATTCTAACAACCATTTATTCTTTAATTGTGAGTTCTCAAAAAAGATATGGGATGTATTTAGGGGAAAATGAATGCAATTATCCTTCCTACAGATTGGAGGAACATAGTCTCAAGAGTTACTAGCCTTCCATGTTCTAAGTCTATATGGAGCAGATTGAGAAGATTGATTCTAGCTGCTATGGTCTACTACATATGGAAAGAAAGAAATGACAGGATATTCTCAAGTGTCAAAAATAATGTTGAGGCAGCGATTGAAAATATCACTGAGAATATTAGATTGCAGCCTGTTAGCCTTTTTTACGGATCTATGATCTAACTTAGTCACAATATACCAAGACACACGAATATGTATTGCAACTATGAAATACAAGTGTTTTTATTAATCTATCATCAAATCTGATTGTTTACATGTTCTACCTATTTGTAATAATGAAAAGGCATGAGTGAAAGGTTGTGATGGTTCATTTGAACCAACAGTTGTGTCCTTTCACGATAACTGCCATATAACTACTTTTATAACTAAATTAACTAACGTTTTTGCAGATTGGGATTAATCCAATATTCACCCCCTTAATCTTAATCGCTTTGTCGTAGATCTTTAATTCCAATAAGTTGTCTCATTGTTAGAAACTTGATCTTCGGTAGTGCTTTCATGAGTATGCCAGTCTTTTGATATTCTACACTTATGAATTCAACTTGTAAGTCTTCTCTTTCAACACATTCTCTTATAAAGTGGTACTTTGTATCAATATGTTTACTTCTTCTATGAAATATAGGGTTCTTCATCAGTTCTATAGCAGATTTGTTATCAACCATTATTATAACCTTTTCTTCCTTTGAGTGTGTAAGCCTGCTTAGTAGTGTTTTTAACCATAATAATTGTGTTGATGCTGATGTTGCTGCAATAAATTCATATTCGCATGCTGATAGTGCTACAGTGGCCTGTTTTTGTGTGCTCCAGCTAATTGGTGATTCTCCATAGTAAAATATTATTCATGTAGTTCCTTTTACTTCTTGAGTGTCGATTCCATAACTACTGTCGCTGAATCCTTGTATCTTGTTTCCTCCATTATGCTTGTAGGTGATTCCATAATCCTTTGTTCCTTTTACATAGCGTAGTACTTGCCTTATAGCCTTCATATGTTGCTCCTTTGGTTTTTGCATGAAACAACTAAGTAATCCAATTGGATAACTTAAGTCGGATCTTGTGTAAAGCATATATCTTAAACATCCAATTATTAAACTTCGATATTCAGTTGAGTTGACCAATGTTCCTTCAGTGTCCTTTGTCAGTCTTGTTCCTGGATCCATTGGTATTAGCGTCTTGTTGCAGTCTATCATACCAACTTCCTTTAGGATCTTGCTTGCATAGGTGGATTGCTTTATTGAAATGTCACCCCCAGTTTGTGTGAATTCTATTCCTAGATAGTAAGAAAATAATCCTAGGTCAATCATTTCATATTTTTCTTCCATTTGAGCTTTAAAATTGTCGATCTCTTTCTTTGGTATACCAGTGATGATTAGATCATCTACATACACTCTATTAGTAGTATTAATTCTTTTGATGTCTTCGTGTAGATCGCTTGTTCTAGTGCGCATTTCTTGAAATCTAGTGACTTCAAGGTGTTGTCTAACTTTATGTTCCATGCACGTGGTGCTTGTCTTAGTCCGTATAGAGCTTTTATAAGTCTATAGACTTTTCCATAATTCTCTCTCTTTATAAATCCTTCGGGTTGTGTAACGTACACTTCTTCTTTTAAGTCTCCATGTAGAAATGCAGATTTTACGTCGAGGTGATGTACTTCCCATTTATTGTTAGCAGCTATGCGAGTAGTAATCGTATAATTTCCACCCTTGCTACAGGTGCGAGTACCTGTTCAAAGTTTATGCCATGCTCTTATATGTAGCCTTTTGCTACTAATCTTGCTTTATGCTTGACTATAATTCCATTAGCGTCTTTCTTGGTCTTGAATACCCATTTTAAGCCAATTGTTGTATGTCCTTTGCGTAGTGTGGTTAGTTCCCATGCGTTGTTCCTATTGATGAAATCTAACTCTACCTTTAGTGCTTTGATCCATTTTTGATCACTTGATGCTTCCTTGTAGTTCTTGGGTTCATCTTCAGTCAATAATAATTTCTCGGTGTTCTTGTATAAGTCATTTAATGTTCTATAACCTCTCAACGGTGTATGATCAAAATGTGAATGTAAATTTGTGGCTGAGTTTGAACCACTATTGCTTTGATAGATTGATTGTGTTGAGGTATTTGGTGTAATTTGAGAATTTACTTGGGATGAACTTGTTGATGGTGTGTGAAGTGTTTGTGTAATACCTGAATTTCTAAAATTCACAAAAAGACCAAAATACCCTTATGATCAAAAGTAAGAATAACTAAATAAACAGAATACCAAATGAGCTATGTAAATTCAGAAAACTTATAAGAAATATCACATATGATCCAAATAAATTTTGAATGACTTTGTAAAGTTAATTTTTATAGATGATAATTTTATAAAATCAATTATGTATTTTAAATATTTAGCCGAATATATTTAATAGTTTTAATAAAAGAATTTAATTAATAAGAGCCCAATATAAATTTATATTATTAAGAGTCCATTTATTTTAAGTCCAATACATTATGAAGCCCACAAGAAAAATAGTAAATCAAGTATATATACAAAATTCGGTTCCCATAAAATCCCTTATTGCCGATTAACCATAAACCGACTTCAAAACCCTCAACAAATCGATTTCCAGTTTCCAGAGCTTGAGGCCATTTTTCTTGGAGAAGATTTAAGGTAAAGAAGGTGGGAAAAATAGTGTTCGAGTTCCTAGGTTGCTGTTTTAGTCGTGGTTAGTTTTTGGAACAATTAGGGTTTCGACAAGTGAGGTTTTTGTGCTTCTTTTGTTCTAACGATTCAAGCTTATCAAGGGTAAGTTCCTAATGTTGATTTCAGTCCTATAAGTCATATGGAACACATAAAAATTGGCCATGCATGTTTAATAAGTCGTATGAAATTATTGGAATCTAAAACCCTAGAAATCGTATAAAAATAACGAATGGGTGTATAATAATTTTAGAGACCATGATTTGATTTTTCCAGAAGCTATTACATGATATAAGACCTGAATAAAATACATATTTGTGAATTCGAAGGTTGTATGAATTTTTGTGAGTTTTAGGGTTCGATTAAACATGGAAAAAGGAAGGTTTTTAAAAGGACCGATTAGGGTTTTGCATGAGCTAGGGTTTCTTGTAATCATTGAAGGTAATTAATGAAGTAGTAATGATGAGTTAATGATGGGTTAAACTTAGGTTTAGGATTTGTACTTGAATTATGTCTTTTCGGTCCTAAATAAAAGTTTTGGGTTGGTTTTGTTAATTATGAAACTTAAAGGTTATTTTGGGAACAGTAAAATACTTGTACTAAACGTATAAAAATAAGTGTGGGGATTAAACATGTAATTTTGGATATTTAAAGGGCTATTCGAGTTGTATTTAAATTATTAGGGTACGTTTTGTAAATTCTAAAACCTTTGGGTTAAAAGTGTAAAATCTGATAAAGTAAGGTGAGATTGTGAACTTAGAGGTGTCAAGGGTGTAATTTGTAATTCTGAGTAATTATGGGTTCTACAAGTGTAAATTGATTTTGTAGAGACACGCATGAGTTAAGTTAATTTCGGTTTGTTATCATTTACGTTCTAGGTTAAATTGGGAAATCATTAAAAGAAGTAATATGTGAATTTAATGCGTATTTAGTAATATTTAAAGAGTAGGGAAACCCTAGAATCTAAATAGGAAGTTGGAGAATTAATGATTAAGACTCTAAAACATTGTAATTCTCGTCGTCACTAAAAATGAGAATAATCTGACAACTTTAAAAGTATTAATGAGATTGATCCGTTATACTAATAAGTATTAAATAAATCATAATCCGTGTAGATTCGTTGAAGGAGACGCGACGTGACATCTTCGTATTCGTTCATTCGTTGCTTTTCTCTCACTTGCTTTAAGGTACGGATATTCTGTCTTACTTTAAGACACTTACGTTATCGTACATATATTCTGACCTTCTTAGTAAAGGTTCATTATGATGTTCTTTTCGTTCGCTTTTCTATTTCACTTATTAGGATTCCCAATGCCATTGCTATGAACCCTTTTTCTTGAATGTTTGATCTGTTACTTATCTGAATTTATGTTCTAGTGAACTATGCAATATCCATGTGAACTTATGTTAGGAAGATTTTGATATGCACATCCTGCTCAACTTTGCTATGGTTGATTATGAACTTCAATATGAACTTCGCTTATGAATATATGACATGCCACTATGACATGAATTTATGATTTATGAATATCTGAATATGAACCTTATGATATGAACTATCTGATAAGTTATTTGTGACCTTTATGATGAATTATGATCTGTGTCATTTATGACAACTGCTTAACCTAAGTTTAGTTTGACACCCGAGCCAAATAATAACTAGTCATGGGGTTCCATGTCCATGTCGTGATGCACCTCGACATGACTCTAGGGCGAGAGTGATGTTCTCGCCACGCCCCTTTCTTATCTGCTTATGAGCTCGCTATATATTGTATGGCCACTATCTGTATGTTGGGGCGTATGGATGCATCCTAGATCACGTATCTATTATCCGATATGTTTTCTCGGTGAATGATGTCGTGTGCAATACGCTCTTCACAAATTCGGGAGCTAGCTACTCCATTGGTTACTTGAGGTCTCCTCATATTATATATGGTATTCGAGGTCACCCTCGAATACAATGGTTACTTATGATATGTTATATCCGATATGTTTCGGGCTCGTGGTAGTTGACTAAATCTTTATCTCATACTTCGTGTTAAGTATTCGTATGATTCGGTATTTCGAGTGTTTATATTTTGTATTCTGAGATGATATGTTAGAGAATGTGCTTATGACGTATTTGTTTAACTGATTATTAGTTGCCATGCTAGGGCGGATTAATACGCTAAAATATGATTCGTATATCTGATATTATGATTTGTTATCATTACGTGAATGTGTTGATCTGCGAGATTAATGTGCTAGTGTATAATCGAGTATTTTGAAGGTTAATTATCCGCATATGTGACGCCATGTTAAACTCTGCTAAGGTTAGGATTTGATATGAGAACTGGTTTAGCTATATTGTCCGCCATTTCGCTGCTACAATATTGCATTAAGTGTATTAAATGTTGATTAATTGATTTGTATGAATGCCATGTTTATTTGTTTAGAAGTGTTTTCGCTAGTCTCTAGACATTTTGTTTGGCTTATACGTAATCTGTTATTTTGGTATGCAATGTGTTTGGTTGTTCTGATATGTTCGTGTTTGTGTCATTGATGTGCTCTGTGATGTTAAACTGTTATGGTTGTTTGGATTTCGATATTTGTGCTTCCGCAAAATCCTAAAGATCTCTCATTATTTTATTTTGATTTTCGTTATTCGTATATTTGTTTTGTTTAGCTTTTGTTTCGTTATATCCGTTCACTGGGCTTTGTAAGCTCAACCGCACTTTTCTTTTCATGCGGCAGGTATAAAGCATTCAAGATGAGCTTATGGGATAGCTGATCTGGTTTGAGAGTAGAGACGAGAGCAAGATTTGACCATAGAGATCTTAGATTTATTTGAATATTAAGTTATTTATACTATCTTTTGTAAGTTTTTGTATAGGCTTCCGCTTTTGTACATTAGTTAAAGTTCTGATATGAAACCGTATTGTGATATCTTTACCCTTGTCGGGTCGGGGTGTTACAGTTTGAGAATGTGAGGGTGAGCTTGTAGTGGATGTTATATATCCATCATCATCATTGTTAGGGAATTCATTGCCATCTGGTTGAGTTCCTTGATCAAGATGTTCATTTGTGGCTTCATGATTTTTTATTTTGATGTCAGTCCATTCGGGTTCGTCGTTAATGTGCTCACTCATGTATTCCTTCCAATCTCATGTTTCATTCTCCTTAAACTTCACGTCTCTACTAACACATATATTTTGTGTTGTTGGATTAAATAGTCGGTAGGCTTTTTATCCTTGTTCATTTCCTAAGTATACCATTATACTGCTTCTATCATCTAACTTCGTCAAATGTTGTGATGGTACCTTTGCACATGCTATGCATCCGAAAACTCTTAGATTCTCTAAGTTTGACTTTCTTCGCTTAATTGCTTCATATGGAGTAATGTCTTTTAATGCTTTTGTAGGAACGCTATTTAAGATGTATATGGCGTGTCTAACAGCTTCAGCCCAAAAATTTTGTGGCATGTTCGTTGCTTTCATCATACATCTTGTTGTAGACATAATTGTCCTATTTCTTCTTTCAACTACTCCATTTTGTTGTGGTGAGTAAGGTACGGTAAGTTGTCGTGCTATGCCATTTTCTTTACAATATTGTGTGAATTCATTTGATGTGAATTCTCCTCCACGATCAGTTCATAACATCTTTAATGTTGTCCTTAACTCATTTTCTATTGTCTTCTTGTATTCCTTGAAAGTATCAAATGCCTGATCTTTCGTATTTAGGAAATACACCCACATATATCTTGAGTAGTCATCTACTAACAAGAATATGTATTTCTTTCCAGAAGGTGTTGGTGGTGTGATTGGTCCACATAAATCTCCGCATACTAAATCTAAAGGTGAAGTTGATTTAGCTTTTTCTCATTTTGGAAATAGCGCTCTACTATGTTTTCCTATTAAACAAACATCACAGATGTGTGTTGTATGTTTAATGGCAAATATTCCATGAACTAAATCCCTTTGAGCCATTGATTTTAGTGACTCAAAATTGAGATGTCCTAGTCTAGCGTGCCATAACCATGTATTATCCTTTAAATTTTCTAATAGGCAGACAGGTGTGCCTATCCTTAGACTTGCTTTATATAGTCAATTTATTTGTCTTGTAGCTTTCATGAAGATTTTGTTATCCATGTCATAAAGTCGTAATTCGTCGTCTTCCATTACTACCTTACAACCCAATTTCAGTAAATTGCCCAAGGCTCAATAAGTTGCTTTTCAAGCTAGGAATGTAATATACGTGTGATATTCTTTGCTTCTCGTAATCACATTCTATAAAAATTGAACCTTTTCCTTTGATTTCTATGTGTGAACCATCTCCGAATCTTACTTTTCCACTGACCTTCTCATCTAACTCCTTGAAGTGTTCTCTCACTCCAGTCATATGGTTGCTAGCTCCATTTTCTAAATACCATAGACTATCCATATTTGTCTCTTTGTATCCTACATCTTCTTCATGTAGCGAGACCTTTTGGTCTTCAACTTCTTTTACTTGTTTCCCTTCATCTGAGTCTTCTAATATTTGCATTAGTATGGTTAGTTCTAAGTCTTCTTCGACGAGATTAGATTGCTCATTTGAGTTTGTCCTTTGAGGACATTTAGGTGCAATATGCTCTATCTTCTTACATTTGTAACATTGTAATTTGCTAGTATCATAACTTGATTTCTTGAAGTTGTTATGAGAGGTTTCTCCATCTTTCCTCGCTTCCTTAAGTTTCTCGTGGTTCTTTCCTTGTGAAAATTTATATTTTCCACGTCCACGTCCTCTAAAATACTTTCCTTTATTTTCATGTCGTATGAACATCAGTCTCTCTTGATTGTCCACTTTTTTACCTTTCTTGTACTTAATTCTTTCCTCATATGTCTTGAGTCTTCCAATTGCTTCTTCCATTGTTATTTTACTTAGATCAGAATATTGCTCTATTGATGCAACTATTTGCAGATACCTATCGGGTCCGGCATTTAATAGTTTTTGTACTATTGTTTGATCTTCAATTGTGTGCCCTAGACTAGTAGCTTTGTTTACAATTGTTGTTATTTTTCCGGTGAAGGTGTCTATTGTCCCGTCTTCCTTCATATGTAACATCTCAAATTCGGATTTGAGTGTTTATAATCTTGCTTGTTGAACTCTTTGTTCACCAATGTGTCTAGTCTTCAAAGCATCCCATATGGCTTTCGTGGTTTTGTGCTTTGTTATTTGAAGCAACTGTTCTTCGGGTAAGGATTGGTAAAGGAATGCGATAGCAGTCTTATCTTTCTTGTTATCGGTTTGAGTCGTTTCTAACGGCTCTATCATTTCCCATAAACTATTCGTTTCGAGAATGATTTGCATTCGAATTGCCCATAGTGAGTAATTAGAGGGTTTTAGCATCGGACATTGGAATTGAGGTATACTAGTAGTACTTACTTCTTTCTTTGAAGTTTCTCCGCTATCTTTCGTCATATCTCTAGGATATTGTATAAATCTCCAAATGAAATATCTAACACTAAGTGTATCGAAATTTCTTTTCTTGGGAGCTCATTTGTTTTTGTGCCTTACAGGCTAACTTTAACTTATGGGGACTAGTTTTTTATTTAAAAACTATCCTTGGAGATTTTGATATTCCAAGTCGAATAACCTAAGGTTAATTACTCCTTAAATTACCCCTTTAATATAACAAGCAGTGTACTAGGTTATTATATTTTCTACAAAAACCTCAAAAAAGTACTAACTTAAAAACTAAAGGAAGTAACATTTCCTACAATTCTATACAATATATATCAATAATACTAATATATACTATATAAGAAATAAAAAGTGGAAGGTGTGTTTTGTAATTTTTGAAACCTTGTAGGGTTAATATACCCGTAGCCCTTTTGTTGTTGGTTCCTGGTGATGCCCTAAAATGATGCGCCTCTCTTCTTCTTTTGAGATAAAATGCGTCTCTTCTTTGATACTTAATCTGTCTTCTACACTTCTTGTGGTGGTTAACCGCCGATTGTATAGCTGGTAAAATCGTTTCTTCTCTTCGGTTGGTGGGTTCTTCTTGAACCAAAGTAATCCTCTGATTTTGTGCGAAATTAGGGTTTCACAATTTTGGGGATTTGCTTAATACCGATTGTTATCTGGGACTCTATAAACAACTTGAATCAATTGATGATTCAATTGAGGGTGTGAGTCTTGATTCTTCAAAAAACAGGTGTGTTTGTTCCTTGTTTTATTGAATCGATTTATTGCCCCTTAATGATGACTTATGTTGTCCGATTGGATATGGGTTTCTGTTTTGAATTTGATTTTGGATTTTTGTAACCGTGCCTAACCTTATTATTAATTTTGGGTTATGGGTTTTTTCGGTTTGTTGTTCTTGAAACTGAGTTTGCAAAAACGACCACAAGATGAACGCCTTTCTGATGCCGATTGATTGATCACATAAGTGATTGATCCCTCGGTGACAAAAATTGGACTCTCTTGCTAAATTATTTGAGTAACACACTTATATGATATTTCTGATTTGTGTGTTCAATGAATTTTTGCAAAACTTGGCCGAAAAGAAACTGATACGGTTTTGATTCAAAACAAGAATGAAAAGATTTTGTATTTATGGTATATGATGATTTGGTTAACAACCAAACCTGCTCTGATACCAATTGTTGGCCTTTTTTACGGATCTATGATCTAACTTAGTCACAATATACCAAGAAACATGAATATGTATATTGCAACTATGAAATACAAGTATTTTTATTAATCTGTCATCAAATCTGATTGTTTACATGTTCTATCTATTTGTACATAATGAAAAGGCATGAGTGAAAGGTTGTGATGGTTCGTTTGAAACAACAGTCGTGTCCTTTCACGATAACTGCCATATAACTACTATTATAACTAACTATTAACTAACTTTGTTTCAGATTTGGATTAAGCCAATACAACCTATGGTGCTTTAAGTAAAGAAATCCAATCATGTCCTCAAAGTGGCTGCTTAATGGAATGTGTAGATTTCATTTCAATAAGCTCTGAGATGTTTTTTTGGAGTTCGGATATTTGGGAGTTAAGCATGTTTGGATGGAGGTGTAACTTGATGAGGGTGATGCCTTCCTTTGCTTGTTCTATTCTGGTTAACTATGAGGTCTATAGTGCTGTAGTTGATCAGTATACTTCTTGCATTGTTGGTGGAAATGTATCCTTTTTCGCGATACTGTAAAACAATCAGATGAGGCCTTATATGTTTTGATCTTCTTATCCACTTGTGAGGGTCAACTGCATCTGGATTAGTTGCTAAAAACATGATAAGGATTTGTAGTCTTTGGGTAAAAGGGAACTTCCACCCTGGTAAAATATATTAACCAAAAAACTATTTAAAGTACAATGGAATGTGGCTGAAACGCCACATTAACGTCAAGCAACCGCTTGAACAACCACTAGATCATTTATGACATGCCAAAAATGAACAACTAGCTACCAACAACTAGAACAACCACTAAAAACATAAAAAGACATGCAAGACAAATAAATAACCAAATAAAAGATTACTTCCTTGAACGACCTTGAAGTTTGAAATCAAACTTGTTAAATTCCTCAAATTGCCCAGGTAAGTCATAGACCTGGGCCATATAATCATCAAAAATATATCCTTCAAGCTCGTTATGTCCTCCTGCTGATGAAAAGTAATTGTCCATACGATCATTTGGCTCAAACACCTCATCATCACTATCTGAATCAACTACTTCACCCACTTTAGAAAATGGGTTGCCCTTCCTTTTATCATCAGCCACCGGAATAGGTTTATCATTTTCATCCACAAAGATAGCTTTCCCATCAATAATAAGCTTTTCAAGCTTCCCAATTTTCTGAACAATATGGCATGTAGTCTTGATTGGTGAAAAGGTGGATTGATAGTTGTTGTGTATTGAATCAGAAAATATAGTAGTCTCTTCTTTAGAAGTTCTATGGAGGATAGATTTGTAGTTGATGTATATTGATTTAAATGTCCATTAAGTCCAATAATTGTAATACTTATAAAACTTTTGTGCTACTATAATTCACCTTTTCACAACAAGAAGGAAGGAAGAAGCGAAAAAAAAAAAAAAAAAAAAAACTGCTTGTCATAAACATGTGATCTCTAAGCTAGGCCATGCGGAACATGTACAAAAGAAACAAAAAAATCGCTAGATGCTACGATGGTCTCAGTTTTATCGTCTGATTCATTCACCAACACGTACGCGTACCTTCAATTCATTGTCTTGTTTAATTTCACAGAAAATTCTACCTCTTTCACATATTTCTCACTCTTGAATAAATAATTTTTAGAGATTGACCTCTTAACACGTGGAGTCCTACTAGAATCTTTAATTTCCAACATATTTCACTCTTCGAATTTGTATCCCAAATCTTTGTTCTTGACACATACATGATTTTCATTTTCATCATAAAACACATAGGATGCATTTAGTCAGTCATAAGAGTTTGTGTCTTTATGTCCCTGGTCCAAATCTTTCCAGAGTGTCCACAATTGATCAACGTTGCCATGATGGGGGGAAAAATATTGTGTCATAACCGGACGAGTATATGTAAGGGCAGACCCCAGACTCTAAATAATCAGGTGCACAATTATTTTTTAAACGAACTAAAATGTATAATTTCTTCAAAACTAGTAAACAAATGAAGAAGACATGTATTTTTTTTGACAAATTAGTGAACTAACTAGACAAGATATGTATTTGTGTGAATTTCAGGATCAGGTTCATGTTGAAAAAGTTAGAATCTTTAACAAAAAATTATAATTGGTGATAAACATCGATCGTGCTCCCTGTTGAAAATTATAATCCATTAATCTTCGTTAAGTTAGAGGGTCAATTAAAGGGCTGCAAGTTTTGTGTTTTGGGCCACGAACAACAAACAGAATGAAGCCTAAACTTTATGTGTTGGACTGCAAGTCGACACACGAGATAGAAAGGAAGTTAGAATAGTTATTTATTGGTAGTTATAGGAAGTTACCATGAAGGGACACAATGGTTTGTGAAGCAACACAACCATTCATAGTGTCGATTAGATTAGTATATAAGTATGTGTCTCTAAACGTTTTATGAAACCATTTTCAGTTAATAATATCAGATTTAGAAGGGTTCAACCCCAATCTCCCTTGTTTCCTTTTTATTGATTCTTGATTGAACGATGGCATGAAGTTGTTTGATCATGTAAGATCCTGGAAAGTACAAGACCTGGGCAAATCATTTATGAAGTTTATATCACTCCCGTTAACCCCATGTACTCATTATTCGTCATCCCAGGATTACCCATAGTCGTGAAAACACATGAACACCAGTCTCACTAGGATTTCCTTGATTCATCGGGATTGGGGATGGGCTTTATATATAAAAGGCTCACACTGCGTTGGGGTCAGGGTTCCGTTCCAAATAATCTATTGGTACCAACAACCGTGTTGATCATTTGGATATGCAATGTATGTAGATTAAGGTCTTTTTGATTTTCAACATATCTATTTGTATCTTGAAATTCAAGATCAACGATACTCGGATGTAGGTGTCTGACATCCCAATAAGCGTCAAGTCGAGGGCTATTTATTGGTTTAAATTTCCTTTTGTCGCCCATGATTGGATGATCGGAGCTTCATACATTCCAGGGACCTCCATTCCATCGCGAAAATTCCATTTCCACTATATATGATAAAACAAGGTTGGATTGGATCTTAATCAACTTTCCCAGTATCCTCTCGTCGAAAGCGAGGAACTGTGAACCTTTATTATTTTCTCTTTGATTGTATAATTGTACACAAGGTTACATTAAGCACAATGAATCTTACCTTGTTGCCTCCAACTTTGTGGGTAGCCGATAGGAGATCGATCTCTCATGATCTTCACTTCTCTTTGATACTTCTAGATGTACTTTTTTTCAACTTTGTGTGCTAGCCGTCGAGCAAGAACCCCCGAAAAGTCTAAGGCTGTTGTATAACATCTTGGCCTGGATCTGAAGGGCAACATTTTAGTCCCTATAAAGGGTCACGGGCCGGTAGGGTTCTTAAGGGCCGCGCCTCAATGCAATCTGAACTATTGTACGGAGTTGTGATAGGAAACGCCAAGGATGAGGGGACAGAGGTCAAGTTGGCCGCACAATAAAGGCCTCCGAACCCTAGGAGCAAGTTTCTCGTGTCAACATTTTGCATGTCAAGTGATCTTTTTGGTAATATGAATTTTGAGAGGCTTTGTGATCGTCTTTCATTGCATTTCAAATTAGCATGAATTATAATGTAGCAGGAAAAATGGTGGTAGATGGCTAAAAAACTAAGATTGAAGAAGATACTGAAGAGAAGGTTCATATTTATAGTGAGACATGAGAGATATGAATTTAGATTGATTTATACGTTTATTTTTATGGAGTAAAATTGAATGTTAATCTACCGTGTGAAGTTGATATTTTCGGTTGTCATATATGTTGACATCTGGTTACGAATTTGTACAGAGTATAATTATATGTTATTTTTTATATATAGTAAATATATATATTTTTTGGTTGTAAATTGAAGTAAAATTCAATAGGAAAAAGGTGGGTGTATTTTTGACATTTTACTTGTTTGACATGCTTTTAACCGTTTACAAGTGAAACCACGTGGAGATAGTAAAAAAGAAATTTCAGTGACTAAATTTACGAAACCCGACAAATCATACGGACCATTTAAGTAATTAACTCGGTAAATTATATCAGAATTATTGGTGTCAACAAGGTAATCTATGTATTGTAGAACAAATAGCCAATACGTTAGGACATAGAGTATATAACGCACGAGCTAAACAAAAAGAAATATTAATGAAACAAAAATAATGCATTCAAAATTATTACTCATTTGATGTCCATACACATGCAAATTTACTACTATTAGGTTACGAAAACTCGTTAACCTTCACAGACACAGACTTACTATCGAACCCACACATACAGATGAAATTTGTGAACTGAAAAGGCAGTTGATTACATGAATGATCTTCAATCGACGGGAACCAGTTCAATCTTGATCTCAGAAATGGTGACATCATCGGCCCCAGTTTGGGGCACCAATGTCACCCAAACGTGGTCATCATCTTCAGCTTCAAGCTCCTTCAAGATTTCTGTGATCGCATACATCGTCCCAGCTGTCATGAACATCTTGCTACCATGGTGATGTGGTACCTGCGTGAAAGAGCCAGCAAACTCGCTGGATACCACAGTGGTCTCAGTTCCATCGTCTAAATCATTGACCAATACATCAAACTTCAAAAATATGCTACTATCGAATTTGATTCCGTTTAGGACCAGCATCTCTTCCACTTCCATCTTCTCTTCGGGGCTCCTCTTTTTAGCTGGCCTTTCCACTCGAACCTTCACTGTCTTGTCTAGCTTTAGCGGGAATTTCGTCACCTCCACCGTTTTCCCATCACTTCTTAACAATTGATCTCTGCCGATCGGCCTTCGAACACGTGGAGTCCGAGCAAAGTCTTTCCATTTGACGTCAGAGTGTTCCTATTTGTATCCCATCCGATCTGGGTCTACGCAGTCTTTGTTTTTGACACGAACAAGCTTTTCATTTTCATCATAAAACACATATGATGCATTTAGCCAGTCATCGGATTTTGGGTTGTTGTGTTTTCTTCCTTTTTTGGATTTCAAATCATTTTTCCATATTGTCCACATCCTATCGATGTTCGCATGATGGGCAAAAAAGATTGGGTCATACCCAGCTTAATAGAAGTTTCCCATGTCCTCCCACAACGGCCTAGTACTGTCACCCGTCCAGTTGTGCACGACACCGTGAACTCCCACCTCTACAGGGCTGACAATATGTCGAGTTTTAGGTCGATAGCTGGACGGTGTAGAGGGGTTGGGGACCCATGGGTCAGTTCCGAAGAAAGTTTCTTTAAACTTGCCGTTCATGATCATCTGATTGTACATTGTCTGGCCATTAATGTATTTCTGGTTTGGATCGTGTTTGTCTCTTTTGTTACTATATTGTAGATCAATAATAGCAGGAGGGAGATGTCTGAGATCCCGGTAATGGTCAAACAGAGGGAATTTTTTCGGATCAGGGTTAGGGCGGGTGGCTTCATACATAGTGGGAAGCTCCATTCCGTCTTCATGGTCCCAGTTCCAGTATGGTAAACCGAAAGTTTCATCAGAAATTAACTTTCCCAATATTCTCTCGTAGAAATAAAGGTACCAGCGATGGAAAGGATAGAAGAGCGAGGAAAAATGAATCTGAATCCTATAATCTTTAGGTATCTCATATTTATCATGTGATGTTGTATACTTCCCTTGTTTATACACGAGGTTACAGTAAGCACAATGGACCTTAGCTTGTTGCACCCAACTGTGTGGATGGTCGTCTGGGAGACACCTCATTCTCGCAACTGCTGTTTCATATTTCTTTATGTACTCAGCCGTGACCTCATGTGCCTTTGGTCGTACACGCATTTTCCCAGTGAAGTCAGGAAGCTCGTAAGGTAATGGGTCTATTTTTGGAGATGGAGGTGTAGGGCAACATTATTTGATGCCCCTTAGAGAGTCTTCGGGTATAGGGTCATCTGGATCAATCGCATCATCACAGATTGACACATCATCCGGAACTCTGATGGGAAACGCCAAGGCCGACTGAACAGAGGCCATGTTGCTCGCGCCATACAGGCCTCCGAGCCCTAGGAGCAAGTTTCTCCTGTCCACATTCTGCATGTCAAGTGAGGTTTTGGGTAGTATGGGTTTTGGGGCCTCAGAGGTTTTGTGATCATCATCTCCAGCACCATTGCATGAGACTTTGAAGCGACGTGGTGATGGTTTAGAAAACGATGGAGAACGAGAACAAGTATATGTCTTTTTAGTAGTAGTGGTCGGAAGAGTGGATAAGCTCAAAGAAGCCATGCCATCATGTTAGGCAATTTGTGGTGCTTTTAAGTTTGTTAAATGAGCCTCAATTTTATAGACAATTTTTCATGCACAAAGCCTTTTTAGTATGAGCAATTCCCAATTGTGTAAAAAAAGTTGGGTAGTGGTCACCATATGATAAAAAAATACAATTATTCTTAAAATGGTCATGTGCGAATGTTTAAATGTATGATTCCATTAATATGTTGACACGTGTCCAAACAAGAAGTACACTTTCAATCATTTGCAAGTACAATCACTATCAAAGCCTTAGTTTGACTTTTATAAACAAATATGCGAACGATAAATGTGCGAATGTGTGAATAAAATCAATTTTATTGAGAAAGAACAATTTTTAAAGATTAAAATCTACTTTATAGTTTATTGGGAATAAATCTACTTTACCTAATACTTTTCAAACATCTAATTTTTTAATCAATTACCTTATAACTACAATGCCAAACACTCCAATAGTCTTAAGACTAAGAGATAGCAGACTTCACAAACAGAAAACATAAACCTACTTTGCGTCTTGGTAATCTAAAACAAGCTCTTGTAGTGAAGGAAATTATAACTTAAGTCACATGGTAACGTCATTTCAAATCCATTCAATTTGAATTACTAATTTTAGCATTGCAATTACTATAAAAATGCGTCTGCAATCATTAGAACCTTAAGACTCCCAATAATGTCAATTTACTCAATACCTTTATCCAAATATTTTATTAAATAACAATATATGGAGTATTAAGCTACAGATTATATCCAGCTTAATGCCTGAATTCATTAACCATTATACTAAGAGCCAACCTTTACAGTTTCACCCGCACAATTTCAAATTTTCACATATTTGAATAAAAGTCAACAAAAAATTCTAACTTACCATTCGTATAAAAAAATTGAAAGAATTTCGGTTTTAATAGTGTGTGTAGATTAGTGTGATTCATTGTGTGTTAAACTAATTAAAGTATAAAAAAAATATTTAAACTAATTTAAAAAATAAATCAACTAAAAAGATTTGATTTACTTTTGTAGATTTTGCTAGTTTCCAATGATACATTTTCTTTATCGTTCGCACATTAGCCGGAATTCGCACACCGCCGTTCGCACATCTGCTGGTCGGATATTGTACATATGGTCGAGGTTGTGGGCCAACAAATAATTGAAAAGGTATTTCTTGCCTGGAGAAGTGTCAACATAATCGTACATTCACACAATCACACATGACCATTTTAGGAAGAGATGTATTTTTTGTATCATATGGTGACCACTACCCAACCTTTTGTCCTCTTTTGAAAATTTGCTCTTTTATTATTATTATCCTACCAAATAATTTCTTTTTATATTATTTTTATAATTGACTATATTTTCCTAACAACCATACTATACAGGTGTTTTTGTTTAACCTTATTAAATATTGAAACTGAGGCATTACTAATTTAGAATTCCAGATAACATGCATATTCAACTATGCAGCTGTTTTTGTTTAACTTATTAAATTTTAAAACTGCGTCATTACTAATTTAGAATTCCAGATATTATATTCTAAGTTTTGTACTTTTTTTTTATTTTTTATTATTATTTTTTTTTAAGTTAAAGGTTTTCTGCAATACATGAATCTACGAGCATAATTTTGAAGTTAAAGGTTTTCCGGAATACATGGATCTACGAGCATAATTTTGAAATAATCCAAGTTCAAACTTTACATGTTCTTTTGACTTTACCTTAATACAAATCCAAACTTTACCTTTTTAACATAATGTCAACAGTGGGTAATCCATTTTCTAAAGTGGATAACGTGGTTATTTCTGACAGTGATGATGATGAAGTTCTAGATGATTGCAATGAGTCTAAGTTCTTTGGTGGTGGAGGAAATACGAAGAGTCTTTTGAAGCAATGGAAAAAAGGTACATATGATTACAATAGGTATGAAGATGATTACTTTGATGATTGTGGTCTTTCTCCGGCTCAATTGAAGGCTCTTGGTATTCAAGAATTTAAACTTGGATAGCGTGTTTCCTTTATTTGTTTTAAGATTGATGTGTCTTATTTTATGTTAGTTTTGATTTGAAGCTCTAGTTGTGTGTAGCTAGCTGATCATTTGTGGCATGTCATAAATTATCTATTGGTTGTTTCAAGAAATTGCTTGAGGTTAATGTAGTACTACAACCACATTCCATTATATTTAACTGTTTTTTGTTGGAGTAATATATTTTACCGGATAGAAAGCCCTTTAATTACCAAAAAAATCGTCAACAAACACTTTGTCTTAAAGATCAAACAGGGGCATCCTAAATTTGACATCCTCCGATAATTTCAGATATTATGTTACTAATACTAGAGACTATTACAGCACTTAGGTGTCGTTTGTTTTTTTCCAATAAGCCCTTTTTTTCTCTTTTCACTTCTTTTGTCTGTAGGAGGGCAAATGTTTATGTTTGTTTTTTGCAAACATAAGTGCTTCTTTTCACTTTTTTCCTCTTCTAAATTTTAGACATTATTTTTCACTTCTTACCTCTTTTTTCACAAACCCTACATCTCTTTCTTAATATCCGCTTTATATTGCTTTTTATACGTTTTCATGCGTTTTTGTCCGCTTTTATACCTTTTTTCCATTCCATTCCATTACGCTTCCCTACGCTTTTTACATTTTTCGCTTCTTACGTGTTCGTCTAATTTTTACGTTTTATTCCGTTCCACGCCTGCGTTTTACGCTTTTTAACGTTTTTGACATTTTTTTTTTACATTTTGTCCCTTTTTTTACGCTTTCGCTTTTTTTTAACGTTTTAGTCCGTTTTCTTATGTTTCCGTATGTTTTCGTCTGTTTTGTAATACGTTTTTGACCTTTTTTTTACATTATCGTCAATTTTTTACGCTTTCGTCTGTTCTTTTACGTTTCTATTTGTTTTCGACCTTTTTTTACGTTTTTGTATGTTTTTTCACTTTTTCGCCATTTTTTTTATGTTTTTGTCATTTTTCGTGGTTTTCATTTTTTATGTTTTGATGTTTTTTACGCCCATTTTTAACGTTTTAGTCCGTTTACGTTTTCATCCATTTTTTGTTTTCGTATTATTTTTTTTTTAACGTTTTTCATCCTTTTATTATTTTTTATTTTTTTTTGTGTTTTCGTCATTTTTTTACGTTTTTGAAAATTTTTTACATTTTCCCCGTTTTACGCTTTCTCGCTTTTTTTTATTTTAACGCTTTCTCCATTTTTTACTATCCGTCCGCTTTTTTCCGTTTTCATTTTAATTCAAGTTTTTTACGTTTAGCCTATTTTACGTTTTGTCTGTTTTATTACGTTTTCGTCCGTTTACGTTTTCCATCATTTTTGTGTATTCATCTTTTCACGTTATCCATTTTAACGTTTTTACATTTACGAATCCGTTTTAACAATATCATCTGTTTTTTTATACTTTTATACGTTCAACCATTTTTACGTTTTCAGTTGCGTTTCACGCTCATTTTCTTACGTAAAAACGATAAAAACATTAAACAAAGATCAAAATGTAAGAAAATGGACGAAAAACGAAAAAATAAATAAAACGTAAAAATAGACGAAAACGTTAGAAAATTGGACGAAGACGTAAAGAAAACAGACAAACACCTGAAAAATAGACGAAAACGTAAATAAACGGTCGAAAATGTAATGAAACGTAAAAAAAACAAACAAAAAAGTAAAAGAAGGACAAAAACGTTTAAAAACTACGAAAACCCAAAAAAAACAAACGAAAACATTAAAAAATGGTCGAAAGCGTAAAAAGTACCAAAACGTAAAAAATGAACGAAAACATAAAAAATCTGACGAAAACGTAAAAAAAAGACGAAAGCGTAAGAAACGGACAAAAACGTAAAAAAGCAGACGAAAACATAAAAAAATGGACAAAAACGTAAAAAAAAAAGGTTGAAAACGTAAAAACACGTACCAAAGCGTAAAACTGAATAAACGTTAAAACACAGAGGAAAACGTAAAAAATGTACAAAAACATAAAAAACAGACGAAAACGTTAAAAAACGGATGAAAGCAAAGACGAAAGTGTAAAAAACGGACGAAAACGTAAAAAAATAGACGAAAAGTAAAAAAACAGACAAAAACATATAAAAAGGTCGAAAACATGAAAACACATACCAAAGTGTAAAAAATTGACAAAAACGTAAAAACACGGAGGAAAACCTAAAAAACATAAGAAACGTAAAAAAACAAACGAAAACGTTAAAAATGGATGAAAGCGTAAAAAAACAGACGAAAGCGTAAAAAATGGACGAAAACGTAAAAAATGCATAAAAAACGTAAAAACAGAATAAAACGTAAAAAAACAGAAAAAACCGTAAAATAGGTCGAAAACGTAAAAACATGTACCAAAGCGTAAAAAGCAGACGAAAACGTAAAAACACAAAGGAAAACGTAAAAAAACATACGAATACGTAAAAATTGTACGAAAGCGTAAAAAAACAGACGAAAGCTTAAATAACGGACGAAAACGTAAAAAAACAGACGATAACGTAAAAAACAGACGAAAACGTAAAAAAACATATAGAAACGTAAAAAAGAATGTCGAAAACGTACAAACACGTACCAGAGCGTAAAAACACTGAAGAAAGCATAAAAACACAGAAGAAGACGTTAAAAAACATACGAAAACGTAAAAAACAGACGAAAACGTAAAAAAATCGACGAAAGCGTAAAAAAACAGACGAAAGAGTAAAAAAAGGACGTAAACGTAAAAAACAGACGAAAACGTAAAAAAATGGACGAAAACGTAAAAAAAACGGACGAAGACGTAAAAAAAAGTACCAAAACGTAAAAAACGGACGAAAACGTACAAAACGGATCATAACGTATAAAACAGCCGAAGCTTGTCTTTGATACTCCGTATTTTAAGAGATTGCTTGTTTCCCACTCAACATTTTAGTGTCATTTGACAAAAGGATTTATATTCTCAAATCACAAAACAATAGTTTAAAAAAAAAGTACTTCAATAGCAAAAAAAACAAATAATCTTCTACCATGCAGATGAAGTCTTTAGATGTGTCTCTTTTTCTGCAGACATGGTTTGCAGATGAAGAGATAGATTTGACTTTGCTAAACAAACAAATTAGTACCGAAGTTTTGTAATCAAAACTATTCAAAATTTACATTGTCAATATTAGACTTTAGGAGGACCAGTTTTCTTTGTGGTAATTCAAACCACGTTATAGTAACTTTGGAGGTTTGGGAACCACATTTGATTTATAACAAGGATTGCTACGATGCCGCCGCGTTGCGGCGGGGCATTTTATATTTATCGATATACCTGCTCAGCGTTAAATTGTAGTGTTTCCTCTCCAGCGAGGTTTGAACTTCGTTCACAGAAGGTTGAGTACCAAAACAACCATATGTGAGTCGAGGCTAAAAATGCATACCTGATTCCACACTGGTCTAGGCTGATCCAACATTAACTTCATCATCCATAAATGAATCAATCTTAGCTGCTTTTCTGCTATCATTCTTCACCCTCGTCTTTGCGGATTTCTTTTCAGTCACTCTGTTTTTTTCACAGCATCCACCTTCCTCCCGGTGTACATCAGTAGAGGATCCATGTTCTGATGAAGCACACGCTCGTCGCGGTCATCCAGTTTGCTGTTGACATTCAGGCAACAGGAAGTTTCAACAGCCTTCCCTCTGTTGCTTGAATTAACTGTTGTTTTGAGCATCTAGTTCTTTCATTCGCCAACACCACCAACGGCCTAGATCAAATATAAATAAACAATGGGAAAGTTAGATATATTTATTTGCAACATGTCAATACGTTACAGATTATTGGATTAAACTTTAAGTGGGTTTAACTGATCAAATATCACTCAAAATACATTTCCATGCTTACAACATGTTACAACATGCTTACTATAGCATGAGAATCTAATGTTACGGTCTTACAATATAACGATATAAGTTAGAGCAAAGTTAGCATCACCCCATTGTCATCAGTTTTGGTATATTTTCATGTCTTATAATAATTCATAATAGGGATGAGAACAATTAATGACAGCTCAAGTTTCCGTTGGAATTTCATGCACTTCTTCCATGTTCTTAATTAATGGTAAATTGTCCTTGTGTTTTAACTCTTGTTTGAAATCTGCCATAAACATGTAATCTGTCCCAAGTCAAGCCTTTTCAACAGTCAATTTTGGGTCTAAATTAGGTTTTTAGTTTGTTAAATTTAGTTTTTCTTGTTGTTTGAACATCCTAGTTTATCTGTTTTCATTTTATTTGGCATTTAGAAGCATTTAGATAGCTTAAAATTAAGTGCAAAGCCCCCCCTTTCTGCCATAGTTTATGTCTGCAACTCACCATATCTGTCAAGTAGCTTAGTTCATAGCTATTTATCTGCTTATTCATATTGCTTATTTATCTGATTTTTGGTTTTTTTGATAGTTCTTAGTATAGGTTTGATCTGTTTTGGCTCCTTTAGTTCTTTTAGTGCTTAATCAGTCCCTTAATTAGCCTGCAAAGCACCTCCTTTTGCCTCTGCAGTCTGCTGTAGCAGCGGATATTAGGTGCTTATTTGCTTGTGCCATTGCTTATTCCCTTATCAGTAGCTGTTTAGGAATAATTTAGGAGTAGTTTAGGTTTACTTTTAGTGACATGGCCTATTTTAGTTAAGTAATCTAGCTCATTAGGTGCTTATTTAGCTTTAAGGACTATTTGGTTTGTAGCTTAATTTACCTCTTCTTATCCTTTAGTTCTGTTCCAATTTGCCATAGCTTATCCAGCCTGTTTATGTTTTTCCTTAGCTCCCATAGCTTATTTTTTGTCCTAATTAGCATTTTTCATTCTAGTCACTTTTAGCTTATAAGAGTCTTTGTGTTATCTTAAGTTTAAAAGTTTTGAGTCTTGGTGTTATCTGTTCCCTTAAATCTGCTTAAATCCCTTTTTTTTCTGCTTTTCAATAATCAATTTTTCTTAAAAATTCCTTAAGTTAGCTTATTTCTTAGTTTTCTAAAAGCAAATATCAAAAATAAAAATCCTCAATTGCAAAATATAAAGTTTGTTTGTATCCACAGAAATTTAATGCGCAAAGATACATACTAAGAGAAAACTTACCAATGGAATTGCAAACTTCAGTAGGAAATCGAGCCCTAAAGATGTGTTAAACCAAGGGCTTTCCGGTGTATGATTGTAACGAAGTAGAGGCTTTTGATATATGATTCACTTGTTGGTTTAGTGGTTGTGTTTCCAGAATGTTGCTAACCATGTTATCGAGGTCTGTAGCTCATCTCTATAATTCGGTGTTGCCAGCCTGCATGAAGACGTAAGTAATGAGATGTAAAGCTGATGCACATAGCCATTACTATGATTACGGTTAAAATAAAAGGATAACCTTACCGTCAGCATGTGGTCGTGTGATGTCAGCATCAGGCCACCCCTTGTAGCTGCATGAAGTTCATTTTAATGTCAAATATATCAGTTTCTATCAAATATATTTCCGAAACAGATCCGTTACAGATATTAACATACAATTAAGTTACAGGACAACAAATGAGTACATGTACCTTGATTTACAAAAAAAAAAGTTAAAGAATAAACTTATGCTTTAAAATATTGAGTGAAATTATAGCGTAAATGCAACGAAGCAATTGTATAAGAAAAGTGAAGCTCACTTAGAATGAGTTGCTTGTAGATGTAATATGCCTGATCTTTCGGTGAATCTGAACCATGTTTAGCAGCCGCTGCGCTTGGTAATTAGCTAAGGTTCATGCTTCATACCCTCAAACAAATTGAGAAAACCTGTAAATATCCCTTATTAGTATGTGTGTGCATCGCTTTTATTTATCAACCTAACATTTTTATAGTAATTTCGTATTTCAAGTAAACATATATTTTTAACTTGTGCTATCTTTTCAAAAGAACTTGCCATATAAACTGTCCCTGTTAGATAGGGTCCCCGTCACTAAGGATCAAAACAGAGAAACTTCAGAATGTCAAAGTTGGTATAGTTTACTAAATGACTGATTTTACCCAAAAACCCATAGTGACTCATTACCCAATCCATCGCACCAGACTATTTTTCCACTTCTATTGACAACTAAACCATACCTTCATTAATTCTTGATCATGTCAAGGACCCTTGGCTGACTTCAAACATCCACCTTCATTTAGCCACGAACAACTTCCAGCAAAAAAATCCGACAGTTTGCTGTAAATACAAACAAACCCGACCGAACCTGCGCACTCACTTCCTGTAAAAGCCCCAAAACAGATTCAGGATTTCATTTTTCATGATATAAGATAAGAATAAAATTAACCGCGAAGATTGCCACCGCCTCTTGCTTGAGTATTGAGTAACATAGAGGAAGTATAAAAATAAGTGAGGCGGCGAAATTCTCTGCCCTTTCAATCATGAAGACGTGGGTTAGAAAGTTGGGCCAAATTAGCCAGAGTTATTGACGTAACAAAAAAGAGGTAAAAGTCGTATGGATAAAAAATGCAGGTAAACATAAGAAAATACGCAGACAATCATGGTCACATTGAGCAGGCGTACCGATCAGTTGGGCATGCTCTTTTGCAGCATCAACACATCGCTGATGGTCATTATCAGAAGGACGCCCAACAACACCATCCTCATTCACGATCATCTCGTATTGTTCCTTTTGTGATTCCACTTCTGTGTTTTGTGCTTGTGCCCATGACACCCTTGTCAACTCACCAATTTCCTTAATTTTTTACATATTAATTTCACACTTCACGTTATCCGTATTGCCTTCTTGCTTTGACCCGAATTTGAACACTCACTACGTTCTCCATCGATATCGAAGACCACTTTATGCGCATCTGAAATACCTTTTGTGACCCATTTTAGCTCACAAACACCTACATATCAGCCCCATTTCAGCACTCAAACTGACCCATTGCAGACCCAAATCGCACCCACTTCAGCCTCCATTTCATCACTCAAACGCACCTATCTCAGGCCCCATATCAGCCCCCAATCACACACCCATTTCGTCCCCCAAAGCGTTTATCTAAACATAAACTTACTTCGAAACCTGCATTAACACCTGTTTTTTTTAACATAAAGGGTGTTTGGGATTGCGACTTTTTATGTATTAGCATCATCAATTCAAGTGAAAAAAGCATGTTAATACTAACCGATTGCTGACACCTTATGGTAATCCGCTTCTCAGCTTGTATCCAAATGCAACCTGGTCCAATGATGAAGTTTCTTTCTTTTATGGTGTTTCAGATTTTCAAGATAATCTGTCAGCTCAAAAGAACCAATATTCATCCTTGAAAATAATTTTTTGTTGCACCTATCCAGAAATAAGACATACCTCATTAAAATGAAAATTCTCAGAGATAATGTAATCAGGCTTGATAATCTTAGAAAACGATTGACATATGCTATATGGATGCTTACAAACGAATAGAAAAAGCTAAGGTCAAGTTTTTTCATGCATTAGTTGGCGACGAACCCTCTCTAGTCTCTACTCATGTAGTTGGCGTTGTCGTCCAGTATTCTGATGTGAAGTGGAACAACGTCATTCTTTTTCCGCATTCACTTGCATATGGCTAACATCATGTCCGATTTTTATGGCTGCACGAACCACCCTCAACATTTTTTCCGTAGTCTATTTGTACCTACCAAATTACAAAATATGAAACATTAGCAGTGCACTTTGAAACATCAAGCTGTTGGGAAATTTACTTGCACAACAACATAGTCAACCAAATGCTTTAACCGAGTGTCATTATAATAGGAAAATCGCACAAAAATGTATCACACTATATGTCAATTTGACTTTTAGATATATATATATATATTTTAATCTAGGGTATCGAAGTTATTTCGTGCACTGCAATTTTTTTTTTTGTTATTTTTTTTTCTTTTAGAAAGCGAGTGCCGGTTACAATTTTATCCGAAACGACTTTTAAATGCTCAATTGTAACGATGCATCACATTAGTTAACCATTTCAACCGAAAAGAAGATCGATAACATATTTTGAAAAGTCGAAAAAACGTTGCATTGCACAAAAAAATAACTTGAATACCTTAAATTGAGAAAAATAAAATTGCGTACAGTGTTATACCTTTTTGTGTGATTTTCCCTATTATAATATATTAATAATTGATTACAATATTACATGGCTACCCAATAACATCGTGATCACCCCACTCGGCCTATATCTATATGTATAACACACACAGAAATGCTAATCACTCTTTGTGTATGGGAACAAAGGTTCATATGAGCCTATTACTTAAACGTGACATCAGAATCCAAATATTACTACCTGAGGGAACAATATGGATAACATTGAAATGATAGCATATGATAAAAATATTGTAATGCTTTCACTCGAATCGACACCTCCAAATCCGGTGGTTGCCTTCCATCTTCTATGGGTTTCTACATCATAAAAACCCATTAATTTGCATATACAATATAGTAATAGTTCTATAAAAACAACCTGGCCTTTTTTGTCCTGTAATTACTAATTTCTAGTTTGACCCAACCCAATTTGACCCATCACCCAACCCACCAGGTTTACCATGTTTACATCAGCCTTTCTTAAAACATAACTTGTGTGGGGGTTAACAACTAAAAAAATCCTCTTAGCCATCACCAAGGACCTTCTGCAATATGTGCAACTCGATTCTTAAATTGTGTTGATACTTAAACTGTCAAGACCATTATTTTGATTAGCCTTTGTAGTTCAAATCGAGGTAGTTAACTGCTTGTAAGTGGATGGTACAAAAGGATCAAGTAAACTTACTTATTAATTCCTAATATACGATCATGGCTTTAGTTTGATAAAAAAAAATATATAAAGAATTTTCCTTCATAACTAAAAAAAGCCACATCATTTGCAATTGAAAAGACCAGTAGTCAGATTCATGGGTAACATCATAGCTTCATGCTCATTGATAAATGTTGTTAACAATCATATAACTTTGTTTATATACCGAATGGAAATTATAATATGACCACCTATACATAGAAGATATGTTTTCGTGTCTAACAACATTAGTTCTATATCCTACAATTCTAACCAAATTCTGATCAAACTTTAGCACCAATTTCTTTCATCAAACTTAAACATCAGCTCTAACACTCAATTTCGTAACCATTTGATAGAAATTGCTATGGTATGTTAATCATACAAAATTAAAACAACAGCTATAAAATGCATGTAATTTGTGTACCTGTAGGTTTTACGAAGAGCCGAAGATACTAATATCTAACTCAAATCGATTTATTAATGGCTATTAAATCCACTTATAAGAACAATCCATTAATCTTGAAATACACCTACACACAATTCGAAGAAAGCATTAAAACCTTCCATTTTAACTTCTAACTCATTATTCTCACTAATGCATTTTTGAAACGGCTGAATAACCGACGATTACTCGCTACAAAGTAACGCTCGATTAACTAATTGGTCAAAAGTTGAGTTTAAATTGGACAAACTCGTTTTGAAGTATTAAGAGAATATTGTGTTAATATCTCTAAATATATTTAAGTAGTGATTTGAGGCTACTATGTTTCAGACCCGGGTTCAACTCCCTGCTAGTGCAAAGGTCTGATGAAAATTACATTTAAAGTGTAAGCTTGGGTCCTTCACATTTATCTGATCTTTCAATTATATATCAAGTGCTTCTGAACTTTCTTTCGTTTTGTTTCGTTTTCAGTACCTAAGCGGCATGATGTATTACTAACGTTCACACACAAAAGCTTTAATAATGTAACACCTCATTTCTGGCGCGACTACCTTGTTAAAAACTTAGCTCGACGGTTTACCTAAAACCCGTATTCTATTCCCCCTATCACCCCCAACTTTACCTTATTTTACGTACAGGTTACTTAGACACTCAAGATCTCAGTTACCTGATTACGTCATCTACTCGTCAAGTTTTGTGTATTTTTTTGGAAAGAAATCGTATACCAAACAACATGTCCGAATTAAATAAAAAACTGTGTGTTTGCTCAGGCGCAGCAACATACCAAAACCAAAACCCCGAACCCATCTACTATCGTACCGTTATAACTTTTATAATTATTGGGCTCAACGACACCATTTTTGGCTGCAACCGTTACCGGGACGAAATTACCTCGCCAAGACACCGGTAGTCTTAGCTGCAACAATAATCCGGGTAAGGTTACCCCGCCAAAGTACCGGCGACGGTATATTATGCCCACAAAACATTTGAACCCAGACAAAAAAAAATCCAAACACTTATAATAACCAAATGAAAATCTTTTTTGATACACAAATCAGCTACTAATTTTCTGGCAGCAAATACATCGAACAGGTGATAACTACAAAATATAAAGAAAATCAAAAAGAAAAAAGGAGTGATGTACTTAAACCCTGTCAACCTATTCCGATTTAATTTGGTCTCAGCTAAAGGCAGCGGGTTAAAAAACCATAATAGAAAAAGCCATACCAGAAATAATCGAAAACTAAAACATAATCAAAAAACAATACCTGATTAAGCAATTGGATGTTGTATACCAACATCGTTTATTCAAAACAGTAGTGAATCATAACATAGCAGCAGAAAAGGTACAAACCCACCGGCGAAGTAAACCGATCCTCGAGAACAGTGCAAAGGAGATGAACATGTCGAGGCGAACGTAACACGTATGTTATCAAAGGCGGTAGCAGTGAACGACACGTATATGAGCAGAAACGATAGCAACTATAGCAGGCCATGGAAACAAAGATGGACACTGCAGTTGGGCTGAAGAAAATTGAGCGAGGCCCAAACGACATGTTTTGTCGCCGTTTCGTATCCTCACGTTAATATATATATATAATATATATAAGCTCAAAGACACGGACCACGTTAAAAATGATGAAAGGACGAAAGGGAGTTTGCTAAAAAAGAGTGATTGAGATTTGTCCTTAGTACGTAAGTAAATGTTTTGCATATATTTGAGGACAAAAGATTATTTACATACTAAGTGATCAATCTTCACTAATCATTTTTATCTATACTAATTTATAATGCATTTAGGCCTTCTAAAATTAGAAGGCTTAAAAATTAAGCCTTCTAATTTTAGAAGGCTTAAAATTAAGATAAGGAGAACTGATCAATGAGATGACATGTGTACTTAACAAACTCCAAGCTTTCTAACAAACTCCAGTCTAACTCCTAGCAAAAAAATTAAGATAAGAGCTCCGATTATAAAATGACATGTTCAACTTCCAACTAAAAATTCATCTTTATTTTCAAATTAAAATATCTTTTTATCTATTTATTTATATTATAATCTAATTTCACTATATTTTCTAAAATTTTATGCTCTTTAATTCAACATCCATTTTAATATATTTTTATGAGTTTTTAGTTTTTATATTTTTAGTGGGTTTATTTTATTTTAATTCAAAATTTTACAACTTTAACCTTTATTTCATTTATTCCAATCATATTATAGTTATCGGGTACCCGCAGCCGCATTGCGCGGGTACCCTTCTAGTTTGATCTAATAGATGAGATTAATCCCAACAATTTAAAAAACCCACTTTCATCCTTTTTTTTCAAATATTAATATCTTTCAAATCATTAATCGTTGAGCGAAAAAAAATATATCGTTGCGACGAGCATTTAATTATCTTTCTATAGATAGGCACTTTGATATACTTTCGACAATTTTTTTTTTTTTCGTATTTTTCACTTTTTTTTTAAAGTTTTTTTTGTTTTTTTTACGTTACTGAAATTTGCATTGAAAAATCATATATGATAAAACACTAATTTGATATTAGTGTAAAATCACATATGATATGTAATATCACATGTGATATTAGTGTAAAGTCACATATGATATCACATGTGATATTACATATCATATACGATTTAACACTAATATCACATGTGATATTCAATTTAGTGTTTTATCATATATGATTTTTTAATGCAAATTTCAAGCGTAAAATAAACGAAAAACGTGAAAAAAACAATTTTTTTCTTTTTTCGAAAGTATATCAAAGTGTCCGTCTATAGAAAAATAATTAAATGCTCGTTGCGACGGTGTAAATATTTTCGCTTAACGATAAACGGTTTAAGAGAAATTTAAATTATAAAAAATGGGTGAAATAATAAAATGCTTTTAATCTCAGCAATTGATTTCTTTTTAAATGGATGGTGGAAATGAGTCTGTGAGAAAAGTTTGGTATGTAAAATAACTCTCCTCTATAAATAATTTAAATCTACATTTATATACTTGCAAAATTTATAATATATAAGCTCAAAGACACGGACCACGTTAGTAGGCTAGTAGCACATCATAGAACTCCATTTTTTGCACTTCTTCGGCTCGAACCTCCACATGCTACAAGGAAAATCCGCTTATTCATCTCCAAATTTTTTTTCATTGGTCTTACAAATCAGAATCATTTGCTCCATCCTTACTGGTTCTATATAGCTGAACAAGAAGCCACCAAATTTTTGTTACCAAAATACTGGTGTTATTTTTGTTTGTTATCTATTACTATATATATAAAATGGGGACACAAAACGGCAGCCACCTACGTCGTTTAGGGCTCGCGTATTTCTGCTCAGCCCAACTGGGATGTCCATATCCGTTTTCTTGGCCTGTTACCGCCTCCTACGGTTTGATGTTATCGCTTTGATAATAACACTGCTACGTGGCTTTCTTCTTCATCTTTAACGTGTTATGATGATACTCAACTCTGCATAACCCAGGTATCAAGTTAATCGTCTCCCATCTTCCACAACCTTCGACACATACAAATATTCCTCAACCGCTTACCGGCTTCTGATTTTGCTTATGGGTTAACAGGATTTTTTTTGGTAGGTTCTGAAAATAAAAAAGGATGATAAATATAGTTGCTTTGAAGATGGGGTTAAGTGTGCTTCAACGTGAATTGGGAAGTGGGTTTCTTCGCGTTAGAGTTGTTGCCCGCCAAGTGTTCGATCAAATTCTTGAAAGAATTGGGTTTGTGGTAAGGTTTTTTTTTTTTTTTTTGGTTTTTATATCATTAGTGCTCTTGCTCCATTGCTTATGTAAGTATATGTACGGGTATGCAACTTAACATGTTGGTACCATCAAAACTTCAAAGCTGTGTGCTCATTTGAAACTAAATACAGGTTTATGTTTTTGTACTAATTGTGTTTATAGCTCAAGTTTTGGTAAACTATAGTAGTAGTATAGTTTCTAGCGTTCAATTGTTTTTTCTCTTTTTTTTAAATTCTCTTTTAGTAGATAGCTAAATAACTAGCATACATTGGCTTATTTGCAGCCACTGGTCCGGGTAGCGGAACCACATCAGCCAAAACACGCTTGGAATACATTGATACAGATCGTGTAGAAATGAATGTGAATGACTGGAACAAGGTGAATCATAAAACTTAACAACGTGAATGATAGGAAAAAAACATCCACTCATATAATGTGAATGACTCTTAGCAAATAGTGTACAGGTGAATGTGAATGACTCGAATTCCGAGCCTCTACATCAGGAAAAAAGCTTTTGGAATACACCAAATTTGCGGGTTTTTCTTTATTTCCCCTCGAACTTCTGAGTTTTCATCTTCCATTACTTTCCGTTTTGTAATAGATACCATGGGTATAATATGATTTGTGCCCAGCCACTTGCAGGATCCAACCTTCTGACAAATGATTTAGGTTAGACGAACATTTGGCAGTGGATATAAGAAATATCAAGTAAGCAACCACATGTATTTTACATGTTCTGAAAATGCACACCATATTTCTTGCTTAGAAGCAATGAACAAGTGTATGTATAATTTGGCAGTACCATTGAATTTACAATTTACAATGTAGCAACATCAGTTTCTATATGTCACCTTCGGGTTACTGATCTTTGCTATCGTCTTCAGGATAATTAAGGGATGTTTGGTTTAGCGTGTTTAGCCGGCTTAGGAGCTTATATGAGTTTGGAAAACCCTATAAGCTCATTGTGTAACTAATGTATATGGGTGTTTAATATACTGCAATTACTGCATGATTTTTAGTTTGTTCATTTCTCATTTTTGGCGCGCCTAATATTTTTTTTACAACCGACTGTTTTTTGTTTGACGTTTAACAGGACACCCAATGCAAAGGTGATTGTGAATCCAGTCGATGAAGCCAACGTAGAACAGTCCAGTGCTCAAACCTTCAAGAGGCTATGGATTTGCTTATCGGAAAGAAGGAAGGAGCTAAGGAGAGGTTGCCCGAAACCAGAAAAGCCACAAAGGTTAGTTGAATGTGATCGTATAACCTTTTTTCTTAAGTTTTGGTATAAAATACATATAGTAGGTAGTTCGTTATTAAGTATACCAACATATAATGCAGAAGAGTGGGAGGGCTAATGAAAGCAACATGTGAAAATGCAAGTCACTTTATTGTGGCAATATTTGCACTGATGGAAAATAAAGTGGATGTAAAGTGGATGTTGTTGAATATTCTTTATTGGTCTCCATTTTCTCCAACCTTCTTTTGGTTATTGGCATTTCTCTTCTTTTTGGTGGCATTGCCAACTCATGGTAATTTATTTCCATCTCCTTTTAATCTCTATTTATATTATGACGAGTTTCCATTTATATTATGCTAATTTTTCATATTTTGTAATTTGGTAGGTACAAATAGACCAGGAAAAAATGTTGAGGGTGGTTCATGCAGCCATAACAATCGGACATGATCGTTAGCCATATGCAAGTGAATGCGGAATTTTTTTCCGTTTTCAATGAATATATGCTTGGTATTCATTCTTTTTCCTTTTTTGAATACCGTTAAATTTGATAGCATGTTCTTTGTTACATTTACTCACCATGCGCCCTTTTAAATACCGCTTACTGCTTTTGAATACCTTATATTAACTCGATGATGACTGCTATCATTGTAGGTGCGAGTGGACAAAGAATGACGGGTTGTTCCATTTCACATCATAATACCGTACGACAACGACCAACTACATGAGTAGAGACTAGAGAGGGTTCGTGGCCAACTAATGCATGAAAAAACTTGACCTTAACTTTTTCTATTCGTTTGTAAGCATCCATAGTCAATCGTTTTCTAAGATTATCAAGGCTAATTACATTATCTCTCAGAATTTTCATTTTAATGAGGTATGTCTTATTTCTGGATAGGTGCAACAAAAAATTATTTTCAAGGATGAATATTGGTTCTTTTGAGCTGGCAGATTATCTTGAAAATCCGAAACACCATAAAAGAAAGAAACTTTATCATGGGACCAGGTTGCATTTGAATACAAGCTGACAAGTGGATTACCATAAGGTGTCAGCAATCGGTTAGTATTAACATGCTTTTTTCGCTTGAATTGATGATGCTAATACATAAAAAGTCGCAATCCCAAACACAAGTTACAGTATATGATGTTGATAAAAGAAAGACCCAATTTATAGGTTGTTTAGGACTGTTGCTTCTTCAAGTGCTTAGGAATTGTTATTGTGTTTAGGAATTGTTAATTAGGCGGCATGAAGAGCTTAATGTGCTCATCATTTTTGAAATTTTGAATGGTGTTGCAGGTTGATGAAGCGTCAAGTCTTCCACACAAAAGTAGGTGGTTTTGGAGGATTACGGTCCCGACGGAAGTGAGGAGATCAAGTGGGGAAAAGGAAGTGTTTGTTGATAATTGTCTCACAGATTCGTACATAAGAGATATGACTCATCACTTCCGGAAGCCTCGAACACAAATTCGAGAGTTTAATCTGATTTTTTTTGGCTTCAAATTACAGGTATGTGGTGTTTTTGTTTTTAAATGTACGAACCGTGCTTTATTTATGTTTGTTATTAGTGTACTAATTTCACATCATTTTTAGTTTTTTGATGCCTTTGTTGGAAATTTTTGTGGTTTTAGAAATCTATAGATAAAGTTTTTCAGCCGTTCAGCAAACTTGACGATATAGGAGAGAAGCATAGAAGTCGTGTACAGGCAACATGTTCATATCCATTATGCTAAAAGAAGGTAAGAAGTTCCTGTTAAAATTTTTTTTTGGTTAAATGTCATGTTTTTAAAACTTCTTTTACCAATGAAAAAGTATAGTAAAAGCTCATCTGGCAGCATTTAAACTTGAGTATGCTTACGTTAATTATTTTGTCTCCAGAAGGTTTTCATCGGTTAAGACGACAAAAGTCAAAGACAAGTAAAGCACATTTCATGGATGCACAAGAACTCAAGTAGGCTGACGTTCACTCTGGAAAGAATCTTTTGACCTATATGTGCTTGGTTGTCTTGGTTCTACCCTCGGAAAGAGTCTTTTGACCTGATTAATTGGGTTCGTTTGTGTGGCTGCTATCTAATGCACGATTATCATGGTCTACATTAATGGACAGACGTGACAACAGCAACATGTCTCACATATGTCTGATAGTGACAGGTAGCGGCGCTGCAGGTACCTCTATTTATATGTAAATAAATTGAGGACAAATGTGTCGTATAGTTTTTGCATAAATAGATTATTACTGTTTGATTAGTAAGCACATACATTTACGAGGAAACAACGCGTTATTATACTGAATAAAACAAGCATATACTGTAATAGAAAGAAACTCATGCTGTCAAATCAGGATGCATAGAGAACAAGTGTTTCTCAAACACGCTGTCTATAAACATTATAGATTAAATTATTAATGAAACGAAAACATAAAAATGGAGCAGCTTTATATATACCTGATGTTGAGTGTGAAAATGGCTAATCATTTGATTGTGTGTTTTTGTCATGTAAAATGAAGTATTTGAGACTAAATGTGTTCATACGCTTTTTTTTTATCTGTACAGATCTTAAAGGTTGGAATTTAAATGCCCCGCCGCAACGCGGCGGTTTCGGGGCAGTCCTTCTTAGTTATAAAATAACGGAATTGCTATAGAGTGCCCACCGAACAAGATTTAAGCCACATTCATTAACTAAGCTATAATAAATTTTTCTTTTTAATACCACTTCCTATTAATTAACTTTGTTATACCCAATTTAGCCTTTTCACAACTGATTTATTTTTAACATTTTATTTGTCGAAGTTAGAGTGATTTGTTAGCACAATGATATGTATAACATAATTGCTTAATTACTGGAATATAAAAAAAGTTTATAGAACTGTATTCGGTTGGTCAAAGTGAAATTTGAAAATAAAAGGAAAAGAAAAATGATTTGTAGGCCTAAGTAACACTACTACAGATTTGGGAATAGAGTCCCCTTAATAGAGCCCGATTATAGTGAAAAACGGGCTCTAAAAAGATCCCGTGTTATAAAAATGAGTATAGAGCCATGTTTTTTATAAGAGAACCGGACTCTAAAAGGAAAAAAAAATAAAGCCCGTTTTTCTACTATAGAACCGGGCTCTATTACATCCATGTTCCCTCTTACCAAAATGCTTAAAACCAATAGACCCCTGCCTTCCTCTTCGAAACGGGGCTCTATTCATTTAGCCACCTCAAACAACTCCTAATAATGAAATCTTCAAAATTTTTGGTATTTCCCACACACATATTCTTAGGGTGTGTTTGGTACCGGGAATTGAGGCAAGAGAATTGGAAATGGTTCCATTTCTCTTGTTTGGTACCGAGAATTGAAAAAGCAGAGAAATTCGGTAGAGAAATGGAGAGACTTGGGTAGTGTAATTTGGCTAGCTCCATTTCCCTTATTTTGGTGGAGAAATTGGAGAAATGGATTATTATTATTTCGAAAAAATGTTTTTTATTTTTTTTTATTTTTTACAACTATAATTTTGTTAAATAAATACATTTTTAAAAAATAATTTTAAAAAAAAATGTTTTTAAAAAAAATAAGGTTTTTTTAAATAAATACATTTTCAAAAAATAGTTTAAAAAAAAAACAAGTTTTCTTTTTTAAATACATTTTTAAAAATAATTATTTTTAAAAATATTTTTAAAAATAATTTTTTTTTTAAATATTTTTTTTTAAAAATATTTTTTTAAAAAAATGTTTTTTAAATATTTTTTTTTAATATTTTTAAATAAGTTTTTTTAAATAAATACATTTTTAAAAAATATTTTTTTAAATAATATTTTTAAAGAAAGTACATAAATTTTTAAAAAATAAATTTAAAAAAAAAAGATATATTTTTTTTAAAATAATTTTTTTTAAATATTTTTTAAGAATTTTTATTTAAACAAAATATTATTTAAATAAAAAAAATTTCATTTCTCGGGTCAAGTCTCTGTTGTTACCAAACATTAGAATTGAACAAAATTCTCTACTGATTTCTATTCTCTGAGATTCTATTCTCTACTTCATTTCTTTTATTTGAATTTCTCCTTACCTAACGCACCCTTAGTACTCCCGCCCAGAGTTTTCCCCAAAATCAAAAGACATTTTCATTATCTCTCCACTTCTCTTATCTAGGTCACTTTATCTCGCTTTCACAACTTCTCACATCCATGTTGCCAAGTGCCAACCATAACCCACCTTTGTTATTCTTTCAGGATCTTCCCTAGTCACCTCCCACCAGATATCAGTCGCATCCTCGCCAACCAGCCTCACTCGTGAATTTCAGCCTCGTTATCCACCAATAAGGTACTTTTATTGTGTAATATGTTAAATTTAATAATCAATTTCAGGTGTTCGTGGTTCGATTTTGTGTTTTGGCGATTTAGGTATTAGGGTTCATGTAAACTTGAATCTGTATTAACTTGGTACGTGCTTTCTGCTGAAATTGATGCTCTTTACAAAGTAGTATCCTATAATATATTCTCATTGCATGCTTAATTTATAGTATTACATGTTTTTGTTGCAAGAATCTTGATTGCTTGTTTGTTTTAGGTTTAAAAGTGCATAGTTAGTAGGGGTGTAATAGGGTCGGGTTGACCCGACCCGAACCAGATAAGGCTTACAGGGCCGGGTTGAATCAGATTCAAATACCTTATCGGGTTGTGTGTAATTAGTTGTTTCTCAATACATCCAACGAGCAGGTTTAAACTAGAAAAAATCAGTCCCTTTGACTTCGACCTATTACTTTTGGAGCCGCGGCTATTAAACACAAATGAAGTGATAGCATTATTGGAAGTTTACATTCTGCAACTGAAGTTAGTAGTAACATATCGAATATACGTTTGTTTCATTTACGATGTTTACGACTTGTGGAGTGTATATTCACCTATGGGAGTTCATGTAGTCAACCAGATGGTCCTAGAGATGTACAGCCTGGAGTAAGATTGTCTTGGTAGATAGTGCTTCAGTTTGTGACAGGAGTTGTATACATATTCACACAACCTGAACATCAAATTGTCATCTAAAACATATCTTTATCAGCAACCATGTTGTACTTGCTAGTATTTACTTCTTAGTTAAGTAATGAAATGTTTTTTAGCCATAATATATTGGGTATATAGCTTTTGCATTAGTAGAATCACATAGAAGCGGCCACCAGTTCAGATTTGCAGAAACTACAACGTGATCTGATCTGGGAGGTAGCTATGAATCAAAGCGTGAATTAGAGCTGACTTTTTTGGACTGAACAATATGATAATGTTGTGATTCTACTATGTGTAGCAAATATTAAATTTGATTACACTACATGAATTTGTAAAGGATGGAATTGAGATTGCTGATAGTTATAAGCTTTTTTAAATATGGTCTTTGGTTTGATAACAGAAGGAAAGATCTTAGTTTTTTACATGTAGTAAGACACAACTGTTGTTTGTCTTTTTAGAAAACACAAGTAGTTATGCATCTTTCATGTTTTCACTCCTTTTAGACTTGACAGTTGGATGGTGCTAATGACTCTTTGGATTCCTCCAAGTTGTTGAAGCCTCCACCAAACGTGACTTTGCCCCTTGTGATGATCCAAGCTCATCTTATATAGGTTAGCAACACCTCATTTTGCCTTTAGTCGTCGAGTGACGTTTTGGATATTATTTGATGAGTATGCAAAAAATCTTATCAGCTAATATCTGTGATTATGAATCTATGAAATGATTAATTTTTTTTTTCATACTTCACTTGGTTTATGACCTTAGGTCCACAAGAAACCCGAGGTTACATGCTTGTTCATACAAATGGTGGGCTCAATTAAATGCGTGCAGGGGTATGTATCCCATCTTGTTTCTTATATATGTTGCAAGTATATCTATGTATTGTAACACAATTTTGCTAGCAATTCTCATGACTTCCTAGTTCCATTTAGAGCAAGTATGTTTGATAAAAAAGTTCGGACATAACTAACGCCAGTAGTGGAAAAAAAGATTAGGAATATAATTTCTGTACATGGATTTAATTGGCGAAAGAGGGTGAAAAGCATTAGCTTTTTCTAAATGATTTTAACTAAATATGGATAAAATATAAAATTTATGTGCTTTTGAATATAAGTATTCATTACCACCGAGTAGGATAAGTATGTCATTGATGTGACGCTTTTGCTAGGTGCTTTAAGAGTATATAAATTGAATATTTTCTGTTCTAAAAGCAATGCTTTGTTAATGCTCTATAAGTATCTGTCCAATAATGTTTTAACTTTTTCTTCCAGATATGTGATATGGTAGTTGTTGCCCGCATTATAGATGCTACTCTTGTAGTACCAGAGCTCGATAATGCTCGTTTTGGCAAGATACCAGGTACTGTTTTTCTTAAGTTTATGTAATAATTTAATATCAATTATTGGCTTTTGGATACTTAAAACTTTAAATTTATTTGAAATGCAGCAATTTCTCTGATGTATTTGATGAAGATTATTTCATTACTTCGTTGGCGAATGACGTAAAAATAATCAAAAAACTTCCAAAAGAATTACTGACTGCCACAAGAGCTGTCAAGCACTTTAGAAGCTGGTCGGGCATTGATTACTATGAGCAAGAGATTGCGAGCTTGTGGGATGATTATGAGGTATGTTCCCATAATATAACTGAGTGAATAAATTTCCAACCATTGTTCTTGATTTTTTTATTGCAACAGATTTGAACAATTGTTAACACTAGCATCTAACTTTCAGAAGCTGTTACAAAAGACCATTGCTTTGTCAATTTAACATGGTTTGTTTTGTCATAATAACCCCAAATAATCCAATTTTGTAAAAGGGCAGTTTATCCATGAATTTACCCTGTGCTATGGCAACATATTTAGGCTCGGACTTGCTAGTTTCGTACTAGCAAAGAGTGTTTCCAGCTAGAGTTGCTGCAATAGATGACTTCATTAATCCACAGGTTGAGGTTAGTAATTCTATTGATACATATGTGTTGGTCTCTCAACCATTGAGAGTCTTTGTCGTGGTCTAGGCGGCATTATCTTATGGATTTAAGAGTATAGTGTGAAGTATTTGAGACGTAATAAAATCAGTAAGCTTGGCATGCAGTGCGAATCACAGTTTTCTTATAATGATGTAGATTATGAAACTTGTAGTTTTATATTGCACTAAATTTTCTTTTGTTTTATCTTACATAGAGTTTATGGATTTTTTTATTGATGCCTTGGAATGACAAGAAGCCTTTTACTACTAAGGACTACGGAGCTGGACGACATCGTGAGCTCTTGTATTTCAGTGTGTCGCATCTGTCATCAATCATGTTAGTATTTAGGAAATGTTGGCATGTACTAATGTCTTTTTGTATATCTCCTTTCACTTAGCCCAACAAAACACTTGTGAAACTCTTGTTGTGATGTTTAATTAGTGGTATTTAGTATGTTCGGTAGTACATAGGACCCATATTAGATTGTTGTGAAACTGATCTTGGATCTTCAATCCATTGGTTTTGATATAGACCTTCATGGTTATGGTTATGGTTTTGTTACTGGTTTTGCTTGTTTCTGCTATGGAAATACAATTGTAACCCATGTGGCATTTAACAAAAACTGAAAAGTAGAAAGAAAAATAAAATTCATAGAGCCATGTTTTGTAAGCAAAAAACAGGGGTCTATGCTTATTAAAAATGATTTTTTCAATCCCATAAAGCAAGGTTTTCAACTAAAAAACCGGGCTCTATTACACATCACAGAGCCCGTTTCTAAAACCGGGCTCTATGGCAAGTCCTAATAGAGTCCCTCCCCCTTTGTGCCCTCATGAAAAACCGGGCTCTATTAGCCTTTTTAATCGGGCTCTATGTCCATTTTTGTAGTAGTGTAATAGACCTAAAAAGAGAACTACAAATGTGATTGGTGTATTTCAAAAATGATTGGTGAATACGAGGAGAGAGAAAATTATGTATTTCAAAAATTGAATATGTAAATGAGTTAGGTCTATTTGTAGGCCTAATTAGTAGGCCTATTTATCATAACTTGGGGGAAAATATTAAACCTGCAAAAAAACTTAACCAAAAATGAGTATCATAGTATTGCAATTAGTATTAATATTTTTAAGTATTTTGGTGACATCAAAAAAGTTAACATAAACACTGCGTCAAATTATAGCTTAATTAATGTGGCTTAAACATTGTCCAGTGGGCACTCTATAGCAGTTCCTATAAAATAATATTGAATTCATATGTAATTTAATTGTATATATATGTAATGTATACAGTGCTATGCAGAATTTAATTAGATCCCGGTCGAAACAAATGAACATGCTGCAGCTCATTTGTTAGGGATCGTGTGTGCAAATGTGTTTGTAGAATAATTACAAAGAATATTTTGTTGGGATTTTAGATCTAGTTAACCAAGTAACATTATGAGTACGCAGCGGAATATGGATTTAATTTAAGCAATTAGGTTAACACGTAAATAATAAATAATAAAGAAGGAAAAGGGAACAAGAAAACTAACCCTCGTAGTCACCCGCAAGTTTTAACTAACAAAGAAACCAAGTGTTTAAAACAAACACCTATACGAGTTCACACACAAACACTTAACCACGAATACGCCCCGATAAAGCTAGTCGTGAACGTTTACCCAAACAACCCTTGTATACCTTGAACTACTCGAACCAAGAAAACCCTACAAAACCCTTTCACTTTCTGTCCGAGATCTGCTACAAACCTGAGAACCAAAAGTTGGTTCTGTCCGATATCGGATGAACCTATCTGATATTTTCTGTATATTTTTTCTGCCCGAGGAGAAAACAGCAAACAAACCCACTCTTGGCAGCTACTAATCGACTAGGAGAAGCTGAGAACCAAGAACTTAAAACCTCACAAACACCTTGGATTATAACGAAGCAAGTTTAGGGTTTCAAAGAAACAAGAAGAACCCTAATCGGATTATGCAAAATCCGATCGCTCTTGAGGTTCTGTGATGATAGATCGATTACTATATGTTGGGAATTTAGGGACATAAGTCGTGTGTTTTGAATGCCAATGTGTGGGTATTTATAACCCATGAACCCTAGTTATCTTGGGCTACAAACTTGAGCTCCAAGTCAAAACACATTCCTAATCCCAATACAATTCTCCTAGCATATAAGCTTGATCCAAATGACCCACAAGTGAACCGGTAATGGGTTAGATCTACGTACGATCGGGTTTAAATGTCGTGTCAATTAGTTCAAGTAGTAAACGTGTAATAACACACTCTCGTGTTTAACGTGTGTGCCCCCATAGGCTCACACACTTTTTGTCATTCCTATGCGAATCCACTCCCACATTCCAACAGCTTCCATTTGGGAGTTGGAGTAGCGGATGGCATAAAAACCAACGACGGAAACGCCTAGCAACGCTCTCACTCGCTATTTAACTAAAAGTGTCTGAGATATAGTTTCATAAAATTTTCTCAGTAGCATGGTCATTATTGTCTTGCTTTAATCATCCTTTGTTATAGATACCGTTAAACCATGGATATGGATCCTAACTCATTCCATATAGTTTAACCATTTAGAATCTCATTATAGAATTTAATTTAGATATACCAAATGTAATCAAGAATCATCTTGCATTACCCTTTCGGTTTTGGCCAAACAATTATCTGATTAAATCTGGAGAGGCGCCATGATATCTTTCTGCACATATCAAGTGGAGTAACCAATCATTTATTAACTACAAGTGTTATGGATGCTGCTTCATATCACTCCGAAATATAGCTTTTATAATTAACTTGTTCAGAATAGCGTTTTGCTTATACTTACAAAAATGATATCCACACATAACAGAACTTGCTTGTAACTCAAGTCTAAGGACGACTTTAACAAACCATTTTTAATATTTTACTTATGACAAGGATCCAAAAGTAAATGTTTGAAAGTTGGGGTATCCAATATGCATCCCTTGTGAATACATATGAGTTTGGTGGGAACAATCTACATTTTCGTTAGAATATAACCAACACTCACATTTTCCTTACATAACAATATTCCCATATTGTTAACCGGGCAATGGACATATTTAGAATGATAAATAATTTCATGGACTAAACATGCAAATATGGAATAATAGATTATATGAATGAAATAACAAATACCTCGTATCTTTATTTATCATAAAGTAATAACTGTCTTACTTCCAAATTATCCAAATACTAATTAACACACAGATTTACATGAGATTACTAGCTGGTATTAAACCTATACCTCTAGTCAATTAAGAATGCTTAGGATACGCTAAAGCTTTCGTAAATGGATCAGCTAGGTTGTCATTTGTGTGAACCTTTGATATCTTCACGTCACACATCTCAATGGTCTCTTGAAGATAATGAACTTTTTCGCAGTAATGTCTAGCACCTTTGGTGATTCCACGTTCATTCGCTATAGTAATGGCTCCAATATTATCACAATACATATTTATAGGTTCTTCAATTGTGGGAACTATGCCAAGCCCAGAAATTAATTTTTGAACCCATACAGCCTCTTTAGAAGCATCACAAGCAGCTATATACTTAGCTTCTGTAGATGAAGTAGCGAAAATACTTTGCTTTGTTCTTTTCCAATCAACATCACCTCCATTTAAAACGAACACATATCCAGTCTGAGATTTTAAGTCATCAGCATCTGTCAGATATCCAACACCAGTGTAGCAAGAAACCCTGAGCTCTCTTTCCGTTTCCCCTCTATAAACCAGAAACATATCCTTAGTATTGCGCAAATACTTAAGAATATTCTTAACAGCAGTCCAATGAAGTTCACCTGGATTCTGCTGAAATCGGCTTGTCACATTCTGAGCGAGCGCAACATCAGGACGAGTACATCTCACAACATACATAATAGATCATATAGCCGAAGCATAAGGAAATCTTTGCATGCGCTCTTTGGGAGCAGGTTTCTCAGCACCTTATGACTTACTCAACTTAGGCTCCTCTTGCATTGGGATAACTCCACGTTTGGAATTCTCCATATAAAGTCTTTTCAAGATTTTCTCAGTGTAAGCACTTTGACATAAACCAATCAATCGTTTAGATCTGTCTCTATAGATTTTGATTCCAAGAATATATGCAGCTTCTCCTAAATCTTTCATGGCAAAACATCTTCAAAGATAGGATTTTTACATCTTGTAACATTAGAATGTTGTTTCCCATAAGCAATTGTCATCATTCATCAACATATAGAATTAGGAAAGTGACATAAATCCCACTAGCTTAATGATATACACATGACTCATCTTGATTTTGAGAAAATCCAAATTTATTAATCTCATCATCAAAACGCTTATTCCATTGCCTAGATGCTTGCTTAAGTCCATAAATGGAACGCTTTAGCTTGCATACTCGGTTAGGATACTTAGGATGAACAAAACTCTTAGGTTGCTCCATATAGACCTGTTCGTAAAGGTGTCCATTGAGGAAGGCGGTTTTGACATCCTTTTGCCATATCTCATAATCATAGAACGCAGTTATGGCTATGAGAATCCTTATAGCTCTAATGTCTGCAACATGAGAAAAGGTCTCTTCATAATCAATCCCGTAGGTTTGAGTGAATTCCTTTGCTACGAGACGAGCTTTAAAGGTGTATACCTTACCATCCATGTCGGCTTTCTTCTTGAAAATCCGCTTGCTACCAACTATTTTATAGTTAGGAGGAAGCTCAACTAAAACCCAGGCGTCATTGTCTTTCATGGATTGCATTTCCACATTCATCGCATCAAGCCATTTCTTGGATTCAGGATCCAGCAATGCAGCTTTATAGTTATTGGGTTCACCAAGATCCCCTAACTCATGTTCCTCATCATCGATGTATAAGCACATTCGATCAGGAGCACGGCGTGTCCTAGCAGACTTATGAATTGGAATAATATCACTTTGAGGTTCATCAATTTCTTGATCATCCTCATCATGATGTAAGCTACAGAAGGATTTGTATCTTCATCTTGAATTATTTTAAGATCTTCTAGACTCCCACTTGCTTCTTGATCCATGAGATTACTCTAAAAAAACTCAGCATTTCAAGCAACAATAATTTTGTTCTCTAATGGAAGGTAGAAAGAATATCCCATTGTTTCCTTTGGGTATTCTACAAAGATACACTTAATAGATCTGGGTTCAAGCTTGTCAGTTTTGGTAAGTGTATCACGCTTAACAAGTGCCTCACAACCCCAGACTTTTAAGTAAGACAACTTAGGGGCTTGCCCATGCCATACTTCGTATGGTGTCTTATCAACCTTCTTAGTTGGAACCATATTGAGAATGTGTGCAGCAGACTCAAGGGCATAATCCCAAAAGGACTTTAGAAGAGTAGTTTGACTCATCATGGAGTGAACCATGTCAAGAAGTGCTTGATTTCTCCTCTCAGACACACCATTATGTTGTGGAGTGTAAGGATGAGTTCGATGGGCAATAATCTCATGCTCCTTTAGATGATCCAAAAACTCTTGACTCATGTATTCACCCTCACGATCAGAACATAGTGACTTAATGGTCTTCCCGAGTTGGTTTTCTACTTCCTTTTGAAACACCTTAAATGTTTCAAACACTTAATGTTTATGTTTCAACAAGTAAACATAACCATACCCACTATAGTCGTTAGTAAAAGTGACAAAGTAACTTGCTCCTTGTCTTGACACAATTCTAAATGGGCCACATATATCCGTGTGTATTACTCCAAGTAGATCCTTAGACCTTTCCACTTGATGTGTATAGGGTTTCCTTGCCATCTTACCAGACATGCATGAAACACACTTTTCAAAAGACTTAATGTCAGTTGAGTTGAGAAGTCCATCATGTTGCAACTTCTCCATGCATTTCTTGCTAATGTATCCAAGACAACCGTGCCACAAAAGATTAGAGTCCAAGTTAGACTTGGCTCTTTTATTGCAAATAGCAAACATAGAACTATCATTTGTATTTGAACAAGACATATCAATTTCATAAATACCATTCCGTGGAATAACAGTAACATAAACAACGTTATTTCTAGAAACTGAAATTGCATTATTCGATCCAAAACGATTAACAAAACCATCGTCATACAAACGTGAAACTGAAATAATTCCTCTAGTAATAGAGGGAGCGTAATGACAATTGTTCAAAACAATTACTAATCCACTAGGGAGACATAAATGAAAAACACCAACAGCTTCAACTCCTACGCGTTGACCATTGCCCACGTACAGACTTAATGCTCCTGGCTTCAGCTTCCTACTTCCCCTGAGACCTTGAGTAGTATTACAGATGTGAGTACCACAACCCGTGTCATATACTAAGGATGTATTAGGAAAAGAGTAGAGTTCTATAGTGAAAATACCTGAAGAAATACCTGCAAGAGACTGTTTCTTCTTTTTCATCAACTCGGCGAGATACTGGGGACAATTCCTTCTCCAATGACCCACTTCACCACATTGGTGGCAGGTCGCGTCCTTAGCAGGATTATCCTTCTTGGGTGGTGGAGGAATATTAGGCTTGGAAGCATATGATGGTTTATACTCAGGAGCATAAGCCAACTTGTACTTTCCATTCCCTTGATTCCCCTTAGAAGCCTTAACGATTCATTCTTCTTATGGTTTTTCTGGACCTTTATCGCCCGTATATTATGTAGTGCAGGTGCAGTGATGCAGGTTTTACTGACCAGGTTTTAATATTTAAAATGTCTCGCTATACCTATGGTCTACCCTAATGCACTAACGGGCAGTGTACCCGGTCGTGTGTAGTGTAGTATTCGGTAAAACCGAGGTTGTCCCAAGAGCTATGTGTGTTGGATTATTACTAAGTCTAGGTGTCAAAGATTTTAATATGATTATGATAAGGAATTAATTAATTAACTACTAAAGCAGATTAAAGGCAAAGGTTGTGATCAATAAAGGAGAGTGGCGCTAACCTAGTTATTCATCCTAGCTTGTAATGTTTACGTCTAATTACTTCCAATTACTTCAGGTGGGGTCAAAGTCGAGAGGACAGCATTTGGTCAATTCGCCCTAACCTATCAGCAAAGATGCCACCACTGGAGAAGTCAGGTGTCCCCTCATAAGTCCAGTTGTTCCTAGTCCCCTAAGCCGAGTCATTAAGTACCGCTACATGCTAGACTTATAATAGTGAGTGCCCGGACGTTAGCAACTTAAACACTCACCCCCTAATTCTTAAGTTCATCCAAATGGTAGGTGATCAGTTGGTCAAATCGCACAATTAGAAAGGGTCTTCAGTTGGTCATATCTTACCCTTCCCGTCTTAGTCTACTCACTTAGGGTCAGTTGGTCATATCTCCTAAGCAACTAGCCTCTATCGTCATTCAAAACTACCGAAACAAGGGTAGCTACCAATAAACTATGCATGCATACACTTAGAAATAATTATACGGAAGTAATATAAATGCAAATAAAACAATTAAGGAATCATAACTAGGCCAGCACCAAGAGGTGCTTAGCCGCTCATATTAACCATACAAATCAATTCAATAATTAATGTTACGAAATACATGAATCGAAAGTAAAGAAAAGATAAAATGCTAATGCTTATCGTAGGGGAGTGATTTCTCCCTTGGAGATAGCTCCGTATGCTCCTCTAGACCTGCCTTTGGCTTCTTCCCACGTTCTTTGGTTGTGGTGTGTGAAATGGGATGCTTTAAAATGCTGGAAATCGTGGGGTATTTATAGGTCAGATCTGAGTTACGGCGTAACTAATAAAATAGTTACGCCGTAATTCTCTATTTCTTCATAAATTGCACTAGATCTACTGGTTACGGCCCTTAGAAGTGGTTACGTCGTATCTTCAATAATTCTTGGTTACGCCGTAGTTTATGCAAGAGTTACGGCGTAGTTATCAACGGCGCGGATCCTCTTTTGACCTAATATAGTTACGTCGTAATCTTTTAGGAGAGTTACGCCGTAATCTTCTGATGAGTTGGCTTTCTGAGTCACGCTTTTGTTACGGCGTAATGTGAGAGATGAGTTACGCCGTAACTTCTTCAAAGTGAGCATACTATGATAAATCTTTGATAATTCTCCAATTCCGCGTCTTCTTAGCTCCAATGCTCGTAATTTATCTAAAAGTAGAATATAATGGAAAACAAGTGTAAATCCATATAAATGATATAAATTACAAGCATTATCGGGGGAAATTGACACTTAATATTCAGGATTATTTGATGTTATCAAATATCCCCTCACTTGAACTCTACTTGCCCTCAAGTAGACCTTATTAGATTGATTCCTAAAAAGATATCTCCCATAACCTGGAAAATATAAGTTTACAAATCCCTTATGCTAGAACAAAACAAAGCCGAACACCTCACGAAATGGGAATGAAACACTCAAATCTCTCAACTATTCTAAGTGTCAATTTCGGGGTGATCACTCAATCGCACAGTCATAGCATGTATTCCATCATAAGCTTGGCGGTTACACAAATCTCCACCACTAGAGTTAAGGGCAAAACAATTTTCGAAGGCAATATGGGTAGATACGACAAAGGTTAAGGGTAACTCGTCATTACTAACATGTCACGGCGAAGTGGACAAAATCAATGATACATGACCAAATCCATGGCCAAGACACCAAAGATTGCTCGCTGCATCACCTAGACACGCTTCATGACTAAAGGGTAGGATAAGACATGGAATATATAAATGGTGTAAAATAAAAATCAAGTAGATAGTCTAAATCTACAACCAGGTCATCATCACTTACCGTCCGCCCAAAGTTCAAGCTTTGAAGTTAAGAAACCGGATCATGTAATACTAGGTAGATGTGTCATTAGAGGACGTCATGATAGACACACTACCTTTTCTTCAACTGTTGGCGTAATTACCAACTCCAATCTTCAAATGTGACCGAGGTGGCCTCCTCGATACTAAATATATATAAAGCTCATAACATAGTGCTTATAACGTTGCACTTTACAATAAACTAAATAACATAACTATTTCTTTTTTTTAACATAAAAATAACAACTAAACATAATATCCTCTCACTTGAGATGAACAATGGGAATTCGGGGGGTCTTCAATGATCTTTAAGAATGTGTCGTCGACGAAAGCGTGATTCCCGAACCTTTCCACTTGAACCTTGAACTTAGGCAAATGATGACTTCCCAAACACAAATAAAGACTATAGGGTAGGCTAAGGTATATGGGTGTATCAAAACAATATATTGGGTTAAAAAAATGAAAGGAATGGCTCAGATGGGTGTATCTAGGGGTATCTTGCACTAAAAGTGAGTGCAACAAAAGGGTTTCACATGGGGGTCGAGAAGTCGAGGTGACAAATCGATAGACACACAATGGTAGGCCATTTTGGGTGATAACCCTATAATACTGTCTTCTTAAACTGAAAAGTCCAAATACGTCGAGCTAACTCAACATACCTCGTCTATGGTCTCGAAATGATGCAAAGGCCAAGTTCTAAAGTTTACAAGCTACTGGCACTGATACTAAAGCAAATAAGCAAACAGGCCCCTACTGTTTGAGCACTTGCATTGGCTTATCCAATAAGCAAAAGGGAAAACCAGCAGTGGAGATCTCAAGACCACCTACCAGAGATCACATATCCATATTTTCAGCAAATAAGGAAAAGTATTAAGGAAGCTAGAGAGCAAACAAAAATGGCAAAACAATGACAGAAAGCTGATGCAGCAGAACAGGTGAACAGGGACACTAGTTTGAGCTTATTTAACTACTTATTTAATAAGCTAAACCAAAAACCATGAATGTGGTCTTAAAGACCACCTAGCCTACTGCAAATGTGCCAAATCTAAGACCATGAAAAGCTGAAATGAACAGTGTGCAGATGATGCAAGATCTGTAAAACACTGATTTTTTTGACAGTTTTGACTTTTTAAGAACAATGTGAAGATTGACTTTCTTGAGATTTAAAATCAAATGCTGAACTGATGTTAATGAAATAAGATTAAATGAAACTTTGGCAAGCTAGATTATCAAGTTTTAAACTCATATGCATTGATTCGACTTAACTGATTTTAACAGTGATGAGACAAGGACAGTAAACAAGTAATTTTGACTAACAATGAAATTTACTGCAAGACAAGGACAGAAATGACTCCAATGGACTCTAGCAGACCTAAAACCACTTATCTATCCTAAGATTGTAACCTCTAAAGCAGTTTAAACAAGCAAACCAAACACCCCTTTATTGAACCAAGATACATTAAAACCACTAAACTTGATGAGATTCTTACTAAAACTGAATTAAAAACTTATATTAACATGAAACTCATCATTTTAACAAGCTAAAACCAGAAATTAACATGAAATCGATTGACTTTTGATTTTTGACTTTTGTTGACCCTTTTTCCAAAACTTGAGATTAGAACAATGAGAAACCACAATAAGCTCATGTAAGCTTATCCAAGCTTAAATGAGCTTAATGAAACAGTAAATAACAACTTAAAACAGATTGAAACAAGATTGTATGAAAATCGAATTGACAATGGATTAATGAAAGAAAACTGATTAATAAAGTGGCATTACAAAAGCATTACAATGAAAAGAAACTAAGCTATTAAAACAGTAAATGACAGGAAATGGAGAGGTCAAAATCTCTCTAAAGCCTAAGAGATTGGACAAAATGAAATGTGAGCCAAGGGGTCTCTTTATATAGCAGAGCTTGAGCCTGCTTGGATTCCTTTTAGAAGATACTAGAAGGCCATTTTTAGCCACACATTCAATTCCAGATCACCATAGCCAATAAAAGCCTTCCAAATCCTTTCATGAGGTGTCGTGGCCAATAGAGATGTGCCATTTGGCCACGTGTGCATTTTAGCTGACATGTCAGAGGTTCTAGAGAGTTGAAAAGATACTTAGTGCTATGTTTAGTGTTTGGGATTGGTGGGTGGTGGAAATTGGGTGTGTTTGGGGAAGAAGGAGATACCACTGGATAGGGCGCGTTTGGTTTTATTTTATTGTTATTTGAAAGCTTTGACCGGGTATCTTGGTTGACCTGGGTTATTATTTCGGGTAAAAGGTGTATATTCGGGTCTGGGATTAATAGCCGGGTAGTGATATTGGGCGGGTAAAGGGTGGAAATGGATTTGGGCTTGATTTTTAGTTTAGGGCCGAGTAAATTGGATAGTGGATTAATATTGGATTGGTCTTGGACTAATATTAGTATTAGCAACCAAAGGGACCAATGTTGTAATTTCTGAAACTTCAGGGGCTGAACATGTAATATCTGAAAGTATCTTCAAGGGATCACTCTTGACAATCTTCAATAGACCAAGGGCTAAATTGCAAATTTCTGAATCTCCAAGGGCCATTTCTGACAAATGCTGAAACTTGAGGGACTGTTTCTGACATTTCTTCAAACTTTGATCAAATCTTCACAAATCATCCTCAGAGATTAGAAATCTTCATAAATGCTCAATTTTGACCTTCCGGCTCAGCTTAAGCTCTCTTAATCTCTCGTGCTCGGATTTACGTCTGATTTGGTTCCTTTTTGCGTGTTTTTACATATCCATACCTGCACATGCACAAACTCAAGAAAACCACAAATATTAGCAATAAACGGCTCTTTCTTGGTTATTTTGGGTCTATTTTGATAACAAAAAGGTATGTGTTTTAGCACATACCAAAATACCCCAGACGAAACCATTGTCGTGTCCTCACGCAATGCAATCAACTCACGCTTCTAAAACCAAGGATTTCAATCTCTTTCTACTAAACCTATGAAGAAGTAGCAAAGATTCCTCAAAAGAGATTAAGAAAGCCTTAATTCTAAAAATGCCCCGTTTACCTTTTAATTCACATATATAGATATTACGGTTAAGCACATTCCGATTATGAATGACGGTTTGTTGAACTTTCATGTCGATCAATAACTCAAACATTTTTCAAACGACACGTTAGGATCACGGAGTAGAAAACACAACACAGCGTGAAGTGACCATACGGATAGAATACATCGTCCCTGATTTTTCACAAGTCCCAAACTAAGCGTAAAACCGAAATCATTGTTAAATATGATTCTAGATGCTAACACTACCCATGGAAGTTACTTGTGTACTTACTTTTCGTTCCCATTTTCCTATTTTCCTCTAGAATTTTTTTATTTTTGGTGAGAAATGAATTTCTTCAAATTCTCGTTTCGATAACTTTTATTCTGATAAAGATACAAAGCTAAGTCGATAATTAGTTATCCGCCTTCCCTCAAGAACCATTGTCGTAAAAATGAGGTCCACATCAAGGAATTTTATTACTAACTTTTGACTTTTTCACTTTTTTCATCATCATTTTTTATTTATTTATTTTTTTTTTTTGCACTTATACTTTTACTTATATGAGCTGTGAACCACGGAGCTTCACGGGGTAATTCCAAGACTATAGGCTTCATGAGATGAGGATCCCGGCTGGCTAGGCTAAGACCTCATTCAATCCCGGCTAAAGATCCAAGGGTCCGATCTCGACACCGCAGCTCACAACTTTACTTATTACATTATCACTTATCACTGATTTCTTATTTATTTATTACGGATCCTTGATGTGTACCCAATTTTTAAAACAAAGATTCTTTTAAGAAGATAAAGAACTAACTATTTCCAAAAACTCAACATCTCTAATTATTTAGACAGATATGGGGTGAAACAATTTTGTGGGAACAAAAAGCCATAAGTACCTTCGATAGGCTCTAAAGAGAACCAACTACTCCACGCTTAGCATCTAAACTCATAAGTAACTCTATCATTTCTCGATCTCTGCAAATTTAAAATCCCAAATAATGAGATCCGCAGATGCTTAGCCGATAATTTTTAGATTATCTATGGTTAAGGGAACAAGCTAGGGCTCAACACGCCCGGTCAAGTCAGAATTCCATTCCTACTCTCACCAGCGGAAAGTCAACAAGATGTCAAAACATATATTAACTTAGCAAATGCTTCGTCTAATGAAATAAAGTTATGCATATTTAAAATCACTCAGGGAAACTTGCAAAATCTTGGCCTTGTGAGCTAGAATTCGCATTTTATAGCTTCTAATCTAAGAGACTAGCAAAACCTTTCAATCAAAAAGACTAACAAAAGCTTACAAAAATTTTTAAATTTTCTCATTTTTGCACAATTTTCATTTTCTAAGGAAAAACGGGGTTACGAGAGAAACACAACAGAAATAAGCAAGTGCGGTCAAATCAAATCGAAGATTACCCTACCCCAGACGAGAACGAAACATTGTCCTCAATGTTTAAAACAAGGGTATCACGAAAATCTAAAAGCCGTTTATTAAGTATGCTCAAAGATAAACGTTAGTCGATAAGATTAGGATATTGGATTTCCATCAGCATCGATCATGAAACTCGAGTGGATAAATAACAAACTTCGAGCACGAGAGTCTTCATATCGGGAACATCTTGAACACAACATCACAAACAACCAAACACGAGAAATCGAAGAGGCAGACCCCTTCGCGTCACTTATTAGAAAATAGAAAGAAGATAGAGATAAGCATGGGGTGCCTCCTACGAAGCGCTACTGTTTTTCTTAAACGAGTCGCTAGCCTGACTCGTCCCCGAATTCATTTGTCCTTGGGGAAGAAAGTGGTAGAGATACCAGGGTCAAAAACGGTGTCCTCATTCCCGAAAGAATGAGACTGGGTGGTTTGGGAGGGAAAGCAAATGTCGGGCTCAAGCACATAAGGAATGATTCCTCCCAAACTCACATAAGGCATATGAAAGATCGATCCATCATCCGGCGGTTTTGCGGGTGGATGAAAGGATGACGGATCAACATGAGAAAACTCCAAAGAAGTCGGGAGCTCATGGTACAGAAAGGTGTGACTCAAAGGCTCATCAACGAAGGCATCCAAGGGAGGATCCTTATCTCGAATGACATTTTTAGCATAAAACTCATCAACGCGTATCCCGGGGTTGAAAATCTTGTCCTCACATGTGTGCTCAACGGGATAAGTGAGGGTCGACTCAACAGAGGAGGGAGAATCATCATTAAGCAAGCTTTCAAGAAAAAGGATATCTTGATTAGAGTCGCATCCGTCACTCTCAATACCCGGTGGTATTGGATCATCAAGAAATAAATCGATTTCTTCCATATCAGAATCATAAGGCGGATCATCAAGAATATCGTCTTCAACCACTTTAGTCAATTCATCAATCTCCATAATATCTTCAGTGTCGGATTCATCACTTTCTTCGTCTTGCATAACATCACATGACGGGAGAGAAAGGTCGGAACACAGAGATGGGACAAGTGGTGTGCTCTGAGAGCTAGCAATATCCACCACTTCCGTTGTGGTCTCTGAATCGGACTCAAAATCTTGGTCGAAAAGAGGATTAACTTCACAAAAGGTGTAGTCATCATTGAATTCGAAAAGTGGATTTGAGAAAATCCCGGAAGTAACCTTGGAAATGTCAAGAGAATCACATAAAAGCGAATCACAATCACTGTCAGATACATCCTCGGAATCGGAAAACATCTCATCATGATCATTCGAAATATCAAGAGAAAGCTCATCACAAATATCATCTACAACCTCGGACTCTCTTGGGATTGGGATAAGGCTCTCAACACAAGAAGATTCCGTTTCCGGAATAGTACTAAGAGGTTCGTCCCCCATTATGAGAGAGTCAACGGGTTCAACAATGTTTGAAGAAATAGAATCATCGACCTCTTCCAAAATGACGTCACTTCTCTCAACCGGCGTGAGTGAAGGGGAAGGGTCAGAAATGAAAGGCTCAGAAACGGGAGTGGGTTCAGCCGACAAACTTTCATAATATTCTTTCATTTGGATGGAATCCTCATCATCATCATCAATGTAAGTCTCGAGCCATCGGGCACGTCTTTTAAGTGCTTGCTCCTCAATTCGTATTTCTTCAAGACACTTTTCAATCCGAGCTGCTCGTTTTTCTTCTTCGAGTGATTCTAACATAGATCTTTCGTTTCGAGATGCTCGATCTTCGGCATGTTCATTAACAAATTCTTCGAGACATCTTTGAATTTCTGGAGAAATTATCAGAGGTTGTGGTTGAATTGCTTGGTATTGTGGAGGTGGGTCATAAGAATAGTCATAATCGTTACAAGGAACCTGCTCATAGACAAGCGGGTTTTGCATTTGACAATCGGAGTTGACATGCGGACCTCCACAATACTCACAACAATATGATTGTTGTAACGGGTTTGGTGAAGTATATGGATAAGGTTCATAACCAAAGGTTGTATTGTTAAATTGGGCTTGACATTCAAAACCTTGGTGAGGACCTCCACAGTACTCACATGAGTATGACTCCGTCTCATGGTATGGGGATTGGTTAAGGAAATCGGTCGTATCATTGTAGGGATGTTGGTCGTAGACAAACTCGTGTCCCGTATTCACAATGCTACAACCGGGACAATTCCCACCATTTTGAGGTCCACCACACCATTGACAACCATAATGGTAAGACGAAGACATCGAGAAGAATTATACGAAAAAGAGGGTGAAGAGATAAAGAATTGACGGTTCAGAGGGTAAAGAAGAATATTTTTGGGTTTTTTGAAAACATATTTTGAAAAGGAAAATATTTTTGGGTTTTTGAAAAAGATATATTTACAAAAATGACGGTAACTTCACTCGGGGAAGGATCTTCAAATGCACGCGATACGAGACGGAATACGAAAACTCGCTACAAGCCCTCCCCGGCAGCGGCGCCAAAAATTGATTCAGTGTCCAATACAATCCCCGGCAGCGGCGCCAAAAATTGATTCAGTGTCCAATACAATCCCCGGCAGCGGCGCCAAAAATTGATTGGGAGTCGAAGACACGTCAAGCTTGACTCACACAAGCTAGCCACTTGTGAATGACTAACCGTAAGAAGCTTAAAACGGCTCAGACACTGACCAATAATAAGAAGTGTAGTATATGGGTAACTCAAACGTGTTAGGTTTGAGCACCGAGATCGTTCCGAACGAGGGTTGAATGGAATTTCCAACTCACGTCTCGATAATCGGGATTTGAATAACAGAAGGGGATAATATGATATATTCTAAACTATGGGATAAAGAAAGTAAATGGAACATATAATCTATGGGAAATCCTAAGAACTAAGGCAAATTATGCAAATCTACATTAAAACGCAAATACGGAAATTAAACGAAACGCGAATAAAAAGCGACTACGTCTAATCTACATCCTAAAAATAACATAAACTTACTTTTACTCTAAAAATGATATTAGAAAACTATTTATGAATTAAAACTATTTTTTAGGAATTTTCTTGATTTTATTTTAATTAAAAACTAATTATTAACTTATAAAAATAAACTAATTATCTAAAAGTTATGAAAGAGAGAGGGAAAAATATGGAATTACTTTCTAAAAATCTAAAATATCATAAAAGACTTTTCAAAACTATTTTTTTAATTTTCTGATTAATTTCCTATTTTCTATGAATTTAAATCTATTTAAATCTAATTTAAATTATGAAAAATACCAAATAAAAGGAGAAAAATAAGGAAAAATATTTTTTTATGCTTTTTATATTTATCTTAAACTGGGAAAATTGAAAAACTATTTTTTGGAACTTTTTCTCAATTAATTGCAATTAAAGCTATTTAAAAATGATTAAAAACTGAATTAAATAATGAAAAATACTAAACAGTGACCAAAAATTATGAAAATTGCAGGGAAATCCTAAAATATTATTCTAAAGCTGAGAAAAATAGAAAAACAAGGGCCTATGTGGGAGAATCTGAAGCTGTAGTGTAACTTGAGCTAAAATAAGTACTTGAAATTAAGCAAATAAGCACAAAAGTGAGCCAACTGAAAACATAAGCTAAACTATAGTGAAACTACTCTAAGGCAACTGTCTACATCTAATCCTAACACCTAATGAGCAGTTTAACAAGGATTAAGCTAATCTGATACTAAAGCAAATAAGCAAACAGGCCCCTACTGTTTGAGCACTTGCATTGGCTTATCCAATAAGCAAAAGGGAAAACCAGCAGTGGAGATCTCAAGACCACCTACCAGAGATCACATATCCAGATTTTCAGCAAATAAGGAAAAGTATTAAGGAAGCTAGAGAGCAAACAAAAATGGCAAAACAATGACAGAAAGCTGATGCAGCAGAACAGGTGAACAGGGACACTAGTTTGAGCTTATTTAACTACTTATTTAATAAGCTAAACCAAAAACCATGAATGTGGTCTTAAAGACCACCTAGCCTACTGCAAATGTGCCAAATCTAAGACCATGAAAAGCTGAAATGAACAGTGTGCAGATGATGCAAGATCTGTAAAACACTGATTTTTTTGACAGTTTTGACTTTTTAAGAACAATGTGAAGATTGACTTTCTTGAGATTTAAAATCAAATGCTGAACTGATGTTAATGAAATAAGATTAAATGAAACTTTGGCAAGCTAGATTATCAAGTTTTAAACTCATATGCATTGATTCGACTTAACTGATTTTAACAGTGATGAGACAAGGACAGTAAACAAGTAATTTTGACTAACAATGAAATTTACTGCAAGACAAGGACAGAAATGACTCCAATGAACTCTAGCAGACCTAAAACCACTTATCTATCCTAAGATTGTAACCTCTAAAGCAGTTTAAACAAGCAAACCAAACACCCCTTTATTGAACCAAGATACATTAAAACCACTAAACTTGATGAGATTCTTACTAAAACTGAATTAAAAACTTATATTAACATGAAACTCATCATTTTAACAAGCTAAAACCAGAAATTAACATGAAATCGATTGACTTTTGATTTTTGACTTTTGTTGACCCTTTTTCCAAAACTTGAGATTAGAACAATGAGAAACCACAATAAGCTCATGTAAGCTTATCCAAGCTTAAATGAGCTTAATGAAACAGTAAATAACAACTTAAAACAGATTGAAACAAGATTGTATGAAAATCGAATTGACAATGGATTAATGAAAGAAAACTGATTAATAAAGTGGCATTACAAAAGCATTACAATGAAAAGAAACTAAGCTATTAAAACAGTAAATGACAGGAAATGGAGAGGTCAAAATCTCTCTAAAGCCTAAGAGATTGGACAAAATGAAATGTGAGCCAAGGGGTCTCTTTATATAGCAGAGCTTGAGCCTGCTTGGATTCCTTTCAGAAGATACTAGAAGGCCATTTTTAGCCACACATTCAATTCCAGATCACCATAGCCAATCAAAGCCTTCCAAATCCTTTCATGAGGTGTCGTGGCCAATAGAGATGTGCCATTTGGCCACGTGTGCATTTTAGCTGACATGTCAGAGGTTCTAGAGAGTTGAAAAGATACTTAGTGCTATGTTTAGTGTTTGGGATTGGTGGGTGGTGGAAATTGGGTGTGTTTGGGGAAGAAGGAGATACCACTGGATAGGGCGCGTTTGGTTTTATTTTATTGTTATTTGAAAGCTTTGACCGGGTATCTTGGTTGACCTGGGTTATTATTTCGGGTAAAAGGTGTATATTCGGGTGCTGGATTAATAGTCGGGTAGTGATATTGGGCGGGTAAAGGGTGGAAATGGATTTGGGCTTGATTTTTAGTTTAGGGCCGAGTAAATTGGATAGTGGATTAATATTGGATTGGTCTTGGACTAATATTAGTATTAGCAACCAAAGGGACCAATGTTGTAATTTCTGAAACTTCAGGGGCTGAACATGTAATATCTGAAAGTATCTTCAAGGGATCACTCTTGACAATCTTCAATAGACCAAGGGCTAAATTGCAAATTTCTGAATCTCCAAGGGCCATTTCGACAAATCTTTGAAACTTGAGGGACTGTTTCTGACATTTCTTAAAACTTTGATCAAATCTTCACAAATCATCCTCAGAGATTAGAAATCTTCATAAATGCTCAATTTTGACCTTCCGGCTCAGCTTAAGCTCTCTTAATCTCTCGTGCTCGGATTTACGTCTGATTTGGTTCCTTTTTGCGTATTTTTACATATCCATACCTGCAAATGCACAAACTCAAGAAAACCACAAATATTAGCAATAAACGGCTCTTTCTTGGTTATTTTGGGTCTATTTTGATAACAAAAAGGTATGTGTTTTAGCACATACCAGGCACACTCATAATTTGGTGGATTTGGAGTAAAATATTGGAAACGGATAAGGCTAATCTCACCATATAATATCAAGGGTTGTATGTGCTTGGCTAAGGTCTAATCTAGTTAGGTTAAGAAAAACATGTCAAAATTTTTAAAATGGCATATTTTAAAAAAACGAGGGCAAAATAAAGTTCAAGAGACAATTCTACTCCCGTCCCCCCACTTGAATTGTACAAAGTCCTTTTTGTACTAAGCGTTAAATAAAGGTGAAGAGAAAAGTAGAATTAGAGGGAGAACTTCCCTGAAATTTGCTCCAAAAAGAAAGAAGGCCCACGAAAAAGAGTCGTGCCTTCGTATAAGAATCCACGAGCAAACTTCAATCCCTGAAATCACACTACCGACAAGCATAATTCTAAAAAGAAAAAATAAAAAATGAAAAACAAACCTAACTCACTTTCGTAGGAATCACGGTTGCATTTAACATATGCAACAAGCCTTTTAAACCACTTGGTGTCCCAAGTGGACGAGTGAAGTCTCGTGAGGGTTTACAGGGAACACACCCACAAAGTTCATTTAAAATACTAATACAAGGTTATTGTGTTTAAAATGAAAGAAGTAAAGCAGAGGAGAGTTACGTCGTAACTTTTAGAGGGAGTTACACCGTAACTAGGCAAAATCTGGCATACGCTGCAAGAGTGTAGCTATGGCGTAACCACTGAGATGGAATTACGCCGTAATTGGTGATGCATCCAAAATTCTACTAAAAAGGGTTGGTTACGGCGTAACCACTGAGATGAGTTACGCCGTAACTATAGTCAGATCAGCATGCTGCAGCAGCAATTACTCTTCGTCTCCTGTAAAAATGGTTAAAAACACAAAACCCTACAGAAATGGAAATAAAACAAAAGAAAGGGATAATTTGGGTTGTCTCCCGAAAGAGCACTTTTCTTTATTTACGAGTCTTTAAGTTAGACTCAGAGCCTCGGGGCTTTATGGTGGCCTTTGGACTTGGCCAACTTCTTCTACTAGTAGTCGGCAATCATTCATCCATTTGATAAAAACTTTTTTTCTTGCCGTGTTACCGATGCTACATGTTCCAAATTTTTGAGAGAGCCACTCATTAAATGATATACATGACTTTCCCCAGTCGTCATCTTCAGCAATAGGATTACTTGTTGTACTCATGTTTGATCTCTCATCATCAGTTATCGATAGTTATCATAATTGCATTTCAGTTGTTTTACCAATCCCTTATTAATTTCTGAGTCTCCAAATCTTATCTTGTACCAATCTTCAAATGCTAGTTTCCCAAATTTAATATCATGTCGTTCAGCCTCGTTAGGGCATACCCATTCATCCGCCTTTCCCTTACAAAATTCTCGAAAAGGGTTACACGAGGGCCATGCAGTTACTGATTCGTTATCCTTGGTTAATATCGGGCTGCAATAATGTTTGTTGGGAATTGGAGCTTCCTTAATACCTTGGACCTGGGCAGTCATTTCCTGTTTCTGCTTGCAACTATCAACATTTTCTTTAGTACTAGGATCATAACATAAAGGTGGATCGAGTGATTGAACATTAACAACATCAACTTTATTGGAAATTTCTAATTTTGGGTTTAAATGCTCTTTCATACTGAAAGTTATTCGTTCATTATCAGTTCCCAAAGAAATTTGTTTTTCAGAAACCTTAATTTGAGCCCGACAAGTGGCCAGGAAAGGTCTTCCAACAATTAAATTGTAAGTTTCTCGTTTCCCGTGTTGGATGGAGGGTTTGCCTAACATTGATATGGATGCCTCAATGGACTGTAGGCAGCGTGAATCTCATGTGGAGCCAGTTCCACATGATGTAAATCTTAATGATACTGATGGACAAGTGGAGCCGGTTTCACTTGGTTCAAGCCCTAGTCATGACGCACCTAGTCATGACACGCCTGAGGGGCATGATACTTTATTGAAAATTCGTGCTATTGAAAAACAAATCTTGGAGGGAAAACTTGTTCTTGTGGGTGACGATGGGCAACCATTAAAACCAGATGTGACAGTGGATGCTACTACTTCTACTGGGGCAAATCCAATTGAGCATCTTAAGGTGCCGCAGTCACAGAATGAGCTAGAGGAGATGCTTACTGCTATTGGTTATTATTCGAAACCTCCTCAAGATACGAGTGGTCCTATGGCTTCTAATGTTAATGGCCATAATAATGCTAATGATAAGGTTGATACGAATGCACATGGGGATGTTGGTATTGGGAAGGTTGGTGTGTATGCTTTGAAACAACCTTCTTCATCGTATGCTGGTGTTACTTCTACTGAACCAAAGAAACACGTATCAAACTTTCGTAGGTTGGAGTGTAGTAAGAAAGCTAATGGTGTGGATCTTTCTGTCCCGATGAAAGTGGTTGAAGAGGTGAACACTAGGTTTGAGAATACTTTGTATGGGTATTTCCTTGGTCAACGCCTTGCTTTTCCTGTTGTTGATTACTTTGTACGCAATGCGTGGGCTAAGTTTGGTATACAAAAGGTAATGATGAATGCAAAGGGGTTCTTCTTCTTTAAATTCAATTCGAAGAAAGGTGTTGATGATGTTCTTGAGAACGGTCCTTGGTTGATTAGAAATGTACCTATTATTCTTAAACCATGGACATTGAACACCAACTTACTTAAAGAGGATTTGACCAACATCCCGGTGTGGGTTAAATTCCATGATGTTCCTCTTGCTATGTTTTCTGATGATGGCCTTAGTCTCCTTGCCACATTGATAGGCACGCCCAAAAGGTTAGATGCTTTTACTAGCCAAATGTGCAAGGAATCGTGGGGCCGTAGTAGTTTTTCTAGATGCATGATTGAAGTGAAGTCGGATGAGGTGCTTAGGGACAGCCTTACTGTTGAGATACCGTTACTTGATGGGTCGGGTTCGACTATTGAGAAGATACGGGTTGAATACCAGTGGAAACCACCTCATTGTGATAAATGTAAGATTTTTGGTCATACTCTTATTGAATGTCCGAAAGTTTTTGAACCTCCTGTTCAGCCTACTAAGCGTGTTAATGATGGTTTCAAGACGGTCAATAATAAGAAGAAGGGAAAGCAAGGTGGTTCTACTATTCGGTCGAGGAGGGTTTTCTAAACCTGTTGTGGGTAAGCAGTTTCAATATCAACCCAAAAAGACTCCTCTTGAACCTAAGAAAGTGGAAGTCACTAAGAAGAATGCTTTTGATGTGGCTAGTTCGAGTGGAACAAAGATCTCTACATCTAATCAGTTTGATGCTCTTAATATGGAATATACGGATGCTTTTGGTATTCCTTCAAATGATACCAACAAGGATGTGGATTCTGGTCGTACAATGGAAGTTACTGAAGATAAGTCTACTAAGACAGGTACTGCATCACAAGAACCCCTTGTGTGTGATTTGAAAGAGATGGAGTCGGGGTGTGTCTCCTATAACTAGTGATTCTTGTATTCCGCCCGCATCTTCTAATAAGAGAGTTAACCCTTTTTTTAAAGTGGGAGATATCGTGGTGTCTGATTCTGAAGATGAGGTGGTTGCTAACTCATTTGATGAGTCTGCTAATCTATTCGGTGGTGGCCAAGAGTTTGAAGATGAGTATGATGACTATGACTACGATGACTATGCGAAGCAGGTTTCTGATCTTCCAGGGAATTTGTATGCCTTTAATGCCATGTATGGCACCAAGCTTCAAGGACCTAGGAAGTAATTTTCTTTCGTTATGTCCTATGTTATCATTAGAGTAGTGGTTTCTTTTCTTGTTTAGAAAATAGGTAGTATCTTGTTATGTAAGCTTTATGCCTATGTAACGGGCTGAGATATGGGATTTCACTCATACCCATTGTACTTAAACATTTTTTGGTTAATATATTTACCAGGGTGCAGGATTACTCCCCTTTACCCAAAAATAACCGCAAAATCAGTGGGAAAAAAGAATTTTCCAATTTTAAGGAGCACATTATTGACTACTCCCCTTGGTACAACCTTAGAGGAATCAGCCATTTCTATCATCATTGTTGTTTCTTTTAAATTGGTAAGTTTTATTTTATTAAACCAAGTGGTAGAAATAAGGTTTACCCCAAATCAGCTAATACGGGAATTTTAAGATTACCGATGGTGCATGGAAGAAGAAAACTTTCCTGGTATTGTTACTTCTCAGGAAGTTGGCTTGGCAGGTCCTCATCGTCTTCCGATTTATCATCTTCTTTTAGGTAGTTGATCCCGGACAGATCATTCGTGATAGAGGAGGTGCACTGCTCTTTATTAGGCTTATGTTGCGCAAAAATGGCTTTGCAGGCAATGGCTTTGGCATTACTGGTCTTAAGGTTTTTAGCCAATTGCCCAATTTGTGTTTCGAGGTTTTTAATTGCAGCATCTTGGTTTCGCAAGTTCATGTTGGTGTCTTCTTTCACCTTGTCCATCCATTCCTTGAGTCTATCTCCCTTTTTTGTAGATTCCTGGATGTGCCTATGCATTATTTCTTCAAGGTTTGGTCTAGGAGGATTGTTGTTGATTCTTGTGTAGAATCCTGGGGACTTTTCTCGGTATCTGGGCCCGTTACCATTGTATCCGTTGAAAGGGCTCCCACTTCCATACTTTACTTCTTCGATCCTTTTAACTTCCTCATTGGAGGAACATTCCTTAGTAGGGGGAGCTCCATTTCATTCCACTTGTATGGAATGCACATTTTCCTTGAGCTTCTTCATTTCTCTTTCGAGACTTTCTAATTTGTTGTTTATTGCTGCAAGGCATTCCATATTTCCATTCTTACTTCGGTTGCTTCCCCCATTATGCCATTTGTAAGAGTGGTCAGCCATCTTTTGAAAAGTTTCCAAAGCCAATGTTGGAGTCATACCAGGAATTAGCCCTTGAGAATCGATCATTTGTCTTGAGGAGATATTCAGACCTTTGTAAAAAACATTCACCTTTTGTTGGCTGTTGAGGTCGTGAGTAGGGCATTTGTATAATAATTCGTTATACCTTTCCAATTCTTGGTACAACGTTTCATCACCATCTTGCTTGAAGTTATGGATTTCTTCTAATTGCTTAGCAGTTTTGGATGGAGGACAATATCTCTGAATGAAATACTTTTTTAGGATATGCCAGGTGTTGATTGTTCCGGCAGGTAATCGATCAACCCACCTTTAGCAGCTCCAGTGAGAGAAATAGGGAATACCCGTAACATGACAGCATCATTTGAGACTCTAGAAATTTTGAATAAGCTGACAATGTATTCCACGTTGTCAATATGCTCATGAGCATCATCTGTAATGCTTCTAGAGAAAGGATTTGCATGCAATTCCCTTATAAATTGAGGTTTGATTTCGAATTGAGCATCTTCTGCGATGGTCGGCCTAACAATCCCCGGTCCTTATTCATCTCTTGTTAACGCCAAATATTCCTCGAGAGTGAGGTTATCAATGTTAACAACTTCCATGATACCTGAAATCTTGAATAGTGATCGTGAGAATTTGAGAAATTTTAAAACAAAACAAAAATGAAAGACTTAATAGCAATCCTAATATAACTCCCCGGCAGCAGCTCCAAAAACTAGATGCAGGTTTTACTGACCAAGTTTTAATATTTATTATGTCTCGTTATACCTATGGTCTACCCTAATGCACTAACGGGCAGTGTACCCGGTCATGTATAGTGTAGTATTCGGTAAAACCGAGGTCTTCCCAAGAGCTATGTGTGTTGGATTATTACCAGTGTTCTAAAAGGCGCGCCATGGCGCCGCCAAGGCGTCGCCAAGGCGCGAGGCGTGGCCTCGGCGCCACGAAATGAACCAAGGCGCGAGGTCTAGGCGTCGTGTGAAAAGGCGTGAGATAAGGCGCGAAAAGGCGCGCCTTTTGGTAAGGCGCGCCTTTTGGTAAGGCGTGGCGCCATTTTTAGAAGAATTTAAAGGATTTACGGATTTGGGCTTGAATTTCTAGTATTTGGGCTATTTTCTTCTTGGTCCTTGTTATTTCAAAACTTAATTCCTATTTTCGCCTCATATTTGGGCCTGGTTATTTGGGATTGGGGCTTTAGTTATTGAAATTGCTCTTAAAAAATGATACAAAATTATAAATACATAAATATATAAATATTTTTTTGCCGCCTTAAGCACGCCTTATGAAGCAAAGGCTTGAAGGCTTGAGGCGTGGCTATGCCGCCATACCACGCCTCACGCCTTTTAGAACATTGATTATTACTAAGTTTAGGTGTCATAGATTTTAATATGATTATGATAAGGAATTAATTAATTAACTACTAAAGCAGATTAAAGGCAAAGGTTGTGATCAATAAAGGAGAGTGGTGCTAACCTAGTTATTCATCCTAGCTAGTAATGTCTACGTCTAATTACTTCCAATTACTTCAGGTGGGGTCAAAGTCGAGAGGACAACATTTGGTCAATTCGCCCTAACCTATCAGCAAAGATGCCACCACGGAGAAGTCGGTGTCCCCTCATAAGTCCAGGTTGTTCCGGTCCCTAAGCCGAGTCATTAAGTACCGCTACATGTTAGACTTATAATAGTGAGTGCTCGGGCGTTAGCAACTTAAACACTCACCCCCTAATTCTTAAGTTCATCCAAACGGTAGGTGATCAGTTGGTCAAATCGCACAAGTAGAAAGGGTCTTCAGTTGGTCATATCTTACCCTTGCCATCTCAGTCTACTCACTTAGGGTCAGTTGGTTATATCTCCTAAGCAACTAGCCTCTATCGCCATTCAAAACTACCGAAACAATGGTAGCTACCAATAAACTATGCATGCATAAACTTAGAAATAATTATACGGAAGTAATATAAATGCAAATAAAACAATTAAGGAATTATACCTAGGCCAGCACCAAGAGGTGCTTAGCCGCTCATATTAACCATACAAATCAATTCAATAATTAATGTTACAAAATACATGAATCGAAAGTAAGAAAAAGATAAAATGTTAATGCTTATCGTAGGGGAGTGATTTCTCCCTTAGAGATAGTTCTGTATGCTCCTCTAGACCTGCCTTTGGCTTCTTCCCACGTTATTTGGTTGTGGTGTGTGAAATGGGATGCTTTGAAATGTTGGAAATCGTGGGGTATTTATAGGCCAGATCTGGGTTACGGCGTAACTAATAAAATAGTTACGCCGTAATTCTCTATTTCTTCATAAATTGCACTAGATCTGCTGGTTACGGCGTAACCTTGGAGGTGGTTATGCCGTATCTTCAATAATTCTTGGTTACGCCGTAGTTTATGCAAGAGTTACGGCGTAGTTATCAGCGGCGCAGATCCTCTTTTGACCTAATATAGTTACGTCGTAATCTTTTAGGAGAGTTACGCCGTAATCTTCTGATGAGTTGGCTTTCTGACTCACGCTTTTGTTACGGCGTAATGTGAGAGATGAGTTACGCCGTAACTTCTTCAAAGTGAGCATACTATGATAAATCTTTGATAATTCTCCAATTCCGCGTCTTTTTAACTCCAATGCTCGTAATTTACCTGAAAGTGAAATATAATGAAAAACAAGCGTAAATCCATATAAATGATATAAATTACAAGCATTATCGGGGGAAATTGACACTTAATATTCAGGATTATTTGATGTTATCATGCAGCATCTTTCTTTGGCAACGTCTGCTCATGTTGCTTAAGCATAGCACGTAATTCATTTACAGTCTTCCCCATGCTATGCTTATTAAAGTTCTGCACAAACGAGACATACTCTTTAGAGAGACCATTTAAGATCAAACTAACCCCATAGTTCAGAGTAACTGGGTGACCAAGACGTTCCAAATTGTCAATATAGCTCTTCATCTTTAGAACATACGAGCTAACAGATTGATCTTCTTCCTGCTTGCAAGCGTGAAATTCACGTGCAGTTTGTAGAAGTTCCTGTTCTGCCTGTTGGGCAAACATGGACTTAAACTCCTGAAGCATGTCATAAGAACCAAGATGAGTTAGATTTCGTTGGATCTCTAACTCCATGGTCATGAGCATGAAGGAAGCTATGTTCTTTGACCCCTTAACCCAAGCAGTGTGAGCTGCAAGAGTCTCGGGAGGGACAGGGTGGCCAGGAGTTGCAACAGGTGCAGCAGGGATGGGATGCTCCAAATAAGTTTCCTTATCTTCAACTGACAGTATCATGCGAAGCTGGCGATACCAGTCAATGAAGTTAGGTCCAGTGAGTTTTTGTTTCTCAAAGAAACTCCTGAGTACCGAATTGTTTCCGACTGAGGTAGTCATCTACAAATTTGAAAAGTTCAAATAATTAGTATTTTCAATAATTAACTTCTTAAAAGAATTAACTACTCAATTAATTACTAATAAGACTAAGACCCATCTTGACCTCCCACTTATTACCAAATGTCTGACTAATGTGTAAACAAGTTGGGCAAGAGGTAACCGACGAGCGTTAATTGCATAATGCAACTCTTAGACTTTATGAGACTGATTAAGGCATTAGTAAACAAGTAATAATGTCAAAAGCATGTTTAGTCTCATCTTATGCCTCGGGTCCAAGGTCTGACCAAACATACTCGAAATAAGTCGACCAAGTAAGAACTTGCAAATATCACCAAAAGTTTGACCAATGAGTAATATTCACCATGGGTTGGAATGGCCCTAAGGTCTGACTAAAGAGGTCAAACCAAATGCACATGTTCATAGTTGGTTGGCATAGACTTAAAATTTTACACATAGGGTATTCACATAAATGTGGTAAAAATCGTGTACAAAGAAGCATGCAAAACAACTTTGTAACACTTATTTTAAAAACTTTTGGTAATGACACTGTAGTGATTATCATGGTTCACGGTACCTCCAATCGAACTCGCAGGGAGGCGAAGGACCAGGTCAGCGCGAGGCAATAACCGAAATCATTTCGGTGTGACTGTGCGCACCTCCTTAAACCCCCTTTATAGTTTGTTCTAGTGGGTGAGCCGTACATCCCAAGTGTCCATAGCGTCTAGTTTTTAAATTCATGGAAAACTTGTTTCAATAGTTTAGGTCACTTAATTTTCCAAAACAATTTTCCACGAAACATATAGCAGGTCACAATGAGCGTGGTATTTAGGCGTGTAAATTAAGACTATTATTAATGTTATGATTACGATATGTATTATCTCATATTACATGCAATTAGGTATAAAAAACAAGTAAAAATAATGCACATAAGGAATCCCAAACATATAAACATACAACATTAATAAACACATATGAATCCGAGTTCTCTCGCGAGTCTTCCCCAAAAGGAGAATCATAAGACCCTCACTAGGTTTTCATCAAGTGCCTAGATCGTCCCGTACATCACATGAAGTGATTGAGTGGGTCTTATAGCCGGAAAAACATATAAAATATTATGGCAAACTTAATTAACTTTTAATTATGCTATTTTATGTATCTAATTAACAATTTAATTTTATTGGTTTGTGTCTAGGTATTTTTTTATTAATAATTGACAAGTATTGCATTATAGTTGTCAAAATTAAAATAAAACGAATAACTAATTAGATTTCATGCAGCCTTTTAGCGTGTTTATCAAAACGTGTAACCCATAATCACAAAAACGAGTTGACTCGTGATGCCACTGTTAGGATTTTAGATCTAGTTAACTAAGTAACACTACGAGTACGCAGCAGAATATGGATCTAGTTTAAGCAATTAGGTTAACACGTAAATAATAAACAATAAAAAAGTAAAAGAGAACAAGAAAACTAACCCACGTAGTCACCCGCAAGTTTTAACGAACAAAGAAACCAAGTGTTTGAAGCAAACACCTCTACGAGTTCACACACAAACAATTAACCACGAATACGCCCGATAAAGCTAGTCATGAACGTTTGCCCAAACAACCCTTGTATACCTTGAACAAATTGAACCAAGAAAACCCTAGAAAACCCTTTCACTTTCTGTCCGAGATCTGCTATGAACCCGAGAACCAAAAGTTGGTTCTGTTCGATATCGGATGAACCCATCCAATATCTTCTGTATATCTTTTCTGCCCGAGGAGAAAACAGCAAACAAACCCACTCTTGGCAGCTACTAATCGACTAGGAGAAGCTGAGAACCAAGAACTTAAAACCTCACAAACACCTTGGATTATAACGAAGCAAGTTTAGGGTTTCAAAGATACAAGAAGAACCCTAATCGGATTATGAAAAATCCAATCGATCATGAGGTTCTGTGATGATAGATCGATTAGTATATGCTGGGAATTTAGGGATATAAGTCATGTGTTTTGAATGCCAATGTGTGGGTATTTATAACCCATGAACCCTAGTTATCTTGGGCTACAAACTTGAGCTCCAAGTCAAAACACATTCCTAATCCCAATACAATTCTCCTAGCCCATAAGCTTGATCCAAACGACCCACAAGTGAACTGGCAGTGGGTTTGGATCTATGTACGATCGGGTTCAAACGTCGGGTCAAGAAGTTCAAGTGGTAAACGTGTAACAACGTACTCTCGTGTTTAACGTGTGTGCCCCATAGGCTCATACACTTCTAGTCGTTTCTATGCGAATCCATGCCCACATTCCAACATACTTGTGTGCTTTTTTGTGATGGAAATTATGTCAAAATAAAAAACATAAATTAAAGATTTATGTCCCTATTCGCAGCAAATGATGCAACCGTTTATAAAAAAAAATCAAATTCGAATTTTCAGATTTCCAAATTTTCCAGTTTCTGCAAATATACAGATTGATATGGTTTCATTTAATTTAAACATAGCATGCAATTGGTTTGTAGTTGCAATAACTTATACTCCGTACTTATATAAAAAGGTTCACGATCACGAGCTAAATAAATAGAACATTTATTCTAAATTCATTCAAATTTATAAATTGAAACCATAGACATGATTATTATTAGTTGACGATAACTCGTTAACCTTAGGACACCAGACTGACACGGACATACGATCAAATCCACACATAAAATTGAAAAATGAGAACTGCAATGAAGTTATACAAATGAACTTAATCAATCGGAACCAGCTCAATCTTGATCTCAGAAATGGTCGCATCATCAGCCCCTGCTCTGGGCACCAAACTCACCAAAACATCGTCATCATCTTCAGCCTCAAGATCCTCCAACAGCTGTGTGATTCCAAATACGGCCCTACTTGTTGTGAACATCTTCCCACCATGGTGGTGTGCCACCTCCGTGAAAGAACCAGCAAACTCGCTTTCAGATGCAGTGGTCTCAATTTCATCATCAACGTCATTCACCAACACATCGAATTTTAAAAATACGCTACTGTCGTATTTGATTCCATTCAAAAACAACATCTCTTTTGAATTTTCCTTGTCCTCCTTGCTTCTCTTTTTGACAGGCCTCTTTACGTATACCTTAACTACCTTGTCTAGCTTCACCGGGAATTCCGTGTCTTCCACACTCTTCTCAATCCTGACCGAATTAGCTGCAAGGTCTGACTTCATCTTCTTTTTATGACGTGGAATTGAACTATAATCTTTCCACGGGATTGGGGACTTTTCGAAATCATATCCCATCCGTATTGTGTCTACACAATCTTTGTTGTAAACACGTACAAGCTCCCTGTTCTCATCATAAAACACATATGATGCATTGAGCCAGTCGTTGGACTTTGGCTCTTTGTGTTTTGGGTCCAAATCTTTCCAGATTTTCCACATCCTATCAACGTTGGCATGATGGGCGAAAAAGATTGGGTCATACCCAGCCGAGTAGAAATCTCCCATGTCCTCCATCATCGGCAACCTAGGGTTACCAGTCCAATTGTGAACCACATTGTGAACTGGATTTTCTATGCTCCCAGCTCTCGGCTCATGAACATTAGTCAAAGCCTCAGGTTCGTTGGGTGAGGGGTAGGGGTTGGGGGGTGAAGGGTCATCACCGAAGAAGCTTCTGGCAGAGGGTGCATGGTCGATCATCTGTCTTCTCATAGTACACAGATTTTGGTGTACCAGCTTTGCAGGGTCAATGTTTTTTTCTTTATAATGGTTGAGATCCATGGTAGTCGGGGGGAGGTGTTTGACATTCCGGTAAGGGTCAAATAGATGGTTGTTTCGAGGATCAGGTTTCTTTTTGGGTTTATGATCATCCTCATTAACCATAGCGGCTTCATACATAGCAGGAATCATCATTCCAGGAGGATTGTCCCAGTTCCAGTATGGTAAAGCGAATGTTTCGTCACCAAGTAACTTTCCTAATATCCTCTCATGGAAATAGAGATACCAACGGTGAAATGGAAAGAAAAGCGAGGATTTGTGAATCTCGATTCTATATTTAGAATCTTTATTATTTCCTTGTATGTATGCGTCGTTACAATACGCGCAATGGATCTTAGCTTGTTGGTTCCAACTGTGTGGATCGTCATCTTTGAGACCCTTCATGATTTTAATTGCCCTTTCATACTTCTTGATATACTCTGGAGTGACTCTCTGTGCCGCGGGTCGGACACGAGTCTTTGGGAAGTGGGGAAAGACGTAATCTTTTGGTTTATAGTATGGTTCTGGAGGTTTAGGGCAACAATGTACCCCCCTCAAGGAGTGTGTAGGGTCTACTACATCAATCACGTCAATGCAGTTTCGGATATCGTCAGGAGCTGTCATCGGAAATGCTAAAGCTGACTGGACAGAAGCCAAGTTGGTCGCGCCATACAGGCCTCCGAGCCCTAGGAGCAAGTTTCTCCTGTCCACACTCTGTATGTCAAGTGATGTTTTGGGTAGTATAAGTTTAGGGGTTCCAGAGGTTTTGTGATCGTCATCCGCAGCAGCATTGCATGAGACTTTGAAGCGACGTGGTGATGGTTTTGAAACCGATGGAGAACGAGAACAAGTATATGTCTTTTTAGTAGTAGTAGTGGTGGGAAGAGTGGATAAACTCAAAGAAACCATCATGTTAGGCAATTTCTGGTGCTTTTAAGTTTGTAAAACGAGCCTCATTTTATAGACAATTTTTCATGCACAAAGCCTTTTTATTATTATTATGCTACCAAATAATTTCTTTTTATAATTGACTATATTTTCCTAACAACCATACTATACAGGTGTTTTTGTTTAACCTTATTAAATATTGAAACTGCGGCATTACTAATTTAGAATTCCAGATAACATGCATATTCAACTATACAGCTGTTTTTGTTTAACTTTTTAAATATTGAAACTGCGTCATTAAATTCCAGATATTATATTCAAGTTTTTTTTTTTTTTTTTGGTTAAAAGGTTTTCCGCAATACATGGATCTACAACTTTACATGTTCTTTTGACTTCAACTTAATACAAATCCAAACTTTACCCTTTTAACATACTGTTAACAAACACTTTGTCTTAAAGATCAAACAGGGGCAACCTAAATTTGATATCCTTCGATAATTTCAGATATTATGTTACTAATAATAGAGACTATTACAACACTTACTCTCTGTACGGTAGATAGATTTCACTTTGCTAATTAAACAAAGAAATTAGTATTGAGATTTTGTAATCAAAACTTACATTGTCGAAATTAAACTTTAGGAGGACCAGTTTTGTTGTGGTAATTCAAACCACGTTATGGTAACTTTAGAGGTTTAGGAACCATATTTTATTTATTTATTTATTTTTTTTTATTTTTATTTTTTTTTAATGGTTTAGGAACCATATTTGATTTGACATGAAAGCCCCGAGGAAAGACACAAATTGTAAGGACATCAAAATCCAATCACTACTAGAGATTTGTGAATAGAGTCCCCTTAATAGAGCCCGGTTTTAATGAAAAACGGTCTCTAAAAAGATCTCGCGTTTTATAGGGCCATGTTTTCTTTCAGAAAACCGGGCTCTATGTTTGAAAAGGATAGAGCCATGTTTTCTTCGAGAAAACCGGGCTCTATTACTAATATAGAGCCATGTTCCCTATTATAAAACCGGGCTTTATGTGCTATACCATTAGAGCCCTGTTTTGTTATGCAAAACCGGGCTACATTCCCCTTACCCACCTTAAACATTTTCATAGTCCCGCTCAAAACTTTACCCAAAAATCAAATTCACATTTTCATTATCCCTCATTCCCTCCATTTGTATTCTATCTCACATAGCCACCCTTATCCCTTCATTTCATCTCACATTATCTCTCCATTTTGTCATCAACTAAGCCAAATCCAATCTCTGTAATCGACCCTTGCATATCACATACCCCTCGCAATTCACCATCTTCACTCCCGATTTCAAGTCCAAGTATCCACAAATCAGGTACTTTAATGCGTTATATGTTCAATTTAATTATCAATTTGATGTATTAATGACTCAATTATGTCTAATGGTTGTACTTCTAATTTTTGGAATTATGAAAAAGCTTTTATAGCATCAATATGTTAGTAGTATAGCTCTATTTTGCTGTAAATTTGGGCCTGAATGCTTATATACCCGTCTAATGATGTTAAGCTTTCATTAGCTCATTGTTAGCCAGATTCTAGATCTTCAGAAGGTCCAGTTGCTGGGCTAGATCCATGTTATAATCCAAGTTCTGCTCATAAATGTAGGATCGGTTTCTTGTCTGAGACATCTTTTGAATAAGCGAAAGAGGACATCTCAAACGAAGAATAGGAAAATTAAGAGGATGAGAGTATTTGAAGTACTCGAAAAAACAGCCACAAGAAAGTGACAATTCAGTCTTTAGCGAGACTGCCGTCTACTATGGCTTTCAAGGTCGAATAGCGGCTGAATTGATGAGTGCATGGAGTTATAGGCTGTCTTTGGAGGTTTGACACAGGTGTTTTATTTGATTATTTTTCTTGACTTACTTTGTGGGCTTCCATGTTTTCTTTTTCAAAAGTGTTTAGAACCCGTTTGTGTTAGTGGTGATTAAGTTTTTTCTGGTGTTGTGGCCATATGGTGGTTATTTAGTTCTAGAAACATTGTGGTTTTGTTTGTGCTACTAGTGGGTTAGGTCTTCGGGTTTGGCTTTCTTTTGTGGTTTATGGGGTGTTTGTAGTATCTTCTAGCGTCTTGCTAGTTTTTTATATAATAAGTGGAAGGTGATGTTACATACATTGGAAAGAAGTGGAAGGTATGTCGCATTTTGATGAGAATAGTTAATGTGTTAAATATAATTACAAAGATTACTTTGTGATAACCATAATCTAATTTTCTGCATTAAACGACTAATTAAACCGCTAAATGAATGTGCGAACGACTTTCAACTAGTCCGCCATTTGACATATTTGAAAATTGATCCATTTGAGATAAATTTTACTCAACTAGAAATTTCGACTCAATAATAAGTGTACTGTATAGTGGTCAAAGTGGCCATCTTTGGAAACTACTTTAGCCATATTGTGTCATCCGAAATAGAGCAATTTACAAGTGTTTCTAAATGCTTCAAGTATCCTACTTTAGCCAACCTCTGAACCATAGCTAGTTTCATTTTCAGCTATTTGTTTGATAGTTTTATCTATATAACCTGTTATAACTATATTAGAACTTAACTCCACTTGGCTCATAATCACAAAAGTTAGTCAATTGCCATCCCTAATCGCTATATTATATGCATTGGCGCAGGTATCACCTAAAAGATGCTGTAGTTGAGGGAGGGGTCCAATTTGACAAGGCACATGGGGTGAATGCATTTGAGTACCTTGCAAAATATAACAGGTTCAACAAGGTGTTTAAGAAGTGCATGTATGATGAAACAAGAATAGTGATGAAGATGATTCTTAAAATGTACAAGGGATTCGAAGGGGTGAAAGTGTTAACTGATGGTGGTGGTGGTTTAGGTGCTAATCTTGAGCTTATTTTTTCCATGTATCCTGATATTAAGGGCATAAACTTTGACTTAACCCATGTCATCAAGGACGCACCTCCTTATCCAGGTATTCAAAATCATATGCGCACATACAGTATAACGTGTTGATATATCTAAGCTTGTACACCACCTTTGCTTGCTCTAGGACCTGTAGATTCACCACGCTAATGTTTATCCTGTGACCCGTTAGTTTGCATAGTATTAGATCATATTTGTTTAGATACTATTCATATTTAATGCCCATATTTATGTCTAGTAACCATGATCAGTCTTATGGAAATTACATCTGTTGATTTCCAGAAAGGTTTCGGAAAATGTTGCCAACTTTGGATCTAATCGGAAGAAATACACTATGTTGGTTGTTGCAGACTCTCCTGCTTCAGAACATGAAGTGAGTTTAAATGTACACCTAGGATACATCGTGATACCATATTTCTACATATATGCCCAAATGCAACGCAAACAGCCAGCAATTACACCATAGGCAACAATGCACAAGATTTATTAGTAATACGCCACAATCAAAATTGAAGAACCTGAGAAATGGGCCAAGACAGATTTGGGACATCATCAACTTCATCAAACCCCATCTCATTTGGTCAGGTTACTCAAAGGAAAGGCATAATAACGAGACTTTACAGTAACGTTAATGGTGTATTTTTCACTTTCATTTTCGTTCAAGTAGGCTAGTTTTTTTAAATGTGTTGTTTGCAAGAGTAGTCACAAGATTAATCTCAATGTATCAATAGAAAGTAATTGTAATATCAGTGAATCTTTTCTCATTTGAATCAATATAATGTTCATTTGGCCAAAAGGAATTGGATTTCACGGCTGGATCTTTTTTTTTTTAATTTTTTGTTTAACATAGAGCCATGTTCTTTGATAGAAAACCGGGCTCTATAATAGGTAATAGAGCCCGTTTTTAAAACCGGGCTCTATTTGCTTTTCGAATAGAGTCCCTCCCCCTTTGTGCCCTCATGCAAAACCGGGCTCTTTACAACTTTTCAACCGGGCTCTATGCCTTTTTTTGTAGTAGTGAATCTGACACTTGGATTTCCAATTGGAATATAAGCAAATCACATCCGGTTTGGTTGGATTGGATTGTTAATCCTAGATCCACTTATGGTATTACTTTGAAATTATTGTGCTTTTGCTAGCGCCTTGCTACTTTCAATACAATATCGTTGTTTAAAAAAAAAAAAAGACTTCCGGAGAAAATTCACATTTAACTGAAATGGAAAGACTAGAAACCATGTAGCAAATATTTCATACCAAAACCAACGACGGTCATATAATCAGGTACACCCCGGTGAACCAAAACATTGAGAACCTTTAAAACAACTACCTAAACAAACATCAAGGATTTACCATAACTTTCTTGTATTAAGAGATGAGGACCACAGGTAAGATAGAACTTGAACTTCATCCAAAAGTTTCAAATCATTAATTTTCCCTCCTAAGAATACAAACAGCACCTTAATAATATTTTTTTTTTTGGGTAAAAGGGAACTTCCACCCCGGTAAAATATATTAACCAAAAAGCCGTTTAAAGTACAATGGAATGTGGCCTTAATAATATTTGCATCCAAAAGCGACGCTTTTTTTGCGATTTCGATGCTCAAGAAGCTGGATAAACCAAGTAATAAATTAATGGCATCTTACATTCTTATATCGGTAAATTAAACCAAAAGAAATTAAGCAGTGAACAAGGCTCTTTTGCTTCAGTTCTCTCCAAATATTAATATATACAAAGATGCTACCAATATATAAGTTAATTTGGATTTCCGCATTGAATCTGATTTAAATGAGAAAGAATAGTTGTTATGAATATGAATTCAATTTATAGAAAACAAAGTTAAGCTAAACAGTTCTTATGTAAATAGAAAACCTCGAATATTGCTATTTGTCAATATGCTCTAGTTGCCAGCAAGAAAATACAAAAGTATACAAGACATAATTTTTTTTATTATCCCTTATTAGTTGTTATCAGGGCCGGCTTTAGGGGAGTGCAAGAGGTGTGATTGCATAGAGCCACCGCTTGACGAGGGCCACCAAATTTCATGCAATTCTATTATATATATGAACACAATATAAGACTCGAGCTTAATTAATTCATGCACTACTTATACATATGTATATTATGTGTGTGTTTGAGGGCCTTTTTGTGGTAATGGCACGGGGCCACTGAAATCCACGAAACGGCCCTGGTTGTTATGTAACAAAATAACTTAAAAAAACTCAAATCAGGTTGTTACGAATACGAAGTCACGTTTTTAATATAGTTAAATGAAATCATTTGTCCATTAGGTCTCAGGGGAGGAATTTAAACTTTGGTTTGTTTTCTAAAATGATTTTTTATTTTCTATTGCAATTTTTTTTATATATGTTAAACTACCTAGAAGCTAGAACCAAATCAATTGAAAAAGAAAAACTTAGACATCTACCATAGCATATATAGATCCATATAAAAACATAGAGTAGAATTAGCGTTGTGTTCTTACTATATTTACACATAAAAAACGTCTTGTGAGTCTCCATATGCACTCATGCACCACAGTGTTGTCCATAAAACCACATCTTAACATTGAGCAGAATGTCATTCATGATCTGCAACCATTAACGGAGTGGCCTGCAGATAGACCCAAAGCAGATATATATTTGAGTAATCAATAGATGTCCCGTTAATTAATGAATAAGTTAGACACAAACTCTAAGCTACCAGGCAAGACATAATCACATAAATAAGTTTCATCTCATTCCACGTCGCTATAGCACATTTGGCAAATGACGGAATGCATATCAAGACCAATCCTAATATCCCGTTCAGATTTATCTTAGCTGGCAAACAATTGTTCATGATTCTCTACAGTGACATTGCATTTTAGGGCAGCCAGGTTATGTGTCATTCAAAGAGTTTGTAATCAATAGTTCTCCTCAAAGAAATATTGGAGAAGACTTGCGAACTTTCTGATCCCAAAAATCATCCTCAACGTCACCTGACTAGCACAACAATATTTCTTCATGTTCCTGTTGGCATCGAATTTAATCAAGAATCATAAGTCCTTGAAAGTAGAAGGACCAATAGTATTAGATAGATAGATAGAAATTGTTTTCTATTAATATTGTTAGTTTCCTGTAAATAAGGAAGAGATGTGTCGCTTGGAACATATCTCTTAGGAAAAGTCACAGCGGTTCATACACACCGATTGACATAGTATATATACATATCAAATGTAAACGTTTTTAGTGTGGAATAATAATAAATAAAGTGTGTTTTTCTGTAAACAAACCCACCCTCTTTGTTTGTTAAACGAGTCCCTGCATACAGATTCTTATGCATACTCATATTGTTTCATTATACATGTTCATCATGATTGATCCAAGATCCGCAAAAACCTGTACAAAAGTGGTATCAGAGATACATGGTTATAATGGATCGATCATTTGCAGTCCAAGGAAGATATCGCTTTGAAGAAGAAGAAGACCCGAAAACAGAGCATGAAGATGATTCATGGACACGTTCGCTTTTGGGGCGAGAAAAGAAAGAAGGATGTTGCAAGAAAAGAAGTTCCAAAAGAAAGATGTCTTATGCAGATGGCAAGAAGAAGACACGGTGAAAATATGTACATAGAAATGGTGAAGTTACTATGAGGGAACACAAGAGATCAAGGCATGGAGAGCCAGGAGATGTGGCAAGGAATTGCAGAGGAAAGCAGGAAAAGAAAGACCACAAGCTATGCAAAGATAAGTGTTGAAATAGAGGAAGACTTGGAAGCACCGGAAAATGTACAAGGATGATGACCAAGAAGATTATCATGGAACAAAGAAAGGCAACACATGAAAGAAAGAACAAGTAACAAGGCGATCAATTACAGAAGATGCAAAGGAGGAACGAGACTGCAAATCAACGATGAACAAGAACAGAGTGAAGATTATGATGACTTGATTAGGGGAGTGAATGTTGGCATCGAATTTAATCAAGAATCATAAGTCCTTGAAATTAGAAGGACCAATAGTGTTAGATAGATAGATAGAAATTTTTTTCTATTAATATTGTTAGTTTCCTGTAAATAAGGAAGAGATGTGTCGCTTGGAACATATCTCTTAGGAAAAGTCACAAAGGTTCATACACACCGATTGACATAGTATATATACATATCAAATGTAAACGTTTTTAGTGTGGAATAATAATAAATAAAGTGTGTTTTTCGGTAAACAAACCCACCCTCTCTGTTTGTTAAACGAGTCCTGATATGATTCTTATGCATACTCATATTGTTTCATTATACATGTTCATCATGATTGATCCAAGATCCGCAAAAACCTGTGCAAAAGTGGAATCAGAGATACATGGTTACAATGGATCGATCATTTGCAGTCCAAGGAAGATATCGCTTTGAAGAAGAAGAAGACCCGAAAACAGAGCATGAAGATGATTCATGGACACGTTACAGTTTTGGGCAGAAAAGAAAGAAGGATGTTGCAAGAAGAGAAGTTCCAAAGGAAAGATGTCTTATGCAGATGGCAAGAAGAAGACACGGTGAAAATATGTACATAGAAATGGTGAAGTTACTATGAGGGAACACAAGAGATCAAGGCATGGAGAGCCAGGAGATGTGGCAAGGAATTGCAGAGGAACTGCAGGAAAAGAAAGACCACAAGCTATGCAAAGATAAGTGTTGAAATGGAGGAAGACTTGGAAGCACCGGAAAATGTACAAGGATGATGACCAAGAAGATTATCATGGAACAAAGAAAGGCAACACATGAAAGAAAGAACAAGTAACAAGGCGATCAATTACAGAAGATGCAAAGGAGGAACGAGACTGCAAATCAACGATGAACAAGAACAGAGTGAAGATTATGATGTCTTGATTAGGGGAGTGAATGTTGGCATCAAATTTAATCAAGAATCATAAGTCCTTGAAAGTAGAAGGACCAATAGTGTTAGATAGATAGATAGAAAGCTTTTTCTATTAATATTGTTAGTTTCCTGTAAATAAGCTAAGGAAGAGATGTGTCGCTTGGAACATATCTCTTAGGAAAAGTCACATCGGTTCATACACACCGATTGACATAGTATATATACATATCAAATGTAAACGTTTTTAGTGTGGAATAATAATAAATAAAGTGTGTTTTTCTGTAAACAAACCCACCATCTCTGTTTGATAAACGAGTCCCTGCATACAGATTCTTATGCATACTCATATTGTTTCATTATACATGTTCATCATGATTGATCCAAGATCCGCAAAAACCTGTGCAAAAGTTCCTACCTATCGATCGACGAACAACCAGAAATATTGTTGGAAGTATTTTAATCCATTAATCTTTGTTAGTTATAGTGTCAAGAATAAAGCCATAAACCATCTGTTATTGGGGCAAATACAAACACGTCAGCAAGAAGAAAGGAACGGTTTGGCAGTTAAGATTCAGTTAAAGTTAGTGTCTAAGAGTCACGATGGTTCAAAGGAACATGTTGCAATGAAGCAACATACCTGTTCGTTTGGTACCTGTTAGTTAGTAAGTTAATTGTAAATAGGTAGTTAGTTAGTTAGTTATAGGTAGTTATATGTGAAGGGACACAATGGTTGATTGAACCAACACAACCCCTCATAAGTGTCGTTCAGTTTAGTATATATATGTGTATGTATTAAACATCAGATAGTTAACCCTTTCTGTTTATATATATATCAGAATCGTTCAAAGGGTTCAAAACCCAATCTCTCTTGTTTCCTTATCATAATCTTTGAATGATGATTATACATAATGCTTGTTTGATTAATTCGATCCTGAAAAGTTATGAACCTGTGCAACAAATATGAAGTCTTTAACAAAGTATTCAAGAATTAATTGTCTACTTCTAAAGCGATCAATCTCATAAATCTGTAATTTGATTATTTAGGATTTAAAACATTTCAAAAACGATCCTTTAATTTCTCAAAATCTTTTATACATGATGGTCCTTTAATCTTATCGTACTATCTTATAATGCATTTAGCCACGGATCTATGTTTCAACTATGGGGGCATGCCTCATGGCTAGCCAGAAAAATTAGGATTTTAGTGCAATTTTTTTAAATTTTGACCTTTTGAAAAAAGTACCCCACCAAAAACTCAAATTGCCCCACCCATACTAAAACTCAACATTCAACACTTTAAAGCCTTCTAAATCCTTTATATGTAAGTAAAAAAACTCGATTTATCATTACAATCTTAGTTTTTTCTTCCGCATTTTGTTGCTCTTGTCAACAAATTTTTTTTTGCCCCCCACATCTTATTTTCCTGGTTCCGTCACTGCATTTAGCCATAGCTCTTTTAAGGCATTTAACGCACTAAGGCTGAACACAATGGTGACCCAGGTCGACCTTGTCACATCAGCTTTCTCTCTCCGAAGACCTGACGACGACCTAGTTGCCACAGTGGTGACCTGAGATTTTTATTTATTTATTTATTTATTTATTTATTTTTTTAACCAAACGATTTTATTTTTTGTCCATATGTATGCTTTAAACTAGGTCGAGTATACAACCTAGTTCGTCCCTTTTTGTACCACAACCGAACACGAACCTGACGAATCTCCCACAATGGAGCAACCGGTGATAAATGGGGTCAACCGGTTGGGGCAACCTTACCATTGTGTTCAGCCTAAGTATTAGAAATTCAGCAATGAAAGTATAATAGTTAAATGTACGACTAAATTAAATACAATTTAAGCAGGGTTTTTCTATCCCATGCCCAATGGGCAATTTTTAAACATTTATTAACTTCTTATCATTTCCATTTTTGACATCATCCTACATTAATTAACTTATACATAATATGTGACGCCTATTCTACCCTTAATTCTACATTAATTAAGGCTATATTTGGCACATGAAATTATAGAGAGATTATGCTTATTTTTTTAAACAATAAGCTACTTAAAAACTAATCTTTTTTTGGCAAACATAACTTATAAGAGATTAAAAAAAAAAAAAAAAAATTCCATAATCTCTGAAAATAAAAGTTTACTTCATGTAGTTTATAAAAAGTAATCTCATTTTATAATCTTTTTCAGCAACAGCAACAGCACCAACACCAGCATCAGCAACAATATCAACAGCAGCACAATCTATTTTTACCAAACATACCATAAGTGTTGCGATACATAAAAGTTACGGCATGCATATTTCTAGCAACTTACTAAGCGTTGCCATTTTACTAACCACATATGTTTACAAAATGGACATTTCTAGCTATCTAGTTCTTTAAAGATATATATATTTTTTTCTTTCTCAAGATACAATAAATATTTTTATTTAATTTGCTAACAATCAATTCTTATGATCATTTTTAATTGTCATGATCATTTTCACATGTGTATTATTCATATATCAACTATAGGTGTTTACAATATGAACAAAGCCACTAAAATGCATTATATTTTCCCTTTTTTGCTTTGTGATTATGTTACAAAATATGAAATATGTTTCTTAATATATAAAAGACACACAAATGCTGACGTACATTTTATTTCAAAATCAAACTTCAAAAAATTACAATACTCATAATTTCAAAAAAAAAAAGGATTCAAATCTTGATTTTCCAACATAATTTTTTTCTTCTTCGCGGCATATCTTGAAATACCATTGCTCTTACCAAAAAGTTCTTCTTTCCTTGGCGTGTGCAATATTATGACCAACACCTTTACATAGGCTACAACTACGTACTTTTTCGCCAATTCAATTCCCCTTCCTTTTTTTCTTTGGGACGTCCTTTGGTTTTGATTTTGGTGGACATTGAACCAAATTTATCAACTTGTTGGAACTTCATCATTGTTCATAAATGTCGAATTTTCAAAAAATACTTCTTGTGACAAAGTAACTTCTCTACAGCTTCATCGAGAAAGCAATACGCAAAAAGGAATGTCGAAGTAGACCTTGTGAAGAAACACACTTAAGATATGACGACATAGTATACCAACAAATTCAAAAATTTTGCAACTACACTTAGCAACCTTATCATTCCATACCGCCTCATGCTTGTTATATTGTATATCATTGTGATGTTTAACAAAAAAAAATGTTATACGCTTTCTCCACAACCATGTATTGAACTGATCGCCCAAAATCCTCTTGAAACTTTTTAAATGCAAAGCGAGTAAAAATGATAGTCACTGTTCCTCTAGTGGTGATTGTGAGATCAAATAAGATCCCTTGTATTTCACCAACATATTATCATGGATCTGTTTTCTGTTGAATATCCTCTATTGCAAGGTCAACCTAAAATCAAATAAGTTACGGATTAAATTATGATAAAAGAAATGTATTATATATTGTAACTAAAACATAAAGATTATTTCGAATGACAACTTACTTGTCTAATATAAATGATTTAGACGTGTGTTGGATGATATAAATCTCTTTATAAATGCATTAATACTCTCTGATCTTCTTGTTGTTGTCATGGCACCAAAAAAGAACTCACGAAGATAAGCTGGGACCCAAAACTGTTTGATACGATTTAACCCATTTATATGTTTATTTTCGCCGTGTTGTATTTTGCTATCACTAATGGCCATTGCTTCTCGAACTACGTCTAACTTGTATAAGCTATAAAAATCTGAGCACCGACTTGAATAATTACCTCTTAATATGGAAATGAACGAACCACTAAATTTAGCCGTGATGTATCGTATATAAAATGCATGTTTTGTAGAAGGCATCTCATTTGCGATTGCTTCTGTCATCCATGGATCTTGATCGGTTAATATTGTAATGGGTGGTTTTGTCATGAGCAAAACAAATTTCCGTAATTATTAACAAGTTAATGAGACAAAGACACTATATATTTTTATATAAGGATCTTATTTTCAAAATGAATTATTGTCTATGGATATGAAAAGATGTAAAGTATCTTAGTTTATCAAGAAACTGAAAGAAATGTACGAAAAAATTGTATGGCCAGGAAAGTTAAAACAATATATATTGGTTTTAAATGATCTTGCACTGAAACGTAAATAATATCTTGCGCACTATACTTGTGTGTACATGTTTTTAAAAATTCATGATCCAAAAAAAAAACATAAAATACACAATAAAAAAAATTACATATCTCCATAAGCCATCTAAATGTTTTTGTTGTCTCATTGCGTAAAAGTGCACATCCAAATAAAATGGCCCTTCCATTATTGTTGATGCCAACAAAGATGCCAAAAGGCATGTCATACGAGTTCACTTTGTATGTAGTATCAAATGCAACCACATCTCCATATTTTTTGTACCACTCATAACATTAGGGAGGAGACCAAAATATATGTTCTAACTTGTTTTCATAATCCCTTGTAAATGCATATTGAAAGTTAGAGTTTTCACTCTTACTTTTCATGCAATATTCCAAAAGGTCTTTTGCATCATTATGTGACTATTTTTCATAGTTTTACTAAAAAGTACGAACATCTTTACTAAGGAAAGATAATTGTCCATGACTTACATTTTTCCAAGCTCTAGTGACATGCATAATTTGTCTAATCGACAAACCACCTTCTTTGAGTAAGAGTATGCTTTTTTCATCTTCCTTTGTAATACTACGATATGAAGGAAGAGAACCGAACCTATCCATTGTCACACAATCCCTGATTGTGCTCTAAATTCAAAATAGTGACTTGCCACTCTTAGGGGAGCATTTCATTTCTCTTC